>JARKIB010000117.1:0-373054 GCA_029378385.1 Mycena metata
CGTCAATATATTCGACTCAACTCAACGTTGGTTACTCAAGGCACATGGACCTTTGCTTCGATGGTTCATAGGTATGTGATTCATATATTCATTTGTTCATTCACTCATTGACTTATCTACTATAGTACTTGAGCTCAATTGAAGTACTCCAGTCATGTTCGACCAACATAGCTTCAACCCCACCTCGTAAGTTCATCCATCTTCCATCGCCTTACCTACCACTGACCTTTCATCGAATCATCTATAGATACTCAACCTCAACTTCAACCCACCTCCACCTGAAGACCCAACCCATCCTCGTTTGGTTTGACTCAAGGGTAAGCTTGACCGTTACCAATATATTCAACCAAACCTTTGATCTTCAGGTTCATATATCACTCACCTTTCCACTGTGGACCCTTGGAAGCTTCGTTCGACGGTCAATAGGTCAGTGGTACCCCATACTATCCATACATCCACTAACTCCTCCCATAGAACCCGACCTGGGGCATCTCGGGGATGCGTTCCGTCCCCGAGTTTACCTGGGATTTTCGCGAGAGGTGAGTTCATTTCATCGTTGAGGCTCTTTGGGGTCTGATTGTTTGTTTTTTGGGTAGTATGTTGAGTTTGAGTCTCGATAGTCAGCGGACCGTTCACTTTTGACTCGATTCAACGTTCAACTGACCTTCCACGTCTAGATTCTCGTCCCTCCTTCCTTCGCCTCGAGTTCTCCACGCTAACTAAGTCAACCTTCGGTGAGCCTTCATTTCATTTACATTTATTTCTTCAGACTTCCTCCCCGTTGAACTGACCTTGGATTTTTCAGCCAGCCCTTCGAGTTCCTGTCTTCGCATCGAAGGCCTTCCCTTCAACGACGCGGATTCAAGTTGCCTGTGCCTGTGTACATTTGGTAAGTGGCTTCACATTTCTTCAATACTCACTCACTTCCCTTGCCAGATCCAACCACCGCCAGTTCAACTCACTGCATCGTCGTGAGTCCTTTTCTTACATTCAATTTATTTCGTTGCATTTCACTGACTTGCACTCTCAGTTCAGTTCTGGGTTTCCGCGCCGCGCCGCGCCGGAACCCAACATTAAACTCAACGCGGCGAGGCAAGCATTCATTACATTACATTACTCACCTTCGTCTCGTTCCATTTCGTTCACGCAGCCTTGGTTGTTCATATCTGTGTGAAACTCTGCGCCTTTCAACTTTACTGCTTGATTCAATCCAGTTTATGTGACGTTGGCTTCGTCGCAGGTAACGTCGTGTTTAACTGGAAATTCAACTCCCCGCGCCGCACCAGGTAAGTACCGTACCATCTTCCGAATTACATATAAATTGAATCCCACGTACTTACCACGAGTTTTTTGTAGCGCGCACATCGAACGGATCGAATCCAAGCTGCAAAGGCAACACTGAATTGTATCAAAGGTAAGTATGCATGCACCTCTCTTTGCTTCGAGTTTTCGCAGCTTGTATTGCTTTAAATCCCCGTGGCCGCGCGCGTCGTTCATGTACAACCCTCATTGTCAATCCCAGGTAAGCCGTCCCTTCCCTTCATTCAATTCAATATTACAGTAATCTCCCGCGCAATTTGCAATTTTGACTAACGAGATCCGACAGGTACTTTGGCAAAAAAGAATATATTAAAGATTATGTAGAGACGGACGGACATGCGGGGCGGTATGGACTTGGAGAAGGGAGGGAGGGAATGGGAATGGGAAGGGAGATGGGTGGAAGAGGAGGGAGTGGGATCGAGTCGGCGCTGGTGTGCTGTCGTTGCAGGCGTTGCTCGAGGCCCAGCGTAGGCAGCGACCGGCGAGAGCTGTGAGCGAGGGAGGTACACGGGCAGGGAGCTTGGACGCGAGGTCGATGCGTTGACGCGTCCAGGAACGTCATTCTGTTTGACAGTGTTTGGATGCGACAGGCGACCTCCTCGCTTCCATCGTCTACCTATGACCACGCAGACAGGCCGCCGTCGACACGCCGCTCATCTAGAGAGCGACTTCCCGAGCGAGCGGATGGCCATTCTTCCATCTCCGACGCTGACTGCTTCCGGGATTCGTTCCCGGCTCCTCGAAATAGAAAAAGAAAGGAAACACCTTCTAGAAAGCTTGGATTCCATCGTCTATCCCGTCTTGACATTGCCGCCCGAAGTCACTTCGGAGATCTTCATCCACTGTGTCGGAGGTTACACCCGCCACGGCCCGTTGCTTGTGGCCAGCGTTTGCAAAGCGTGGCGAACCATTGCGCTCACAACTCCCGTCCTCTGGAGCGAATTTCGCGGTTCCAGGTTCGGAGGTTTTAGGGGCCGCGGGAACCTGGTTAGTCTACTACAATGCTGGCTTCCGCGTGCCCGGAGCTGCCCGCTGACTCTCGAAGCCATCGAGCTGGGAGAATTTTCACATGAAGACGTCTTGTCGAGCATTGCCCCATACGCGTCGCAATGGATGAGTCTCGACTTAACCGCAGGATTCAGGCCCATCGTGTTTCCTGTGGGGGCCATCCGCAAACCGTTACCCTTGCTCAAAACGCTCAAAATCCAGGTCCAGCGGTGGCCCAGCGGCGGCCCCACCTGCATCACTGCATTTGCTGCCGCGCCCAAACTTCGAGAGATACACCTCATCCGGATGTCTCTCTCACAGATTTCACTCCCATGGATTCAGATCACTTGCCTCACGCTTTCGTACCAATCCCTTGCGCAGATATTCGAAATCTTGCAACAAACTCCCAATCTGGAGGACCTCACGGTTTCTTTGGATGATCGCCACATTGTTCAGCTATCACCATTCATCTTGCCCCGCCTCCGTCGTGTCAAACTCTCCTCTGCCCTCATTCTCAACTACCTCACTCTCCCTGCTCTCCAAAGCCTTGAGCTCACACGTGTAAAGGCGGCAGAACGTGCATCGGTTCAGTCCCTCTTACAACGATCGGAATGCGCCATACGAGCATTCCACTTGAACATGACCGATATGCAGGATACTTGCGACTGCCTCTCCGATTTACCCTCCGTCGCCGACGTCACAATCCAATATCCCGACTGGTCGACAGGTGATCTCACTCGCTTTTTCAACTGGCTTTCCGAGTCCGAAAATCGGACCGTTTTGCCCGCGCTCGAGATGTTGTATATCGATGGGGCGACAGGAAATGTGGAAGTGGGTGCCATTGAGGCCTTTCTTTCCGCTCGGAGAACCAGCGCGGATGGAGGGCCAAACCTCAAGTTATTCAAACTCTTGTTTTCGTACAAGAATTGCGTGGATTTCCAGGTCGAAAGGACTCTGAAGAGACTCGCCGACTTGCGTATGGGCGGTCTACAGATTGACGTCACCCAGGCGCACAAGTGGGCCACGCGATACATCGATTCGAAAATGGTTGGTTCCGTCCTATTGCACTTTCGGGTTCCTCCCGCGGTTTCTGACTTACTTTCCAGATGCAAGTGATTTCCGGCGAGTACACGGACGAGAGGAATGCCGGTTGACGTTATGTGGCCCGTGATTGGTAAGTCGGGACGCCGAGCGAGCATGTAGACACTGACGGGTGGTGTGATTCAGTTCAGACGCTGCGATTCATTGAGCCATCTCGACATTCGGACACTTTTTTTCTTGTGATACGGAAGCAACCCTGTCAAATTTTAACTCTTTGCGATTTGTGGAGAGGTGTCGGTGACCGAAGAAGGTCCGTATTTCCGGAGCTAAAATTATTGCGTGCTTGGAGCAGCAGCGCAACCAAGCGACCGGGAGGTAGAATAAGTACAGAGGTGCCTGGGCAACCTAGACTATGTCTGTAAATACATATGTAATGCATACATGAGGCGTAACACGCACAAAGAGCGCCAGAGAGCCTCTCGCGGGAGATCCTCCTCCCACCAGCCGCCCTCGACGTCGTCATTCAAGACGCCGCGCGCGCATCTAGCCTGTGCCGCCGCTGTCGCTCCATCCTCCCTCTGGATCTACAAAAGATGAAAGAAGTATATATATATCGAGAGAGACAAAGAAGCCGCCGAAAGGGGAAGACGTGCCGTGCCTCGCCTGCATAGACCGTGTTTGGCGCGTCAAACACCTCTTCTATGCTTTGCTCGTCGTGGGTAAAGAGAGAGAGAGAGAGTTTGGGGGCAAAACGAGGATCGATTTGGTCGCCAGTAGGGCCTTCTATATTACTCGTGTTTACAAACCGGTTTATAAACCGGTGTTTATAAGCCTGTTTTTAAATGGATCGGCCCAAAAGGCTGGTTTTCAATTGTGGACTATCGCCTACCGTTGGCCCAAAATTTCACTTCTTGCACGTTTTCAAGACCTAAATTTCATGTCTCGTGGCTTTAGCAGCACTACAATGAACAATGCATGCACCTCTTCTCTTGAATAAAAGCTAAGCTCCTTTGATGCGAGATGAGGTCAGTATTCCCTTGCCGTTTTCGGGGATTCATTAGCTAAACACCCTTTGTGGGGGCGAATACAACTTATAGCCTTATATATTCCTCGAGGGATGTCTCAGCGGGCCGCGGGGGGCAGGGCAAGGGGGCAGAAAGGAAGGGAGGAGAAAGAAATGGATTCTTTTAACCTGTTGGTGGAAGCCTGCTCGCTAGGCTACCGGGACAAGAGAAAGAGACCAAGAAAGGAACACCAAGAGTAAGTTTTTGACCCTTGAAAGGGAGTCAATTGCAAAGAGGTGGTGGTAGTGTACAGAGCCCGAAGGTAAGTATCTGTATGTTTGGCGGCAGCGTTGAGTGTGATGTGATGTAAGTAATGCGGCCGGATTACAGTTGGTTTATAAACACCTCGTTTACATACCGGTATTAAAAACATGTTTTTAAGTCGCCAGGAATCATTTACAAGGCCCTAGTCGCCAGAGCTCTCTCGCTCGGTCTGTGAGGGACCGCCCTCGAAAGAGCCTAGACGCAGCGGAGAGCCAGCGGCTCAAGAGACTGCGGGAGGAGCAGCGGCCACATGAAGACGAGCAGACAAGCTCAGGACACGATTCCTGGGCACATTGAGGTAGAGCTTGTAGGTGTCACTACGCCAGCGGCCGAGCAGGTGGATCTCAAAGTCGGTGTAGCCAGCAATGGCCGCTGCCGTGGCAGCGCAGGACCAATGATAATCCCGGGTGAGGTCGGATCTAGGATCCCGACAAAATTTCGATTTTGGCCCCCAGATGTGTGAGCCCGAGTCCCGACAAATGGGCCCGGCGGAAAAAAATGTTTGAGTCGAAGTCCCGACAACGGGCAGACCCGAGGTGTAGGTTTGATCCAAAGTCCCGACAATGGTCGGCCGAGGTCAGTGCGCTTGGCCGAGATTTTTTTTGTTGGTGGCGTCTAGTCAATGCACGTCATTGGCAGCGTCGAATTTAGCGCTGTCTGAATCAAAATTGGCCGTGTGAGAAACGATTCGAATCGGTATTCCAGGACGGGTGTATCAAGAGCAATGAGATGTATGACAGCATAATATTCATTGGAAACTGTCGGCTCTTTTCTCACACTTTTAACGAAGGACAAAGCCTGCGTTGGTGAAAGCTGTGGCCAGCCTGAATACAGTCCGGAGAAAGGGAAAGGCGAATATAGATGTTCGAGAGCTACCCGACGAGAATTGCATGGACTAAGAATTTAATTCGATTTTTTCCGCGACTTTAGAGCTATTTTTGGCCGAGTTTGAGGTCTGATCCCGAGTCCCGACAAAAAAAAAATGGCCGGAGGTCAGAGCCCCAGTCCCTACAAAATTTTGAACCAATGAAGACGGAAATTCCCGACAAAATTTCCCGAGGTCCAGATTTTGGGATCCGACCAAGGGGATTTGCTTTCGCGAAAATCTCAACATACCTTCCAATTTTTTTTTCAGAGACCTCGGACCCCTCCCCCCCCCTACGTAAGGGTGATGCGACCAAATTCCCATTTCGAGAAATATATCCGAGATGCAAATTTTCTTTCCAAGGGCAACTACAGCCACCAGGGTGTCTAAAAAGGTCTAATGGACTGTAACGGTGTGGCCCAAATGTATGGAAATTCTCTTTATATGTTCTAGTCGACCAAACATGCCCCAGTCCCGCTGCCGAGGCTCAATTATTAAGAACCTTGGGCGGAATGTCGGGAAGATGGCTGTAAAAATTCTAACTGGAAGGGTTGTATTGTGACTGGTTTGAAATATGATACAGTTAAGCCTTGATGAGGCTAAAGGTTCTCAAAAGTCTTGTCACACAGTCGAGACAGCCGCTGTCACCGGCCGGCAATTCTGATGGGTCTGTGGCATTTCAGCAATTTTGATTCTACACGACAACAAGATCAACCCGCTTCGCCGGAGGAGTCGGTAAGGAAGCAGAGATTTATTTTTATCTCTGACGGCACCTCGGCAAAGCTCGGCAATGATGAAAAAAATCAAAAATATTTTCCGAGGTCTTTTATGCGCGAATTGAGGCTGTAGAACGAAATGTGAAATTTGGTACCAAAAAAGATTCTCGAGCCCGAAGGACCCCTCCCCCCCGCCCTCCCAAAAAGGAAATTTCTTATCTTCGAAGCCCCTTGGATCCGACCTCACCCGGGATTATCATCGGTCCTATTGTTTGTTCCCGCTATGTCGTCACGTGCATATTGGTCTTGATTCGAGCCTTCTTCGCCTTTCCCCACTGCTCGTCTCCGCAAATCCCCCGAGAGCCAATATCCACCACTGCCTGCACTCAATGATGGACTAACACGGAACCAGCATCCTCAAGCTCTTGTTCATTGAAGGCTAACACTCGGAATCCCCACCGCCGCAATAGCAAACCAAGAAATCCGACCGACATCTAGCAGCGATAGATAGGCCGCACACCACAAACTACGAATAGTGCTGGAGACAATGGAACGAGAGCAGCAACAACACTTCCCACCCGAGCTCCGGTGTTACACGTGGGCGCACTAAATGCGCAACACGCACAGGTCAGGGACGAGAACATGACCGCTTCCCTACCCTATAGGCGCCGGTGCACCAAGACCTGGCGAACACTACTCGACTTCCGTCTCCCAAGCTCCCGTGCCGGGCCCGAAGTTCAAACTTTTGTCACCCTCAAAATCATCAAGCAAGGACTCGTCAAGTAGTGTCTCGCTCCGTCTCCAATGTCATTTGTCCCCGTCAAGCGTGTCCTCAATGTTGCTTCAACCTTCAATACAACTTTTTCGGCTATCATCCTCCTCAACTTTTGTTTGCTGCGGCCCCGATGAGTAAAGACGCCGACACACATCCTCGCTGTGCCTCATGGGCCACCCTCATCATTACTGTTACCTTCCCCATCGCGTCGCGATCTCGTTGAAAGGGTGGCTCAGTGTCTATGGCTGAGAAGACGGATGCTCTGAGGATCGACGGGACTGAATGCAAGCTTCTAAGTGATGCAGAAACAACACTAAAAACCCACAACAACCAACCAAAACCCTACAAACTCTACTCTCTGTACTAGCGATAGATCCCTCTGACGAGGTCGGGTTGTATTGAACACTGAAAAGGTTCAAGGGAGCCGCAAGTTAAGTATATCTTTGCCGGAAGTGCACTCTTGGTCCGATTGTCTTGAGACAACCGCAAAAAGGGTACTTGTGTGTGTGCGTGGAGAACAAGTGTTCCTTAGGATAAAATCCCAAAGACGCGCTAATTCAATGTAATAGATTTAAGTTTCCCAACTATAACGATGTAACGACTCGTGGCCGATAGTGTGTGTTTTGCCGAAAGTGCCGTGTTCTGAGGTGCCGTGTTCTGAGGTGCCGTGTTCTGAAAGTGCCGTGTTCGAAAGTACCGTGTTCTACAAGTGCGTGCCGTGTTCTAGTACCGTGTTCTCAAGTGCGTGCCGTGTTCTGAGGTGCCGTGTTCTCAAATCCTGAAGTAGTATCCAAAACCGAAACTTGTAAATTCAAACACTAACTCCAATCCTGAAGTAGGTAATAGGTGACAAGTCCCAAATCCCACCAACGTAGAGCCTATCTCTGTGATAGATGCCTACTAGCTAGGGTGTTATTCAGTGCCGTACATGCTAGAACCGTCCCCCTTATATACTCTTCTATTATAGCTTACACTACGTTGATTACTTGACCTCGGGTATCCTAGGAAGGTATGTAGTCAAATATCTGGTATCACATGTCGTATAATTGTATTGGTTTCGGGCATTAACGGAGCCTCTTGACGGCTGACTGCCCCCTAGTTGCGAATCAATCCCCTTAACAATTGATTCTCCTCTGAAGGCTGACTGAGCAGCACTTCCGACAAGCCTCAAGTGTACTTTGTTCTCCCTCGAGTATTGTCTTCAGATTCAACTTGTGGCTGTCTCCAGCTTTCCGTAGACACCCCGTTCTCCGTATATGGGTTCCTAGTTCTTGGTCTGATGTGAGTCCAACTTCGGACTTTTGATCTTCCGGCATGTGTGACCGCGGATCGGCAAGTCGGCAATTCCCGACTTGCGGCAAACCCGGCTCCGACTTGTTCGTCCGAAAGTCCCGAGCGTCACGTGATCATATGCGTCGCGCACTTCTGTCATAACAATGGACAACAGCCGTAAGTGTTACTTGCGTTGCCGCAAGTACTACTCGGTGTTCCTCGGTCAATCCTGAAGTCCCCAGAGTGGATATTCCTTAAGTCCTTTGATACATGGCTCATTGCAAAGGACGCGTTCCTGCCTTTGAAGTACTAGCGGATCCTGAAGTGCTGTTTGAACGACTTGCGGCAGTATGTACTTTCTGCTCCCATAGTCCAGCCGGTTCCCAATTAACCATTGCAAATCTAGTGCCAACGCTACGCAACAGGACTTGCTGCTAGCGGCTCGATGCGCGTGTGTGCAAAGCCATAAGTAGTGAAAAAGTGAGTTTTCACTGGCGTTCATTTTCACGGCTTATCATCGTCCTGACGAATATGCGCCCTTAAGTACGATACACCCTTATATATATATTGTACAATTTGGAGATTTTGCGTCAATTGATCGTTTTGCACAAATTACAGCTCTTTGAAGAAGTAATGGCAGAACCCCTACTTTTAGAAGAAAGAGCAATTTGAACCCTACCGGGTTTTTAGCTCATTACTCCGTCGTTTCTGAACCGATTTACATAATTCTAGGTGGGTCAGAGAGCGGGGAAGCGGGGCTTTCGATTGCTATGGGTCTTGCCCTTTAATTCAAAGTTTTCAGCTGTGCCAAAAATCAGCCTTGGTGGTGCCAATCCCGCATTGCAAACCCCAATACTTGCTCATGTGCCATTCAATTTGCATAAAACTGGGTTCACATTGAAGGGGGAAGCCTAGCCTAGATTTCATGAACAAGACACAATGTTTTTGTGCCAAGACAACCGAGTTGCCCACGCCTTTCAGAATTCTCTGTTCAACAGGATATAGCCCAAGTGCGGTCCAAATCTCACAGAATCTGCACTATCTAGGACAATTGACTCCATTTATGGATTTCATCATGACTGGAGTTAAGAAAATTGAATGGTAAACCACAGAGATATTTGATTAACAAGTTGTGGTTTAATCAAAAGGTACAAATTTGAGGGTCGCCGGCTTGGGAGAGTTAGGGCTGGAAATGGATATGGGTAGAAGGCCCCGCTTCCTCGCTCTCCAACCCACCCAGAATCATGTCAATCCGTTCAAAAATGAAGGAGTAATGAGCTGAAAACCCCGTAGGGTTCAAATTGCTCTTTCTTCTAAAAATAGGGGTTGTGCCATTACTTGTTCAAAGAGCTGTAAAAGGCGCAATGAAAGAAAGAAAAAAAAGTGTCTTGCCTAGGTTTACAGGATGTGCCGCAAACATGTGCTGAAGGTTCGTCAGAACATTGGGGAAACCCCATGTCACAGAATCGTTGAGGATTTGACAATCTTTTATTTGCGGAACGTTTGCGGCAACATTTGTTGATAATCAAACTTATGTTTACAAACATGTCGCCCCAAACATCAAAAAAGGGTTTCAACCAAACGGCGGTGTATATCTCGGTCATGGCATCACTTCGACGTATCAAATATGTATCCTGCATTCAAGCATTCACTCAACCTTATGCTCAGGTACGAACATTCAGAGTGCAGGAGCAATGATGTAGCTACTTAGTGCAGGTACTACGTCGGGATGGTTCCTGGAAACTAGTATTCCTGTTGCGTAACACGGCCGACCCGTCATGAACTTGATCTCAGCTGTCATCGGCCCTTTGAATACTCCGAATACGCTGCAATCCCATAAAACCAGCACTCTTCGCGTCCTGGGTCCAACAACCCAAAGTTCTTTCAGCAGCTCTGCAACGCCGTTCCTGTGAGACCTCCTGGTAATACCTATGCCTCTACTTGCCGTCTTCTGACTCAGGCGACTATGTCAGAGCTCATGATTCAAAAACAGTTCGATGAATATGGAAGCTACTAGTAGTGTAGAGCAGTATGATGGCAAGTCTCTTTCCCTTCGGTTTACGAGCGAGCTGATTACCACCACCGCATACCGGATTTACCAAGAAATCCATGGAACCCTTCCCACTTGAGGCATTAGGATTCGATTGGTACGGCCAGAAAGAACCTCTGGTCACTTTCAAGGTGTACCTATACTCAGGGAATCCCATGCCCGGCAAGGACGATGACAAGCGAAAGTTTGTTTGCCTGGGGAAGGATGGCAATTACAAATTTATGCTCCTCGACGACCTGCAAAAGAGGCTCCTTTGGGCTCTCGACTGTTATCAGAAGGACAGGGAATGTAAATCGGGCCTCGTACTTTGGGAGATGGAAGGCGACCTTTGGGATATTCCAACAAAGGGCCCACTTTGGGAAGAGTGGTTTAACAGAACCCAACAGGGCGAGCCCAGTGATAGCGCTCAATGGAATCAATGGAAGGGTTCGCATTGCGTCTTCGCTATTCTCTCGTTGTCACTAACTGTCTCGCACAGCAGGGTCCTGTTTATAATTCCGGGGGCAATTATAAACAGTTTATAATTTTTGGTTTATAAACAGGCCGTTTATATATATTTCAATCTGGGAGCTTTAAAACACCATAGGGCCTTCTTGGGTACTTATTTCTGACTTCTGCAACATTTTTAAGGTGTTCTACAGCGTTAACAACTGAGAGTGATCACAATTTCCTTTCTGGTCCACGGCATCATCTTTGTTCGAGCTTGCGATCAAGGATGATTTGGAGATCATTCCATCTTTTTCCTTCCCTACGACCGACTTACGAAGCAATGGCAGAGGTAAAACTTCCAAGCATTCATATAACAGTCATTCACTTCTCTATAGGTCCCCACCAATGCCCAACATATGCTCAGATGTGTGCGCCGTTTGGTCCTGGGCAACACCGGAGTAAATGTCCATCTGGAAACCCATTTCTGCGGGATAGAAGTGGCACTTCTACATAGACCGCGTAGATTCAGTACTCGCGTACACTCGTGTAGAGACGCGTAGGCCGCCTAGAAATCTTCCCAAAGAGGATATCCTTCGACACCGCAACGCATCATGACAACCGCATGGCGGACCCACTTGCCGACGATGCCATCGCGCGGAACTGTCTCGGAACGTGCAAAGACTTCAAGATGACTTTGCCAATTTTTGCTCTTGTCTCGAACACCCATCTTCTCCCACTTCAGCCCTCAAGCTCGTTGCTCCTTCCCCGCTTCAAGCCTTCCTGAATCCTCGGTCATCTGGGCATGCCTTTCCTCCTCTGACTCAAGTACCCCAGCCCTCCTATCAAGATTTCGGTCCACGTAGCCCCGGCTTCGCTCGCGCTCAAGTTGTTTTGACTTAAAAACCATCAAGCTTTTTCTTCTTTTGACCTGAAGACCTCAAGCTTCCCTCAATCTCAAGCTCACAAGACCCCACTGTACTTTCCTGAACCCTCAAACTATCGCGAGAGGTCTCGAACTGTCACAAAAGGACTAGAGTCGGGATCGCCACCGCCGGCGATGAGCAAGACCCTGCTACCGACTCGACGTAAACAATGCTTTGGTGATTAAGTCTCTCCTCTCTCTCTCTTCACAGACTTCAATATTGGCTTGCTGTTGTATCTTGTTAGTTAACTGAATAACATTTATTTGCCGTTTATCGAGCCCCCTGGCTGCCTGTCGAAGGTCCGGAACCGAGTGCCTGAATGCTGAGTTGATGTTCGGGTAGCCCTCAATAGGCGAGAATACGCGAGAATACCGCCGAATACGCGGGAATATATAGAGGCACATAGAAACTGCCCTTTCTCATAGAGGCCGACCTCATACAGCGCTACCCGGTCTACCCGAGCTATATAGCGCTATATAGAACCTTCGGGGTTTCCAGATGTCGACGGCTTCCAAATCACGGCACTGATAATCAGGCGACATCTCGAGGAAAGCGGCTTCCCAAACAGCACAATTGACGGCCTTCATCAGACTTTTGACAAATCCCTTGTGACCTTGTACAAGGGCTCAAAAGGTCGCAAGCACCACCAAAATCGCCACAAGGTTGCAAGACCGCAAAGCTAAGCCCAAATTTCACAAGGTCGGTGGTTCGACCCCCTCACTGTGCAACAAACTCAAATTTTCTTTTCGCTCTTGCGCATGATAGTCGGTATACATGGTGTTGAGTACCTACTCAACCTTGTTCTAGAGTCTTACTGAGTCTCCTTGTTGACTTTTACAAGGGTGATTTTCGGCCCACAAGCTAAAAAGGGCTGAAAGATCACAAGATTTTTGTCAAATGGCTGATGTTCTTGATCCTACGGTTCCACAAGACACCGCACGAGCTCTATCTCTCCTGAAGACCATGCAAAACCTCGGGAACACGTACATGATTTTGTATGTTATCCATTATCAGTGGGAGAAACATACTGACTCCAGTTCTAGGCTCGAGACGCGATTTCGGATTATGTAACTCGCACCGATAAAACCGGGACACTTTTCACAACTATACAGTACAATTATGCCAAGGGTTCCAATTCTCCTGTCTGGAGCGAGGATAAATATATGTGGTTGGCACCAACCTTGGAATATGAGTTCTTTCTAGATGAACCTATCAAATTCGACACAACGGCACCGGCTCTACCGGTGAGTCCACTTTCGTCTCTCAAATATGTGCTAATGTGTGAGAGCAGATTACGTCCGGCAAGGCGAACGTTGAAACATTCTCCCAGCGGCTCACACTAGGGGCAAAGACCCAGGCACATGAACCATGTGCGATAAACGCACGTCCGTTGCAGATGGACCAGAGATATCAAAGGGTAATGTGACAATTTAACAATGATTCTTTACTGCACAAAGGCAAGACAAAGGCTAGACAAAGGGCAGGATTCCCTGCACCTGGGAAACCTCCCCTGCCCTTTGTCTGGCCTTTGTCCAGCCTTTGTCTAAGAAAGAGCAATTGTTGAACTGTGACCTATCCTTTGTATAGTCTTTTGATATCTCCAGTTCATCTGTGTCGAATGTGTGTTTATCGCACATGGCTTCATCTGCCTGGGTCTTTGCCCCTAGTGTCACACTTAGCTTGGAAGCTAGAGCAAGCTATTACTTTCTGGCGAACATGTATCCCACAGAAGACTAGCTGTACGCACAAATGAACATCACCGAGATCACTGAACTATTTGCACGGTTTCATCTCCTACTTCCGCCGCAGTGGTCTCCATACTCAACATATTTTATTTGGCCACTGTAACTTACTCACACCGCCGTAGCCACCCGCACCCTACTACATCGTAGAGTACTGTCGCATGACCTACTTGATTAGGTACGCTAACCGCAAAATCATTCAATCCTTTCGACTTTTGAATCCCGAGTTCCCCTTGCAATTGCCTGCGCTAACCGTTGACCGTTGTCTCGCCCATTTGCCAACTCCTCTATATGTTCTTTTCCAAATGAAGTTTAAACCCATAGAATTTAAAAGCCTCGGTCAACTTGTACCAAAAGCCAGCACTGGGCAGATAAAGACCCCGCTGGCACTCAGACTATCTCGTTCCATGGGCCCGATGTTATGAATCTGAAATGAGTGCAGTTCGTGGCAGCATCCTACATTGATATTGCCCCAGTCCCCTGGCCCAAGTTACTTAGTTACTGCGTACATGTAGGCCCGGGGCGCATCGTATCGAACCACCTACAGCTTTGTTCAATATTGAGCCAACTGTTGCCACCAGACTCGTCCTTGGATACAGTGCATTCAAGTATGTATGTAGAACTCAATGGTAAATAAATAAATTCTCGCTGTAAGTCCTTGAGTCTTGTGCATGTAAGGCTGGCTTCATGATTTCGGTGGACTCTGAGGACTAACGAGGGATCTCCTTCAGTGAAAAAAAAAATCATTCCATCTGCATGCAAGTTGAAATTAATGGCACCCTAGTCTCTTCTAAACAAATGCTACAACGCAAAAAAACTCGTACCTTGTTATGTTGTAATGGCACCCACCCTACATAGTGCAACACCGTAATCGCAGAGCCACACCAAGTGGTAGGTAAGAACGCAATACGCCGGGGCATTGCAGTCAACATGCCTGAGGTGCCCGAGTGCATGCGTCAAACACCCACTTGAGTTGAGGTGGCTTTCATTCATATTGCCACATCAGAGCGTACTAGCGGAAATTTTCACTAGTCGTGCTTCCCGCTGACATTCCCCCGGTGGTGTGGGTTGATGTTTGTTTCCCAAAGCGGGGGTGGGGTGGGGTGCAAGTCTGAACTTAAGAGCGGACTGGCGATGGCGGGGAACACCATGAGGCGCACTACGACCTCTTGCACCGGGCGCTGTCGTCGAGGAAGGCTGTGAAGAGGTTGCAAAGTTTGTGCGCGAGGTCTTGAGCGTCTTGAACGCGTTCGAATGGTTGATCCCTGCAGGTTAATATCAGGTTTGATTTCCAGTTGCTGCCTCCAAGTGTTCTTCCCGGGAACGGCGTTCAATTCGTGAGAAGGCTACATGATGAATATCTATCAGTTTTGGACTAGTTCATGACTGCAGCATACATGTAGAGGGGGCACCGGTTTTTCGCCGTGGCGTTGTGGGAATTTGACATGCCTTTGGGGCTTGTTATCGGCGATAACCAGGTGGTCATGTTGAACCTCTCACTTTTAGCATTTCTGACAAATCCCCCTCCGAGAAAAATAGTTGCACCATGTAGGAGCTTTGTTCTTAGCTGTCAGTGCCACTTTCTTCAGCTTTTCCGCATGTTTTTGAGACCTGGGCACAAAAACAAAATTCAGGTCGGCACTAGTGGCCAAACCAACTGCAGAACAAACTGACGATGCTGTATAGGTGGAAGTAGACAGAAACCAGGGCATAACCTTGTTTGTGTTCTGAACTCTCAACACAGTTTTAGGTCAAGTGAACTTACCACGGCAAAGCGCTGGGTGGAAAACTCAATAGTTATTGAGTTGAACTTTGTTAACAAGTTCCCACACTGTCAAAAAGAACAAAGAAACTGTGCAACACCCAGCCAACGCCAGGCCAACACCATGGCCAATGTCAGACCCACGCCCGTCAAAGGCCATGAAGCCGCGGTCATGGCCCTTGCCGGCTGTGTCAGTATCGAGCCCAGTTTTTCTGGAGAAATTTGTGTACTTGTATTTTTGTACCTCGCAGGCCGAAACATCCGATTAGGCAACGATGAGGTAACCAGAACCAAATAAAGCCTCACCCGCGCCCACAAGGCGCCCACCGCACTTGGCTTTCCCCATGACCCTCGACCTCCCAGACGCTGATCCTCCGCCCGTTTACGACTCGCGGACTATGACCGATTCCAAGAAGGAGGACGGCGCCACTACTTCAGGGCCTCAGCCTCGCTACAGTGAGTGTTTTGTGATGATTGAATGGTGCCCCCAGACTGAGCGGCGTGGATAGTATACTACCGCGTATACGCCCCCGATGGCGCGATCCCTTCGAAATCGGCCTTCGATTCAAGCAATCCATTCGTCGGCCGTATCGCAGCAAGATCGGTTCCTCCTCCGCACAACGTCACTTCACTCAAGGGATGCTTTGTAAAGACGGAGAATTTCAATGACCCCACCGGGCTGAGGACCGTCCTGTATCTTAATCCTGCCGCTCAGGCGCCTATGCAGAACTCAGCGAGAGTGGCGATCCTCGGCGCTGGCAGCACACCTGGGTCCACTCCGGAGACGGTGTTTGCTCTGGTATTCATCGAGGAGCTCACCATGGCAGAAAAGGTCGCTGTGGGTGAATTGGAAGTTGGGGAGAATCGTGGGCATAATCCTGAGTACCGTGAGTTTTCATCAGGTTCGGTAAGAGTCATTTACTGACGCTGCTGAACCTGGCAGTATATTATCATTTGTTCACCCAGTTTGGCGAGGACACATCGACCGTTTCATTCGATCTAGGTGAACCAGCCCTCGGACGTATCAAGAAGATTGACATCTGTCCACCTCACACGCCTGCAACGATCAAGCGGTGTATTGCAAGAGCTGAGAGGAAACCCATATGTGCCTACGCGGCACAGCTCTACGCAGACATCTCAAGCGACATGGCGATGGCCGATGACTTTTTTATCTCTTTGTTTCGAGACGATTGTGTTGGGTCTACGGCGGATAAACCTATGGTCCTCGTACAACCAGAACGACGGGTGGGTTTGTACAATGTGCCCATCAAAGTAATCGCCGTCGAAAAACATGTGTGTCTCTACATTACTGTGAGTGTCCGCTCACCATTAATAGCCTCGGCGATGAGTAGGGTGGATTCAAGCCCCAGATTGGCACAATCCTTTACACAGACGGCCAGGAAGGATATGTAGGAGGTAATGCATCAAACACGTGTGGCAGCACTCAGCGTGACGGATGTGAGCAGTTCCGTTTCATGTACGGCATTACTTATCATCCGCTTCCAGGGCTCACCCAAGGTACTCAAAGCTTGACTCGCTGACAGGGCACGGCCTAATCCGCATTTCTCTCCTTTGAACCAACAGCAAATTTCAAATTCCTCGAGCAGGAGTTGGTCTGATGTGCCATACTTGTGCCGGCGGGAATGTCTGTTCCCTGTGCAATTTGGAAACGGTGTCTCTAAGGAGGACCGGAGTGTTTCGAATATTGGGATTGGTGATAGCTATAAAAGTGTACGTTATCGAAGCCCAGCCGAGCGAAATGTATGATCAAAAGCGGTGAAATATTCAACTGGCGCCGTCGTGCGCTTGAACAACACTGCTTCTCAGATATATGGAAAGGCAAAGCCGGTGAGCATATTGGTACAACAAGATCATGGCCCCGGAATTTAGGCGATGCCACTACTCGTCAAGAAATTTCGTATTTGCTGCGGGTTTTGAATCAGGCGAGATGTAGAGAGAGGACAGCTTCGTTACCTGCAACAATCACTGCACGAGATGAATCAAAGACAATACTCGATGTATGCAAATAAAGGAGACGCACATCCAGTTTTGCCGTCGGAATCGACGGCCATGTAGCCAGCGACTTCCCGATCGTGCCCCCGGTGGTTCTCGGCCCGAAGCACGCCATCGGTGTATACGATTTCCCCAACGGAGGCTTTGAGCCAGGTCAGGTCTGACTGATGACTCTCGCGGTCAGCGAATGAATCTGGATTCTAATCCCTACGTTGAAATTCACATTCCAAAACGCCGTGCGTGCAACGGGATAGACGAAACAGGGACTATACATACATTGGCTTCTCAGACACATTCGATGCAAATCCGACACATAGCATTGAATGTGTCTGCTTTGATGGAATCGATTTGGCGGCCGTCATTCGGCAGAATTCTCGCCGAATGATGCCGGCTAGGGTCCGGGTTCGGGTTAGCGGTTCGGGTTAGAGGTTAGGGTGGTTCGGGTTTTGGTTAGAGGTTCGGGTTAGTGGTTTTGGTAGGGTTTGTGTTAGTGGTTAGGGTTTTGGTTAGTGTCAGGGTCAGAGAATATTCTAAATGTGTTGGCGAAAGGACTTGTGTGTGAATTTCGGAGATTGATTGTCAATCAATCCGATCAACGCCGGCTCAGCTCAAATCTGGCACATTCGGGAATGTGTCTGGTTTGCGAATGTTTGTATGGTCCTGGTTTTGTACATCCCCGTGCGTGCACGGCGTTGCACCGCAAGCACCTTCAGCAGTCTATTACACAATCCTGGGCGACATTCCGGGCGGACAATAAGCAAAGGTGTCGTCAAAGTTGAACCAGGAAAATTGTGGTCCCATTCGTTGTCGATCAAGTGCATCTTGTCGGCCCATGGCTTGGTTTCGGTAGCATCTCCATACAGAGAACCAAAAGCGTAGATTGGTTTGCATTCCGCTCTTGCGATGCAGCGCTTGAAGGACAACATGTTGTTCGGGGGTGCGATTTCCATTTTGGCAATGCGCCCGAGAGCGGGTTCGGTGAGGTTGAAGGCGCACACCGAGGGCTCTTTGCTGCTCAGAGTGTGGAGACGGCAGTGAACTACGCAAGGTAGTAAAATTCGGTGTTCGGTCCATGGTGGTGGGCAATCAAAGGTTTACCGATCGATCGGCTGGGCATTTATCTGCCATGTGGCTGTACATTTATCTGCCACTTCCTTGTTTCTCCGTTTCTGCGCACGATAAATTCTTGAGTATATTTGAGTGGTCATGTAAAAGAATATGGAGTCGATCTGCCTCCTCAGATTGAGCCATAATGGTGTAGTACCAATGCAATTGAGCTGTGGCAGATAAATCCGTGACATGGCAGATAAATTGTCACGGGTCAGGTGGCTGATGTGACCCATCAAAAATCTCGATGCTTCGGGCCCTGAGACCAAAGATCAGCCATTGGCCTTCATTATAACATGTCTGTACCACCAGAAACCCAACTTTAAGGCTCTGTCCCTATACCTTTGAGGCCATATTCCGGAAGTGTTCAGGTTCATTTGACGCCAAGTAACATTCCAATGAAAAAGAAAAGACTAAGCCCAGCATTAGTAGCGGTCAAAGTAGCCGCTTCAAAGGTGCTTTAACGATGTGCTTCAGAACGGCTTCAGATTTAATAAAGCATGGGAAAAGCGTCGAAAATCTGAAGCGCCTCCGGAGGCGCTTCACGCGCTTCAGAAAACGCTTCAGCTTTGATGGACATCATTGATGTTTTATCAGGCGTGAAGCGTTTTGCGAAGCGCGTTTGAAGCGCTTTTCGAAAGTGGCGTGTCATGATCAGGCACGGATCACTCGGCACCCTTCGGTGCGAGCTGCCTTTTCATTTCAACTTCGAACTTCAGCAAATCATCCTTCGCTCCCGCTCAGGATATGCCTCTCAACATCGACTTCAACATGACAGTATAATCCTCGCGTTGCCACAGGCGGTCAAGGCTCGCATTATCACGACACCCCGAGGACGAACGGTTAGGTCCGGGGTTTGGCATTCGGGTCTGCCCGGGGTTCGACTTAGGGTCTCCTCCGGGTCAGACAACACTCCTTTGCGTCCGACAACAGGATCATATGCAATGATCGACTCCTTTCCGTTGGCAACACATCGATCATAGGCGACAGGTATCAACCCCTTGGTGTCGCCTTGGCACACTCCTTTATGCTCAAAGGCCCTGAATTACCCCTTGGTGTCAGGGCAACAGTTGTTCCTATGATCGGACCCCTTTACAATACAGTATATAAGTAATAGTAGAATCTCCTGTACAGTAGATTCTACCTCGTCTATATTCCGGCCTTAGACTGGCCTGTTCTGGACTTGTGTGTGACTAAGCTTGTCTGGCTTCAGTCTTTTCTCGTTGACTCGGGTTCTGCCTCCTTGTGCTCATCGTCGGCAAACCCCCAGTCTCCTATCCTCGACTCCTTGGTCAGCGCTTCGACATCGGTTATCAGCAGGAGCTCTCGTAGGTGGTTATCAGTCTGGGTCCTCGCGGAGGATAGAACCACTACGATCTCCAACGCTCGCAATAACGCTGGTACCGCTCGTTCGGAAGTCGAGTTATGTCTGACACTATCTCATCGGACATCCCCTACCCTGGATCCTATTCCCCTGTGCTGGTGAACCTCGATATTCGAACCCCGGGGGTTCAGACCCCGGTCTCAGTGACATGTTGTCACACTCGTCGCGGGTTCTTCTCACGGTTCAACTTCACCTTGCGTGGATCCTTGGTGGAAGGTCATGCACTACTCGATGCGATGTCGGATTCCCTCTCAATACCCTGCCGGGACGACCTCGGGTCGTGATGGCTCCGGCGATCAGGCTGAGCTAAGCGCCGTCGCTGACATGGCGGTCAAGGTAACTTTCGCTTCGCCCACGCTTCTGATGGGAAATTAACTCCTAAAGCGTTTCTAAAGCACCTCGTGAAGCTCCTCTGAAGCGTACCCAAAGTGTCTACTTTGACCGTCGCTATTCAAAGAAGGGTGTGGGAACAAGAAACAATGCGGAAAGACTTCTCCGCATCTCTGCCTCAATTTCTCCATCATTTGCGTTGCATGGCTCCAGGTGAATGCACTGAAGAGTTCTCCGGGCTTCTCGGGGAAGTTTCCTTTTTTGCATTCTTTTTTCCTTCTTTTCCCCCATTTGATACCCAGTAGAATGGTCGGAAAACCCAATCAAAGGCCTTGATCTGTGACGAGCACCGCCACAATTTAGCCGGCGGGGTAAAAAATCGGTTGACCCACGCGTCGCAGCCGCGGTATGGGCTCAATTCATTGAATCTTCCGGATTTTTTATGCTCATTCTGATGGAGCGATGTATCCTAGGATTTTTTTTCTGGGGCCCAAAGACCAGAAACCGCGATGTGGCAAGGGTGATCAATTCACCTCATATAGGGGACTTTTTGCAAAGGTACTGGGCTTGACTTGGGCTTGACCACATCCCCTTTTGCAAAAACTATTGGGCAGCCAATTTTAATAAAGTACTGAGGCCGGGGATTGAACCAAAAGCCTAGTAGGTATAGCCTAAAACTGATACAAGGAAATTAACCAACTGAACCAACAGAACCATTGCATTTCATTATCATATGCAGATGCTCTAGTACAAGCCAGGTTTATAAGCTCATGTTGAGTCTATACAGGTTAGGTTCAGGGTTAGGTAGGTTTGTTAGGGTGTGGGTTAGGGTTAGGGTTGATTAAGGTCTGGGTTAGGTTAGGGTTGGCTAGAGTCATGGTTGGGGAATATTGTTGTTGTGTGTTGTGTTTTGGAGATTTGTTATTTATTGGCAGAGGTAGTCATGTGTTGCAATCAAAACTCAGGGCAGCATCAGCACTAATAGCCTAGCTGGTTGTACCCTTGGATCTTGCATTAATGACAAACCTATTAGGTCCTGGGTTCAATCTCGGCTTTTGGCATTTTCAATGTTTACTTTAACTTGGCAGGGCCAGAAGATTTTGCAAAACACCATGTGGTCAACCCCAGTAGATTTTGCAAAAAACCTACTATATGGGCTGGTGTTGCGTCGCTTGCGGGCGAATGGCCTGTACTGCAAACTCCCCAAGTGCGAGTTTTCCATGACTACTTGTGAGTACCTCAGTTACATTCTCTCACCCGACGGTCTCCGAATGTCGCCCAAGAAGATCGATGCCGTTACCAACTGGCTGACTCCTCGGAAAGTCAAAGATGTACAATCTTTCCTCGGGTTTTGCAATTTCTATTGTCGCTTCATCTACGCCTATTCCGACATCACAATTCCTCTAACCCGACTAACTTGCTCCAACACGCGTTGGGATTGGAACGAAGATTGTCAGCTCGCTTTTGACACTCTCAAGCGGAAATTCAAGGAAGCACCAGTCTTGTCCCACTGGATACCAGGTCGGCAGATAACTGTCGAAACTGACGCTTCCGACTACGCCATCGCATCGATTCTGTCAATCGTCGGCGACGATGGTGACATTCACCCGGTTTCGTTCTGATCCCGAACACTTGGGCCATCGGAACTTAACTACGACACACACGACAAGGAGCTCTTGGCGATCTTCGACGCCTTCACGCAATGGCGACACTATCTTGAAGGTTGGAATCTTGCTCACCTAGCAAGATACCAAGACGAGAGGGAACCCAGACAATCCAGAAGGAGACTCAGACAAGGCCAAGTAGCAGTAAGACCCTCTTCTGGGGTGGGGAAGTCAAGAAGGTAAAGAGGTACAGGGAGACATCGTAGTACAGAAATAAGAGAGGTGAGGTGGCAGGGTGTGGCACCGAGGCCGTAAGTAAACAGATGTAAGCAGCATGATTACACCCCTCCCGTCCTTCGAAAACAGCGGATGCCTTGAGAACATAAGAAGGGAATTGCGATGAGTAACAGTGTGAAAAACATGGATTATACTTTGGAAACTTTCAACTTGAGTTCGATCCACTTGTCGAGTGCTTCACATTCGGCAAGGTCGCGTCCAGGCAGCCACTCTTCCCCTTCAGCCCCATGGCCAGCCCAGTGAACCAGGTACTGGCAACCACGACCGCGCTTACGTTCGTCAATTATCTCGGAAATTTTCCACTCATCAACGCTGTCTGCGGTGACTATAGGGCCGGGGCGAGGTAGCTCCTGTTCGGGGAAGAGTCCAGGATCGTTTTCAATGTATGGTTCGATCTCTGAAGTATGGAAAACTGGAAAAACACCCGGTTGACCATAGAGCATTCCTTTGCACAGCGGTAATATTGTACGGGCCATCAAAACGAGGCATGAATTTTGCACAACAACCCTCTTTTCACGGAGGTATTGGCCTCGGCGGTTCTGGGTAGTCAATTTTACCCTTTCCCCGACGGTGTAGTCGGGGTCGGGTTTCCTATCTTTATTTGCATAAAATGCTTGGTTGACTTTTGCCGACAGTAAGTTGTCCTGCGCATCCAAAACATCGTGCTCAAGTTGTGCAATAATGCCTGCAGCGGATTTATCCTCGTGGGTTAGCTTATCATTTGATTTCACAAGGGGTGGAACAATACGAGGAGAGCGTCCTGTCTTTAGCTGAAACACGTAGTACCCCGTTGACTTGTTTATCATGTTCATAAGGTGGAAACAAACACGAGGCAACGCACGAGCCCAGCCGCGCTGGTTCCTTGCAACATGGTAGTGTATGCATTGATTCAAGGTCTTGTTGGTGCGTTCACTAGCACCATCAGTTTCAGGGTGGAAGGCGGTAGACAGCTTCAACTTAACACCTGTCAATTTGTGAAGGGCTTTCCAGAATTTTGAGATATACAGTTTGTCACGGTCTGATATTATTTCAAGAGGTAGGCCGTTTTCACAATGCCATTTGTCAAAGAACAAAAGTGCAAACTTTTCAGCGGTTATGTTGGTACGGGTCGGGGCAAGTTAAAAATCAGAACCCATGCAGTCCGTGAAGGTGGCAACACAGTTGAAACCATCTTCCTCAGGCAGGGGGCCAATGAAATCGATGCCAACGGAGTCGCCACGGCCATCAGGCACAGGGAGGGGGTGTAGTGGGCCTGACGGTTTGACCGTTGAAGATTTGTTGCGTTGGCAGTCAGCGCAAGATGGGATGTAGGCAGATTCCAAATCCTTGTGCATGTTCGGCCAGTAATACGAATCGCGAAGGCATCCGTAGGATTTTTCAAACCCGAAATGGCCGAGGGAGTCATGTGCCAGTCGGTATAAACGTTCGCGAACATGACCAGCACGAGGGATCACAAGGTGGTCGCCAATGTACCACAAGCCGCCATCATTGCGGAGGCCAGGGAACTTTCAGTCACTGAAGAGAACTTGGCGCACCACGGGTCAGTGCTATAACCGTCTCGTATTGTTTTGAGTAATTCATCATCCAAAGCAACTGACATGATAGTACAGTGTGGGTCAATCTGGGGGCGTATGCGAGTCGTTGCCAAGCAGTGCGCTGCAAAAAGTGGAGAAGAGGTAGAGTCGCAGAAGATTGATGCAACAACATCGCAATCATCATCGCACGGCTGAGAAGCTCGGAGGTCAGCTTCCGTGCTGTCTTCAAACTCCGTGCGTGATAATGCGTCTGCAACGGTGTTTGCTTCGCCTTTGACATAAATAATCTTTGCGTCAAACTGTGACATGAATTCCATCCAGCGGGCCTGTCGCCGAGACAAGTTACGTTGGGAGTTGAAATTTTCAAGTGTGCGGTGATCAGTGTAGATGAATATTGGGCTCCCAATAAGGTCGGCCCGCCAGGTGTGTAGAGCGCGAATGATACCCAGAAGTTCTTTTTCGTATATTGGATAATTGAGCTCTGCACCCTTGAAGGATTTGGACTCAAATGCGACCGGCCATGCTTATGAATGAGGACTCACTGCGGGATGATTGGACATTCACAGAGGGGGTTTGGCCCACTGACACTGAAGAAGGAATTGGTACTAAACACATGGAGTGGGCTGCTCATGGATGAAGACTCGCTGCCGGATGACTGGACACTTACAGAGGGGGTTTTAGTGGGTATGTGGCCAATAAATGGTATAGGATAAACTCGCAGGCCAGAGTCCCACACTAGTAAACAAAATGTGCATAAAGGCATTTCCTCCTGGACGAACTCACCGGCATGACTGGCCCAAAAACCAGCAACACAAGCGGATGACTCTGGATGCCTCTGCAGACGGAGATAAATCATTATACCAAACACTCTAAAAAAAAAAAAAAAAAAAAAAAAAAAGAGCGGGTTTTAATGGGTATGTGCCCAATGGATGGTATAGGATATTTTTTTGCAGGCCAGAGTCCCTGGTATAACATTGTGCGTAACAGAAATAAAAATAAACGCTGGGAAATCATTCCGGGTTCTTACGATCCCGAAAGCGACAACATGTGCTAGATATTCTCCCGTGGTGAAAGTCATTCCAAGTTTCTAAACAGTCGACGATTTACTGTACCTACGCAGCCAATTAATTTTATATATAAGTCAAACATGTCATTCGTGGAGTGCGGAGCCCACAACGGTTGGATTCCGGAGGCTTCAACTAGTTCAAGATCCATCCTCCGATTCGGATCCAGATTCTTCGACCTCTTCCTCAACATGCGCCGGAAGCAAGCGCTCAACCTGCTTCCAGCGCCGGTGATAGATGACGCGATCCTCGAGGAGCTGGTCGTCATATCCCTCCCACTCCCGTTGATGATACCCGGTGTGCAGCTCCTGAAGTACGGGGAACAACCTGCAGAGGAAGGCCGCGACGTCGGCAGCTGGCGCAAAAATGGAAGATCGTCCGAGGGAGAGACATGTTAGGGCACCTTGGCTGATCTCTGCGTCTGCGTCCGTGGACGGGACGACTGTGGCGTCGAAAAGGATTTTCAGTGTCCTCAGACGAGGGCAGTGGCGGGCAAATGCGTATAGCGAGTGGAGAGTCGTGCGCGGTGTGAAGCCCTCATAGGTGGAAACGACCATCAGGTCCAGTCTCTCGATATCGGGCCACGACGCGGCCATGCCGGATAGGGTTGAGTCGTCGAGGTCAAATCCATCGCAAGAATACAGGCACAGTGAATTCAAGGCTGTGAGGCCAAGGAGCAGTCGTATCATATCATCGCGGATTATCTGCGGCTCAGCCCGGCGTCGGTGCGTCGACATCACAAGCTCCGTTGAGCCGACGTGAAGGTCGCGCAGCGTTGCTCGGGAACAGTTCTCCGCAATGAAGGAATAAAGGCCCGGAGCAGCGAGGGATGTGGGCTCAACGTTCATAGCGAGCGACACCAGGGGAGAGTCGGAGAAAGGGTGAAGAAATCGGGCAATGGACCCCGGGGCGATGGAGTTGAACTTGAGCCTCTGGAGGCTCAGAAAGACGTCTCCTTCGCCAATTTTACACGACGGATTGAACGCGTCGGGACGTCTAATCTCTAGAGACTTGATGGTTGGAAGCTGTGCCAGGTGCTCGAAGGCGGCTTGATCAAGGTCCAATATAGACAGGGACTCGATCGCAGCCAACCCGAGCACGAACTGTGAAATACCTTGCAGGACAGAGCGTCTCACATCCTCTCTGGTAGGACAGTAGATGGTTGCGTCCGTCATACTGGGGCAACTGATTGCCACGGTGGGAAGCAGCGAGAGGTCATGATCGGAATCGCCAAACGCAAGGATGGTGCGAGTTATCTTGGGCGAAATGAAACGCCAGATGTGAGGGGCATGAGGTGTGTTCGGAGTGTTCCAGTAGAGTTTCTGGAGAGTTGGGAAAAAGTGCTCTCCAGGAAAGCTGAGGCTTAGCGCTTGGAGCAGCTGCGGTGAAGGCATAGTCTGCAGGCTATATGCAAACGTTTTGACCCGACGCATATAAGTCAAAGGCCTCTCCCAATCTGCGGCGGTTATGGGCCGATGAAAGCCCTATCTCACGATGAGCATTCCTGAAGGTGTGATTCCTGAGAGAACGCACTAAAAGTTTCACGTCGGTAGGTACTGGCGAACACCACAGATTGTCGGGCATACACATAAGTAAGTTCATCATGGTATTCCTCTGGTGGCTCCACAGCAAGTCGAGTGCGGGATCTTGAAAGGTTTTACAAGTCCTGGCAAGGGCGGCAAGATGTTGGCACTCAGGAGGGCCAACTCCGTATTGAGGAAGGTCTCCAGCCACTTCAGCGCATAGCAGCTCCACGATCTCGAGGATTTGGAGACCACGGTGCATCTTGCCTCGAGAGGGAAGAACGGGAAAAACAAATACGGAGATCCTTGTCCATGGCGGGAGTCAAGGGGCTTCGAAGATAAGCAATTTCCTTTTTGGGAGGGGGGGGGGGAGGGGTCCCTCGAGCTCGAGAATTTTTTTTCGCACCAAATTTTACATTTCGTTCTACCGCCTCAATATGCACATAAAACACCTCAAGAAATATTTTCGATTTTTTCACTATTGCCGAGATTTGCCGAGGTGCCATCAGAGATCAAGGAAAACTTTGTCCTCCGCAACGAGTCGTCCGGCAAAGCCGGTTGATCTTAATCCTGCGTGGAATCACGAATGCCGCGATGCCACCACTCTCATCAAGATTGCCGTCCACTGGCGATGGCTGTCTGACAACACAGTGATAAGACTTTTGTATGCTCCTGAACTTGTTCTCATTTGATTCAATATGGTCTGGCTGCTCTATATACACCAGCTATCACATCACTCTCCCAGCTTCAATTGTTGCATTGCCATTGGCCCATTCTCAAGACAGTCTGTTCATTATGACAAATTAAGCCTTCGCACACCGGGGCTGGGGCAAGTTTGTTGCGCAAGAACATGGTATGCATAATTACCGGACTTTAGGTCCGTTAGAGCATGTTTTCACTACTTCAGCAGATGTGGTTGGGTCTAGAGAGAAATTTGGCGCCTCGGATATATTTCTTAAAATGGGAATTTGATCGCATCACCCTTACGTAGGGGGGGGGGAGGGGTCCGAGGTCTCTGAAAAAAAAAATGGAAGGTGTGTTGAGATTTTCGCGAAAGCAAATCCCCTTGGCGGGAGTGGCTGATGGCATCTGATGCCCGGTACTTTCCCGCCTCCGCCGGGCCTTCCCGAATCACCGCCACGGTTCGGGCACCAGGGATAATAAAGTGGGCTTTCGCTTCGCTTTGACAATGAAAGTCAGTGGTAATGTCAGATTCAGCGATACCGAAGTTGAAGTACGGCGACGTGAGAGCAGGTGTATAAGTACGCCGGAGTTCTTACGGTTTCAATTTCCGTAGTTCTGTATCAGTAAATACACACCCAACTAGGCCGCATGGGACATTCGGCACAAGTATACCATGGCGCCGTCGGCAGAAGAGAATATTCAACATGCCTCGGGGATGTCTCTGTTCAGGTCTATAAGCCCGATTAGAGTACTTATTCACCGGATTTTGTGCCACGCACTACGCAGACGGTGTAACGGGTAACATCTGAGCAAAGGGGAAGTCAATAACCGCTATCAAAAAAGCTCACACCACAGGCTACTCGAGTTCCCGCCCTATTTGCCCACTATTCGATTTTTTCAGTGCCGGGCGGAGTTTGGACTGTTGTCTTTCCTTCTTTTCGCCGCGACGGTCAAGCGACATCTAACTGCTCGTATCCTTCGCTGAGAGTTACTATCGGTCCCAACGGGTTTGGATTCTCCCAATGGGTTCGTATTCACATTTTTTCTCCCTCACCTTTGCACTTTTCCCCTCGGAGTTTTCTACCCCTCCATAGCGATGTAAATTTACTAAGGAATCGAAGAAGAGGAAGATTTGAAAACTTGTTGCCGGCCCACCAAACCCAGCGTGTTTTCGGACGAGAGGAGTGTTCTGTCTTGTTTGCTCCCTGTGAGGGCCCGAGGAAATTTGAAGGTACTCTTGCAGTAATTTTAACACATCCTACATCCTCGAAATTTTTTACCGGGTGCGGGTTCAACTGGTGCGTACGCGCTGATGCACTTCAAGCCCCAAGACGGCAAGTGGGGGAATCTACAGGGCTTTGCAAATTGGTTTGTTTCTGAACATCCCAGGTTTTGATTGAACAGCATGGCAATTTTGGATTATTTTGCAACATCTAGATAGCCTGTAATTTTCGAGTCCATCTTCACTACTATTTATCCTCCAATGAAAGAGAGGCGAGGGAGATGCGCGAGGGAACGGTGTAACGACTTGGTTCTTTCTTGAGATTTACTTTGTGGATCCGTACTCACTCGGCGTTGTACGTACTGGTATACCTGAGTGCAAGTTGCTTGGTTAGTGTCAGGTTGTTTTGTTTGTTTTATGAAGGAAGGGGTGGACGCGCCCGAGTCGTATGGCGGGAAGATAGGAGGGGGGGATACGATAGCTCATGGGCATACACTGTGAAAGTACATGTACATGTACCAGCGCGAAGGATTGAGGAAGGGCGGGTGGTTTGGGGCATTCGGAGTTGAAGGTGCAAGTTGGGAGTTGGGAGTTGCGTGGCGGTGGTTCGGGTTGTTCTGCTGCATGAGTCTTGAATCGAAGGAATTGGAAGCCGCTGACGAGGAAATATAGCGAATCCCAATCCAATGGGGATCACTTGCAGCGACGGTCCCCATGGACAGAGAGAAGTTAGGATAGGCTGCGATCAGTGGCAGGGTGGGTTCGGTGAGTCATGGTGATTGAGTTTGAGTCTGAGTGAGTCCCCGGATTGCCAGCAGCAGCTGCGGAGACGCGGAGGAAGGCGGGAGGAAGAACAACGGAGGTTGCTTGCGGCCGACCCAAAGGAGCGAGGTGCTTGACATCAGCAAACCCTGGGCCCACTACAGAGTACTACAGAGTGCTACAGAGTGCTATAGTACCTGTAGTGTCTGTAGTAAAGGTCCCGAACTCTGTAGCACTACAGAGTAGCCGGGGCTACTACAGAGTGCTCCATAGTACCGGCCCGCTACAGAGCACTCTGTAGTAGCCCCAGCTACTCTGTAGCACTCTGTAGTAGCCCCAGGGACTTTGTAGTGCGTTATAGAACGGACCATTCCTATATTCCAGGTGGTACTTTTTCAGACGAGGGCTCAAACATCACGCAAAATAGTAGGGGAAAAAAAAATATTGTCTATTCGAAATCGAACACATCTGCAGTGACAAATTTGCCCTCTTGGCGCGCCTCAAGACCACGCACCTGGAACGCGGCATTTCTCCATTTCATCCACTCGACATTCATCTTGTTCCAATGTTCGTCGTTGTCGGCTCTGGATTTTTCTAGCTTGTCGTAGACGGTGTTATAAAAACTTTCGAAGTTATCAGAGAGAGATTAACGTTCTGGTGGTATCCCGTTTTCTTCTCCTCAATGCAGCACCGGAGCTAGTATTACAAATCAGTGAGTGAGAGCGAATCAAGAAGCAGTGCACAGACCACCGCCGCAGCTGCGGATATGTGGCGAGTGGTATATTTCTCGAACTGGTGTGCATATGTGTCCCCAACACGGCTCCCCCGCTTGTTCTCGCCCCCCCAGAGCATCAACTCCATGACCTTGCCCAGCGCAGGCGCCATCATGTTGTCAATTCTCTCGATCGTCATGACCTTGCCCTTATAACATATTAGAAAGGGAACAGGAGAGATAATAGAATTAACGATACGTTTGCGTCTTTCACGATATTACCCTTATAACATATTAGAAAGGGAAGAGGAGAGATAATAGAATAAACGATACATTTTGATCTTTCTTTATCACTTTCGTCCGACGCTGGAGGAATCGAGATTTCTCTAGTAGGGCCTTGACCTTACTTGCAATCTCACCGGGGCTCTTGTATCCGCTGGGGCCGGAAGAGATGTCGTAGTACTGATCGATAATGGCGCGGCAGTCGATCTTGGCCGAGCCCCGATAATGAGAGACCTCCATCCCCATCTCAATTTCACCCAATCAGCCGTTGCCATGATAAAGGAATGTAACTAGAAAAATGTACCATTTTGTTCATATCGTCCTTGTGCTCCTTGTAGAAAGCTGAATTGAAGGCTTCAATCAAGGGATAATTGATCGCTAGGCAAAGGGCGCGTACCGGGGGAGAGCTCCAACTCCACGTAGTCTTCAATCTCGGATATGGATTGCGCTGCCCATTCCGGAGCTTCCCGTTCAATCCGCGCCTTGGTCGAGAAGAAGCCCGAGGAGAGAAGGTGCTCCTGGACCTTGAAGCTGTTTAACGTGATGACCTGTGACCACTCCCCGGAGTAGAAGCCCTGTTGTGTGGGAGTAGGTGACCCGCCTCTTTTCGTTCGACGTTTTCTCTTCCTAGTGGGCTCTTCTTCCCCCTCCCCCTCTTCCTCCTCCTCGTCATCGCTCCCTGCTTCCTGGATGTCCTTTTCTCCCCGCCCATTGTCCCGGGCTGTGGGAGCATCCTGCTGCAGGCGACGGTGGTGTGCCAGTTTGTCGGCATTCGGAGGGCGACTGCCCTTGTTCTTGCTTCTGTGACTCTGTACAACGTCTTATAATAATCAGTCCCGGCTCATAAAATGCCAGCAACAACTGACTAACCTTGGATGGGTCCGACATTGCGAGGATGCACCACTGCCAATGATATGTCAGAAAAGTAGGACAAATAGGGAAGCATGACGAACCTGGGCCCTCAAACTCAGCCTGATCGTCTGAATCTCAAGGCGTTAGATGCTGTATATTGGTATAAAGACATAAACCAACCTCTAGTCCCCGGCTGAAAGCGTCCAGCAGCATCACGACGTTGAGGGTCAGACCCAGGTTGGCCGCGACCGGGTGGAGGGGGAGCTTGAGCAACTGTACGACGTGGAGGAGGAGCTTGAGCAACTGTACGACGTGGAGGAGGACCTGGAGTTGGAGGTGGAGAGGCTTGGGTCGCTATTGATCACCAGTGTATAAGTGAAGGACCAAAGGAAGGTGTAATGTAGTATGTACCATTATCAACAGCATTCTCATCCTCTTCCTCAAGGACGGGACTGAGTCGGGGGGTTGCACGACCACGACGTTGAGGTGGATCTGTCGACCACAAATATATGACGCTCACAAGACTGAATGAAAAAATATACGCAACTGGTACCCTCTTCCTCCTCCTCCTCCTCCTGCTCGTCGTTGTTCTCACTGCCCAAGTCCGTGTAGTTCTGGGTGGGCTCCTGATCGTCCTCGTAGACATCCGGGGCGTGATGGCCCTGGACGTACTCATCGTCGTCGTCGTCCTTTGGATGGTCGTTGTCGGCATCGCCATTGGGATCGTCGATGAGATTGATGTTGTCATTGGGATCGTCATTGAGATCAATGTGGTGGCCATCGGTGGGTGCGTTGTGGTGGCTGTTGGGATCGTAGTGGTTGTAGGGGTCGTAGGGATCGACGGGGTGGTTGTAGGGGACATTGAGGGTAGTATGGTCGTCCTCGCGCAGAAAAGCATCACTAGCAGTAACAGGCTCTAAATGACGATGGGAGAGGAGTCAGTAATTATATTGGAGGATAAAAAAACTTACTTTTTCTGGCAGGCGCCCTCTCCTGCTCCTCCTGGAATAAAAATCAGCAACGTGAGATATACCAAAGGGAGCAATATACCTCGATATCGCTTTCAATTATACGTCTTCTTTTCTTCGAAGCGTTGGGGGCAGACTCGGTGGAAGCCTTGGAGGAACCCCCCTGGTTCGAACCCCCGGAACGCGCCTCCTTTGAAGCTTGGGAGGCGGAGGAGTTGGTAGAGGCCGAAGCCGATGTGGCTACATGTATGTTAGAAAAGGCTTGAAGCTAAGGACTGACATACTTCGAATAGCGGCCTTGGCTTGGGATAATTCTTAGGGAGGACAGGTTTGAGGACAAGAGGAGCTTCGTCATCTGGTCGAGTAGTGTTGGACTGTAGAACCTTGCGACCACGGGACTTTGGTGGCAAGGGGGCAAAGTCGTTAACGGGAGTGTCTTCTGGCTGGGAGGTCTTCTTCGGGGGGCGTGGAGGATTCTCCGCAATGGCAGAGCTCTCCCGCACAAACCTGTCCATGGTACTTCTAGTCTCTCTTCTGGGACAACCATTAGCCCAGGTCAGGGTTTCTTGTGACCCCTGCGACGCCACACCTGACCACAGAGGATATCAGCTTACAGCCATGAAGAGAGCGTGAAAACTTATTAAGGACGCCCCTTGATTTATCTTCCTTGTTTTCGTAGGGGGCTCGACGTCGTCAGCAGTGGCAGGTGCAGTCTTTCTCTTGGGAATTGGCTTTGGCGCAGTTGAATCTGGAGAGGTAAGAAGGAGAACGTTAGGGTTTATAACAGGGATAAGGCTTGAGGATGCACCGTCTGGGGTATGCGAGGGTTCATGCTGGTTTTCGTCAGTGGCACGCCGGTTCTTGTCTGTGGTGGTGGATCCCGGCCATTAAGCTGTAAACACGTGTTAAGAATGAGTTGGTAGTCACCCTTGGGCTTGGCCTGCTTCCTTGGTTGAGTGGCGGCGAGTGGCACGCGGTTTTTCTGCTCGGAACCTTGAGAGCGGGCTACAGAACAGAGGATTAGGATTGGCGAGGGAAAATTGCCCAGCTCAGACATACATGGTTGGGAGCTCATGAGGGGAGGTGGTAGTGGTTGAAGGTCAAGTTGTTGATGTTGAACCAGCTTTACGCTTTGCGTTGTTTGGCAGAAGTTTAAGTAAAGTTTTTTCCCACCACGTGTGCACGGACCAGCAATGATCGCCTCGACTTTAAAATAACGCGTAGGTGCAGTTCTAAATTCAGCGTGTTGGAGCTTCTACGGTGTTATCTTATCCTTCTTCTGCCGCCCAGGATTTTGCTGCAGAAGGGAATTAACTTCAAGTGCTTCAAGCGCATCTCCAGACCCAAGATTTTGCGTCACATGAAAAATTGTAAGGGATTGCAGCTTCTCGTCTACCATGATCAACAAGCAGCCAGGCTCCTTGTAGTATTATCCCATAGATGTGCGCTCATGAGCAAAGATCTCATTGAGGGCAACAGCGAGGTCGTTATCGTGGCTATACTTGGCGAGCGTATCGAGGATGGGGAGCTGCGGGTTCGAGACGCTGACGAGCCCTGTGGACGCGTTGAGCCCATCCTCTGTGCGGGGATCCGTGCCGAGACACGTAGCGCGCAGGGCGAATTCCACGGTGGTGTACATAATGTACAATTTTGTGTATGTTGTCCGGCTTGAATGAAATGAAAAAAATACCTACATTCAATTTGTGTGAGCAATTATTCGGCGAAGCAAATCACGAGGAGCGGACGTACCGCGAATTCAGAAGAAGTGGAGCGGAGTGAGGATGGATGGATGGATGGACCAGGGAATTTGGGGCCAAGATTGGGAGGGTAACGGGGAAGGCAAGGGTTGAATACTTGAAGCGGCGTCTATAGAAGAAAGAGAGGTGAGTATTAAATATTGACTGAACTGTGTACGTACGCAGCTCGATCATAACCGCCAGCCGGGGTTTGTGTTACATACACTGAATTCGGTTAAAGTTGCGACGGAGGCTCTGCAGAAAGAAAGAAGAGCGTCAGTGGAATTGTTTGCAACGATGATGCAAAGGGATATACCGAGCCGCTAGATGGTGGACATATTTGTGGCCCCAGGTGGATATGCGGACAACAGCCAATAGCGTAAGGTGCCGAGGGGGTTGCGTGTTAGAGTAAGTCATGGCGAGGATAGACAGAATGTCGGCAAAAAGGGACTATCGTACTGGTTTTAGAAAACTGTTAAAGGGATGGAAAGAAATGCAAACCTTGTCCTCTGAGGCCGGCCATGTTTTGTATAACATCTGGAGATTGGGATACAGTAGTTGCAGGAACGGTTGCAGGAACGTCTGCAGTGTTTCCAACGCAGGTCGAAACTGGTCCGTATTGGACTCCTTCAGAAAAACGGTATTAATTGGATGTATATGATTAACTAGACATGTGCTTACCTTAAGTTGTTTTGCTAGCATCTCAGCTTCTTTCTTAGCTGTAGGTCCTTCTCGGACTACCCACTCGTTAGTTTACGTTGGGCCAAGACATCTGAAAAAAATGCACGAGTTTGACGAGCCCTCCGCTTCGTCCTTCTCATCCTTCTTGGGGAACTCAGAAGGATCCTCGAGGGCGAATTTGGCTCCAATACATGGGATGAGGCGCGTTTGGAAGAGCCGGAGACTGGGACTGGGTGGGAGAAGGAGCACTAGTCTGCGGCGCGCTGAGGATTTGGTCATTCCATGAGTGGCAGCATCCAATAAATTGAATTGGTCTTGAAGGCCCATGGTAACATTATCATAGGACACTACAGTCGGGACGTTAAAGACGATGGTTGCGGAAGAGATACCATTGATGGCATCAACCCCCGCCAAGTCAAGTCTTAACGCGTAACGGATGGCGGCTTCCCCCTAATTTTTCTGCTTAAGCCCGAGAGGAGCACACAAGTAGAAGAGGATTATGCAGGTGTATTAAGTAGGTAGAGAATAAAAGTACGGCATCTAAAAAAAAAAAGCTAGACTTCAGTTTCGTCGGCTGCTTCCGTCTCCCCCCCTGCACCCTCCACTTCTTGCTCCCCTGAGCCATGCCTCACTACATGAGTGTACCACCCATGGCAGTTCCGAGTCCAACTATCAGCTGCTCTATCGGTATGAAGAACGATTGTTGCGCGCATGCCTTCAAAGTGGGCGTTAAAGTGGGTGATTCTCCAGGAGGGGAAGACTAGAACGTCCCCGAGCTGGAGGTCAAAGCTGAGCCCCCCCTCGTACAGGCAGAGCTGCCCCCCCGTGAACTTGCCTAAGGGAGCCACAAGACACATACACTTGTCCTTGACGTCTTGGTGTCCATCCGTGCAGGCGTCAATATTGATGACAAAACCCCCAAAGGGAGCGCATGGTGAGGAAGCTCCCAGGGGAAGTTGCTCGATGTAGATGCGCAGCTCTTTAGTCTCCTCTGGAAGCAAGTGCGTGATCTGACAGATAAAAAATCAGTAAACAACTTCAAAAAAAAAAGGATTGAGGGCTTACCGATACTCGCACGACTTCGAAAAAATCAGACAGGGCATCTGCAAGGAGAGCGTACTCGCGAGGCTTGTCCAAAATCTCTTTTGACATGTAAGGTACACGTTGAGTAATATTGACGCGTGTAACGTTTGTCTTGCGGACTTTGTGAGGATGAACATCCTGGGGCGCGGTTTCACCCTAAAACAAGCAATATGAGTTATATCGGGCAAGACGATAGCAGGAGCAATAGTATTACTCACATTTTCCGCATCGCGACAATACCAGGAATAATGTAAAGACAAATATTTAAATGCTTCTCTTTGCGAGTCCGTAGTCTTGAATTCACCATTTAAGATGTTATTGATGTGGTCGATAGCTCGCTGTAGGCCGGCCTTAAACTCATCGCCAACAGTAAACAGGAGCCCGACAAGCTCCGAGTCCACATCGCGGATGAACAACGCTTCGCTGTACAGAAAATGAATAAGGACTAAATAGAATAGAATCGATAGAACATACTCTTTGAGTATACTAGAATTAATTTCGATGTAATTTTCGCAGCTGCCCCATTTAACGCCTTGATGCTTGGCGGTAATCTGGTACAAGGTTAGAATAAGAAGCCATCGAAACATGCAACACGCACCTTTGGTTTGAAGATCTGACACACTGGTGGCCTTGACCGAGTGCTCAGCCAGCTTTCGTTGTTGTGCAGTCCAACGTTTTCGGTCTTTTCTCTTGAAGGGGAGAGGAGCCGCCTTTGGACCCATCTGCACGGGCAGAGTAACGGTAACTGGGGTGGGCATCCGAATCTGGGCGGCGTCGGGCATAGGGTTCCAAGACGGGGAAGGGGCCTCCAAGTCCCATGCGTTGGAACGAGCGGGGTAACCAGTGAACTTGTAGGTCATACCCTGCCATTCCTGCCCTCGCTCGACGAGCTTCATGGTACTGGAAATGATTTGTGGGGCTTAACAAATGTAAAAGGACAAGCGACGAATATCCTTACTTTATTTGGAGAGTGTCGAAGACCTTGTCCGACTTTACTGTATCCGCAAAGCCAAACTCGATGATCTCCGCTGTTTCCCCAGGACGCAAAGATGTCCGGCGAACGGGGGTCTTGTAACTGAGTCGGAGGGTCTGGATGAACCCTGGCCGGTGGCGGATGTCATTAACGGGGCGGATGAGCTGTCGCATCAGCGGGAGCCATTTTCCATCTACCACCCGTTAATTTTCTAATCAATTTATGGTAGTTTAGACTCACGCTGTACCTCCCGCATCGCCACTCCCAAGCATTGAACATCTACGACTTCCATTTGACGGGTAATAGTCGTGCGTAGGTCCAGGGCGGCGATGATGGGAATTAACCCTAATGTGCCTACAACATAGTCAATGGCGTTCATGAGTAAAGAGAAGATGCATGTAACGTACCTGCACCAGCCAGGAACGCAAAACGATAACCGTTGTCCAGATGTTCATTGAATGTTTGTCTTGCTTTGCCGAACCTCTCTGCAATCTTAGATTTGGACGCGGTCGCCAAATCGTAATTGAGCTTGCTCGTAGCAATTTCCCTGGCCACGAGAAAATCAGCACAAGAAAATAGTGGAAAAGACGATAAACGTACGAATCAACATTCAGCGCCAGCTGTATCATGGCGAGAATTAACTCGAGATCCAAGAGCTTAGATTTTCTAGAGAGCTTTTCGATACGACGCCAGACAGCATCGACACTAGTGGGATCATAGGGGGCGGAGGATGAGGAGTTGGCAGTGTCAGGGTCCTTGAAGAAGGGTTTCCAGCTGTTGGCGTCCTTTGAAGTTCCAAACCGCAAGCAGGGCGGACAGGACGTTGCCGGCAGTTTTGGTCATGGGATGCCCGCCATTGGGATCAATACACCAGCCCACCTCCTTCATCGATGGGCCCTTCAGCTTCACAACCGGCGCCTTGCCTTTCTTCGCGGCACGCGTTTGGGGACCAGATGCGCCTGCGCCCCCATCAGAACCCTCCACGGATCCCCCGTCCTGGCCGGCCTCACCTGCACGCCCACCCGCGCCCTCGCCTGCGCCACCCATCGCAATACCTCCAGAAGAACCAGAAGCAGCGCCGGTATTGGAACCCTGCTGCTGTTGCTGCCCGTCGCAGCTAGCACAGGTCCCGTCTTGACAGGGCATTGCGCCAATACTAGCGTCACCGTTCGCGCGCGCACGATCGCCGTTGCGCACACACTCCCGCGTCCACAAATGTGCAGGGCCGGCACCACCACCCCCGCCACCTCCGCCACCTCCGCCTCCGCCTCGGCGCGCCGTTCGCTTGCGCGGGGGTTGGACGGCCGCGTCCTCATCATCATCATCTCGCTCACTCTCACCGTCGTCGTTGGTGTACAAACGATCCCCAGAGGCGCGTTTGCCAAGCATGGTTGACGCCGGCGACGGGGAAGTTGGGCGCGGTGAAGGGGACAAGGGGGAAGGGGACAGAGGGGAGGGCGGCTCCATGTTAACGTCGGGGTCAATTTGGAGCTGAGGTAAAATACGCAGTGGCGGCAGGACTGTGAAGACAATAGATTAATATCTTGGTATTCCACTGAAAGGAATAGAAATCACACCTTTATTAACTACACCGTTGGACGGGGACCAACCCTCATTTGTGGGTGACGTTGCCACCAACGTCGGCGTTGATGCGTTGGAAGATATTGACGCGTTCGACGCGTTCGAGGGTGATCGTGTGGCGGTGACATCCACGCCGGCGGCCTCGAGAGCTTCCAGCTCCGCGATACTGGCTTCGACATCTGCGTCCGGAATATTGGGCATGGTTGCTTATGTCAGAACTGCCGGACGAATGAGTTTGTCCAGCACTTTTCGACGCGTCTGGTCACAGCAGGACTTACTTGTGACTGAGGTAGACGCGGTGCTGGGTCAACAAACGCGTCGGCGCGTTGGCTTGTTGTGGTCGATAGCAAGTGGCGTGCAACATCCCAAAGGGGAAGTTGCACAGCTTTTTGCTGGCCTCTTCCCACCACCACCTCGACGAGCACAAGTCCCGGCCTCCGCCAACGCCAGCTCGCAAACGCTGCCGCCGCCCTCGCCAACGACGTTGCCACGCACTCGGGGCACCGTAAGTGTTCCAGAAGACGCCGCCGTCGTGCTCGCAAACGCCGCCGCCGCCCTCATACCTGTTGTGGCGAGCGTTGTGAGGGATGCACTCGGGGCACCACACATGTGGTGTTCCAGAAGACATCCCTACAACGCCGTGCTCGCCAACGCCGCTCGAAAACGCTGCCACCCGCGCTCGCCAACGACCCCGCGCACGGCAGTACTGTCCAACCCCTCTGCGACTGCAACTTCCGGCTCCCAACTCTGTCCACTCCCGCACGTTCGCACGCACACTGCGCGCTCGAACGCAAACGCCGCCGAACGCATCGAACGCAAACGTTGCCACCACCCCGCCCCGCGTCCGCGTTTGTACGCCCAGCCGCCCCTCGACCTTGCACCTCGCACGCACAACCGGCGGCACGCTGCATCGTGCGTATCCGCCTTGTACCCCCCCAACCGAACGATTGTCCCCGCCCTGTTTGGGTACAAGACAGCGGAGGCTCATTTACCTCGTACATATTTTTTTCTTTCACTGCTTTTACTTGGCTAACGCGCCAGCTAGGACCCACCCCCTACCCAATTGCACCCCCGGCCGCCCCTCGACCTTGCACGCACGCGCACCGCCGTCGCCGCATACACACGCCGCCGCCCGCGTCCGCGTTTGCACTACCAGCCACCCCTCGACCTTGCACACACGCGCACCGACGTCGCCGCGTACGCACACCACCCCCGCGTCCGCGTTTGCACCCCCAGCCACCCCTCGGCCTTGCACACACGCGCACCGCCGTCGCCGCGTACGCACACCACCCCCGCGTCCGCGTTTGCACCCCCAGCCACCCCTCGAGCTTGCACACACGCGTACCGCCGTCGCCGCGTACGCACACCACCCCCGCGTCCGCGTTTGCACCCCCAGCCGCTCCTCGACCTTGCACGCACAAAACTCGCGCGAACGCGCCGCATCAAACCTACCCCAAGTCCCGCCCTCTCCGCGATTCCGCACCTGAAAACCAACCCCTGCGCGCTGCTCCCGCGCTCGGCGTACCTATGCTGACTCGGACGAACGCCGCGCGCAATAAGTGCTGTACATCTCCGCGCCGTTGCCGCCCTCGCAGTCTCACTTCCCCCTACCCCAACCCCAACCCCAGCTCTCTCAAGTCCCCGCCCGGCCTCTCCGCGATCCGCGCCTCAAACCCCAACCCCAACCCGTGCGCGCAGCGCACGCGATCTCGTCTCGCATGCCGCACGCCCACCGCCGCCTCGCACGAACAGCTCCCCACCACCTCCACACCCCCAACGAGCCGCGAGCCGCGCACTCGATCGCGCGCCGCACGCCGCCGCCGCCTCGCACGCACGCCGCTGCCACCGCCTCGCCTCGCACGCCGCTGCCCTCGCACGCCGCTGCCGCCGCCTCGCCTCGCACGCCGCTGCCCTCGCACGCCGCTGCCCTCGCACGCACGCACGCACGCCGCGCCTCGAGTGCGCGCAAAGCAGACGCCGCCGCCGTCCCCCACGCTCCTCCATGTGCTCCCCACCATCTCCACACCCCCAACGAGCCGCGAGCCGCGCACTCGCATGCGCGCCGCACGCCGCCGCCGCCTCGCACACACGCTCTCCCCACCACCTCCACACCCCCACGAGCCGCGAACCGCCTCGCACACACGCGCCCACCACCTCCACACCCCCAACGAGCCGCAAACCGTGGACTCGCATGCGCGCCGCACGCCGCCGCCGCATCGCACACACGCGCTCCCCACCACCTCCACACCCCCAACGAGCCGCATGCCGCGCACTCGACTGCGCGCCACACACCCACATCGGTCTCAACGCGCACCCACGCCGCCTTCCCCGCGCACGCACATACGCCGCCGCCTCCGCACCCCCAACGAGCCGCATGCCGCGCACTCGACTGCGCGCCACACACCCACATCGGTCTCAACGCGCACCCACGCCGCCTTCCCCCCGCACGCACATACGCCGCCGCCTCCGCACCCCCAACGAGCCACGAGCCATGCACTCAACCGCGCGCCACGCCGATTCTAGGGCTACAGGCAGCCGTGTCGTCGCCCGTGCACCCACCGCGCGGGCGGCCGGGGCTGTACGTGTGGGTCGTAAGAAGGTGGATGAAGGGCGAGGGCGGGGGCGGGGGCTGCTGGCGGGGGCGAGGGGGATGGTCAAGGGGGGTGGGCATGGGAATGGGGCGGGCGGGGGGGAGGATTTGAGGGGGGAGGTGGAGGTGCGGTTTGAGTGGCGCCGATTCCCACTCCCTCTCACTTTGGATTTCAATTCCCCTTCCCCATTCCCCACGTCCCATCCACCCCACCCTCGTCTTCGTGGACGCGCGTGTACGCCGGCGAATGCACACCGCCCAGAACTACCAGGGGCTGCCGTGCGCTACGATGCCGCATCGCGTATATGCGGCTGCGTGACCCGCGCCATTCCCCACCTCCCTCGTCCTCGTCCTCGTCCCCGCCGCCCTGTTGTACATACCTCCGCGCGCACGCCGTCGCACCCTCCCCGTCTCCCCCCTCCTTCATTCTCGACCCCACCTCCCTCGCGCAACAAGCGCACGAACGCGGTGCAGCTCGCACCGCTTTGCCTCTTCCCCACCGCCCTATTTTACCCCCGCGCGCATGCGCACCGCCGCAATCGCCCTCGGCGCGGGTGTATTTGCCCGCCGATGCGAATGCCGTGCGCGATGCGCGTCGACGTTCCCGCATGTCGGTGGTACGCGAATCGCCCCGTACCCGCCATCTTCCCTCCTCCCCGTTCCATCCACTCCTCCCACTCCTCCCTCGTCCATCTCCTCTTCGCGTTGACGGCGTCCTGTGCGCATGCGGTGTCGTTGCGCGTGTGTGCGGCATTCCGCGCCGAGTGCCGTACGCGCGCAATTGTGTTTGACGGCGTCGAGTGCAGCGCAACTGAAGCACATTCTGCGCTGCAAATCGTGGGTTTTATGTTGCTTCAAAGCTGAATCCACACTGATTTGATTTTCTTCACAGCTCGATTTCATTGCCTTTAGACTTGTTCAAGTAAATTAATTCCTCCCCAGGTAAGCTTTACGTTGTTCGATTCAATTCCGTGTACACGTCCTTGATACATTACTAAATCAAACTTGGAATCCTTATAGCCCCCGCAAACCGAATCCCCGTGCCGTCTGGGTTTGCCACCGCGATACTAATTTCACCACAACTCCAGCATCCGAACTCCCCGGGGACTTCGAAGCTGCTTCACTGAGGTAAGCTTTTGAATTCTATTTCATTCATTTACTTGTTGACCTTCGTTTTGTTCACCCAGAGGCAACACCCCTTCGGGGGTTTCTCACGGCTGCATGCTGAGTCATGCGCATATTCTGCGCAGACAAACCAAAATCGTAGGTTGTTTCTGGCTTCCAAGTCCAAGTAGAATGAACGCTGACTTCATTTTCTTCACAGCTGGCTTCCTCCATCGTGCGCCTCTCGGCAGTGCACCCACCACGTCGGCACCACTTCCCTCTGCTCAACACTCAACCTCAACCTGTGGGCGAGGGGATGCGGGAGCGATCCACGGTGCGCTCCAACACGCTGGTCCGCATCTCCGTGATACGAAAGCTGGCTCAATCGTGGGTTTTTTTTGTTCCTTCCAAGTCGATTCAACGCTGACCTTTTCTTCACAGCTGGAGATCCCATGGAACATGCTGCGCACGGGGGGACTGAATGCCGAGGCATGCAAATTATGGCGAAGGCAGGGACACCGAAGAGGAAGGGTAACGATTCACTCTGTACATGTACAGGATATACGGGCGCGGGGAAGGAGGGAAGGGGGCGGCATGGGAGGATAAGAGCGGGGACGCAGGAGTTTTGGTGGGGACACGTAGGTATTCTTGCAAAGCATGGCTATTCTGTTTGAATCATCGTACAACATGTTTTTCAAGTACAAATGCGAAGTATAGGATGCTGAAAACATAGTATCATTATTCAGTCATTGTCGGAGTGGTTTCTTGCATAGAGCATTAGCAGGGGACTAGGATGAAAGAGGTATAAGGTAGTTACCGTCGTCTTCAATTTTCACCAGTCGCGCCGCTCCGTTTCCCCAGATCTGGTGGCGAACTACACCGATCTGCATATCGGCGTCCAGTAGGTTGCTTTCTGCTGCCTCATTCATCTGCTGGTAATATTCTAGGCGCAAACGTTCCTCTTCGGCGCGGACCTGGGCTAGTTCTATCTCGGCCTGGCGTCTTGCAAGGGCGATTTTGGTCTCCTCAATGAGAAGGGTGTATACTCGTGCTTCAGCTGCTCGAGAAAGTTTGACTTTTCGTGCCATACTGAGCCTGTAGGTGTCTTGGTCCACCTCGTTGGCAATGTGGGGGCCGTCCTGAAGTACAATTGATCTCAAAAGCAGTGTTCACGGAGGACATGCGCACCATACGGAGGGTGGAGGGAAGGTTGATGGTGAGTCCTCGACGTCCGCTAACTTCGCCCATGGCGGAGGGTGGTGGTGGTAAAGTGTTATGGTTTGCGCGCTCACGTGCCATAACCGAACTCTCTCAAACTCAAACTCAAACTATTTCTCTGATGTCACGTCCTCAAAATACTCGCTGCCTCATATGCAATAAGAACTTCAAAACCCCAACGCGCGTGTTGCAGCACATGAATCAACCCAACAGTCGCTGTAATCCGTCCTTGCACCCAGCCATCTTACAGGCTGCAGAGCGCTTCAAAAAACGGCGTGCTGCCCAGGATGAAGGGGGATTGGATGCCGAGGATGTTGATGAGGGGGATAGGGCTAAATGGGATGGGATTCATGCAGAGGACACCGAAGATGAAGATGAGGTTAGGTTCGGTGGTAACTATTCGGAGGCAGATCTCCAGAACACACAGGACGAGCCTATAGAGGACTTACCTACGCAGGATCCTGATCCTCAGCCACCCTGGGACGGGCCTACCAAGGATTTTTACGAAGGCGCGGCCGAGACTTTTGATGGAGGCGAAACGTTCCAGGACAAGTTCCAACAGGACCGATACGCAAAGCAGCGGGAAACTAATCTTCACTATCCCTTCGCCTCCTCAGGAGAATGGGAACTCGCTGCTTTCCTTAATGGGTCTGGGTTGTCTCTTGCCAAAACCGAACAGTTTTTAAAGCTTCCCCTCGTACGTTGTCTGACTTGCATAAAATCATAAACTAATCACTTTCTTTCTACAGGTCGGACAAATGAATCTCTCCTTCAAGACTGCCAAGGAGTTGCGTAGTCGTATCGAGAGCCTACCCAAGGGCCCCTTATGGAAGTCGACCACTTGGAAGACGCCATATCCCACCAAGAAACCGCTCACCCTTTATTACCGGGACCCAATTGAGTGCTTGCAAAGCCTGATGAGCAATCCCCTGCTTAAGGGCTCTATCGACTTCACTCCCTTTAAATTGTGGAAGACCGCAGAAAGAGTCGTCAGGGTCTATAACGAATGGTTATCCGGTGATGCGGCCTGGAAGATCCAAGTGCGTTCGTACTTTTATTCTCCTATCGCACCTCCTCATCTTGGGCTTAGGATCAGTTGCCTGAGGGCGCCACTGTCCTGGGAGCTGTCGTATCGTCGGATAAAACACAACTTTCAACAATGACCGGGAATCGTCAGGCCCACCCACTCCTCATCACCTCCGCCAATATCCGCATGAATTGTAGGATGAAGGCGTCATTCCACGCCTTTCTCCTCCTAGCCCTTGTTCCAATCCCCAAATTTATTGAACGCGATGTGGAAATTCGGGGGGTCTTGGAGAGCCGGACGTTTCATGCAGTCCTTGACTTCGTTCTAGGGCCCCTGAAAAAGGTTGCCGAAATTGGCCTTATGATGTCTGACCCTTTGGGTTGGCGGCGCTTCTGCTTTACCCCCCTAGTGGCCTATATCCTGGACACCCCAGAGTCTGCAATGGTTGCTGGGGTCGCGGGAAAGACATCTTCCGTCACGACTGCATCGTACAAGAATTTCGGAGACGCTTATCGGCATCCACCTCGCACGCGGGACTATACCGTCCAACAGTTACACCAGCTAGAGCGCCATACAGATCCCTGGGATCTGGGACCCTACGTTAAGAAAGCTAAACTACTTCGACTCAACGGCGTCCATCGGCCTTTCTGGCATGACTGGCCCATGGCTGAGCCCTCCCTCTTCTTGACACCCGAAATTCTGCATCATTGGTTCAAGTTCGCCTACGACCATATCGTGAAGTGGTGTATAGCCGCCCTGGGAGCCGCCGAGATAGATTTTCGGTTCTCCGTGTTGCGCCCCCATACTGGGATGCACCATTTCAGGGAGGGTATATCTAAAGCCAAGCAGGTAACGGGACGCGAACACCGTGATATCCTGCGGTACCTGATTCCTGTAATCGCGGAGGCCAAAGTCGTCACTAAAGCCTTCATAACTGCCCTCACCAGTATCATGAACTTTTTCTATTACGGTCAAGCTCCTGAGCTCGATGACGATGTCTTAGATCAAATGGACCATGCGTTGGCGACCTTTCATCGATGCAAATCAGCTATCTTGAAGGCTGGCGTTCGGAAAGGGAAAAACGGCCCAATTAATAACTGGCATATCCCCAAACTCGAATTTCTTCAGTCTGTTGTCCCCGCTATTCGTGCCAATGGCGTTCCTCTTCAGTGGACAGCCGATGTAACCGAGCATGCCCATATCACGGAAGTCAAGGATCCCGCTTCGAACTCGAACAACCAGGGTTACGAGGCCCAGATTTGTCGTCATTTGGATCGCCGAGACAAGTGCCATCTTTTCAACCTCGCCACCTCTATGGAAATGACCGGGAACACTGAAGATCTGGATGGGGATGATCTCGACGCCCCCGACCACCAGGAGCCACATCCACTCTTGGCAGGTCTCTCGTCGGGACGCACGGCCGTGAATTATTTCACTTATAGTGCATCTCTCCGGGATGGGAAGTACCCTAATGCACCCACCCCCTTTCGCACATTCACCTCCGAGAACAAGGTTACTGCTTTCCATCTCAACCGAGACCACGTTGGTCATCGGGTGACTATTGAAGATGTGTCTACCAGATTCTGTGTCCCGGATCTGAAAGACGCTCTTCTTGCTTTCATCCAGCGTGGACCGACGAGTCCGCTTACCATCGGTGGCAGACGACCCAAACTCGATGATATCCAACCTGCTTTTACTTACCTACAACTTTGGCACAGCGTCCGGATACAAACTCGTTCCTATCACGATTCCCAGCAACTCCTGGAGCCAGAGACTGTCAAAGCGGAACCTCCCAAAGGGGTCTGGAAATCGGGGCGTGGAGATCCGGTCCTTGTGAATATAGACGACGATTACCACTGGCCCAGGAGTGGCCTTGCAGGTGTGTCGTGGAATCATATGATTTAATTTCATCTAACTATTTATTCGCCAGGCCATGCAATCTGTCAATTAAAGATGATCTTCTGTGTTGTCCCTCGGTCGGGCTTTGTAGCGCCCGCAGGAACTGATCAGTTCCTGGCGTACGTTCAACGATTCGACATCGTCAGCCAGCCGAATCCCGAGGGGGGAGCAAACGGCCCTTTTCCAGAGTCGTCAACTGGGATGTTCCAGCTTAAACGGTCTCGTCGGGCAGATGGCTCGGTTAGGGGCGACATTGTTCCCCTTCACCGTGTGCGAGCTAGGCTGGAGTTGACACCCAGGTTTGGCAAGGTTGCGAATAAAAAGTTGACGAGCGGGACAAGTTTGGACTACTGCGAAGATTTTTGGCTTGATAAGTGGTTTACAAAAGAACTTTTCTGGACTCTATCCCACTAGCTATTCAATATATCTTGTTCTAGATCTATGCTAGCTATTTAATATGTTCTGTCCCCTAATACAAAATACTCTGTGGCGGGCCAACTACAGAGTACTATAGAATTGTGGCCAAACTACAGAGTACTATAGAGTTGCGGCCAAACTATAGAGTACTCTATAGTGTCACCGTCCACTACAGAGTACTCTGTAGTTTCACTGTCCACTACAGAGTACTCTGTAGTTTCACTGTCCACTACAGAGTACTCTGTAGTTTCACCGTCCACTACAGAGTACTCTGTAGTATCACCGTCTACTACAGAGTACTCTGTAGTAACACCGTCTACTACAGAGTACTCTGTAGTTGGGGCTCTACTATGAGCCACTATGGGCCACTACGGGAAAAATCAGGGTTTGCTGATGGAGAGAGGAGGCCGTTTATAGACACATAGTCGCCCCAGCAGAAGTGGTCGAGGCCAGGTCGCAATATATAGGCAAGTGGGACGACACCGGCGGTCACACCGCATGGAATGCTGTGTCGCTTCTTTCTATAAACGTTTTGCTGCGCCAAAGAGTGGACTTAGTCTTAGTCTTAGTCTTCCCCCTCCTCTCTTGCAGCCATGGGCTCCCAACCAAGCCGCAGCGCGAATAAAGCGACACGAAGAACACAGGAAGGGGGGTGGAGGGAAGTTGGTGGTGGGATTGGATCAGGATCATCGGAGGTGAATCATTGCGATTTTGATAGGCGTGTGGCGGTGTTTCCCTTCCTCCTCTTATCACCTTCTTCAATCCAATCCATTTCCATCCTCACAACAACCTCTCTTGTAGCCCAGTACAAGTACCAGCACCACTCCCACCGCGCGGCCCATCTCGATCCCCAAGCCCCTGCTAGCGCCAGCGCCGATGCCGAATACCACCGTGCCGTGTCAGGTGTGTCTTGCGTCGCATCCATCGATGGGTGTTAATGTGGTTGGGACAGTACAGGACGGGCAAGACGCTCGGGAGCGGAACGTACGCAATCGTGAAGGAGGCGATTCACATCAAGACGGGCAAGTACTATGCGTGCAAGGTCATCAACAAGAAGCTCATGGAGGGGAGGGAGCATATGGTCTGTCCCCCCCCCTACTCTACGGAGCGATGAGGAGGTTGCTAATGGGAGTAGGTGCGGAACGATATCGCGGTGCTGAAGCGCATATCGAGCAAATACTTTATTAGCTCCTCTTAAGTTCTGAGAGAAATCATCGACAACGCATCTTGAGTGTCTAGAAACTTAAGTACTACAAATAATACTAAATGGCTATGAAATCAGCACTCTTACCTCTGTTGCAACTTAAGTTCAAAACTTAAGATGGGAACCGGAACTCAAGTTGCAGTCAGAGCTCAATACATATCTGCTGTAGTACTTGAGAGTTGAACCCAAACTTAATTTCCTCCGGAACTCAAGTTCCACGCGTGAACTCAAGTCGCGCAACACTTAAGTTTAATGAGTCCCGAACTTGAGTTAGAAAAAAGCTAAACTTACGGTCGGACAAAGCTGCGCTCTTGAATAAAGCTGAAGGAGAGTAAATTAAGAAGGTAATTCGCTGTGCAGTGTCCGAATAACGTACTTGTTCCAGTCGGAGTTGCAAAGTATACTTGCTCGTGAACTTAAGTTTGGAAGTCGCCTGTGATGTTTGCCATAAATACGGAGAGAAGACAAAGGGAGAAAGCAGCCCACCTCTGTACTGGAGCATTATGACCCACATATATCCACAGGTGATGCAGGGAAATCAATAACCACGAACCAGAAAGTCTGAGTGGCATACCTTATTTACAATGCCACCGGCGGCCCACCGCAAGTTCACCTGAACAGAGCTTGTCCAGAGGCCAGGAGTTGGATTGCTACAATTGAGGGGTGATACAGAAAGGAGCAATCGAGATATGTGAGGGTGAATTGAGCAGAAGACGGCAAAGATTATGGACGTTGAAGTCCAAGTCGGAATGATCATGATGTGGTGCCGTGTTTGTGATTGATCTTACCTGGCATTGTTCAGTATGATCGCTCATCACTCCATTCTCTTCTTGACCACCACCACCCAGGACTCGCCGCGCCCGGGACACAAACTCACCAACCCCTTCCCCCTTGAGGCTGCTATTATATCTGCTTCACTGGTTGGCAGGTCATATCCTTTCCTTCCTTCCTTGAAGTCGGCTGATGTCTCGAGTCTCAGCTCGGAATCCAGGTTATTGCCACCGCCCAAGTGACTTGGGAAGTTGGGAAGATGAGCAGAAGTAGAGAAGGTGTGTGTGATATTGTGTGTTCTCTAACCCATTCATCTAAATCACCGTGCTCCTCGACTTCGTTATGCAGACATCACGAATAACAGCCTATCGCGTGTCCGGCGGATTGCGGCTGGGCCGGTGGCACGGTGGATATAAACTGGATAGGTACCGGTGCGTGACATATTCTTCGTTGTTCTATTTTTTTCAAACAAGTTCTTCCTCGGCTCTCATACATCGCGTCGTTGCAACAATTGCCACCCAGGTACGTCTCCTTTCAATGTACATTTAAATGCCGCCCATTCACTCTCTCGCACCGCCACGCAGATCTTGTTTTTCCCAGAACGGCGCACAGCGCCCTGTCGCAAGTGTTCACATTTGTATATTCCTATTACTCGCTTGGAATACAACTTCAGTTTTGCACCTGGGACTTGAGTTTGTCGGTGGAACTTAAGTTGTTGGAACTTGAGTTTGGCAATAGAACTCAAGTTATTTGAACGTCTTAAGTGGTTGGTTGGCTCGTACCGTACTGTGTGTGTGCATAACCCACTTGCAGGCAGAACTTAAGTTTCTGAGAACTTAAGACACAATGTCGATGATTTCAGCCCAAACTTAAGATGGGCTTGTCGTATTTCATTATCGAGCGGGAATCTGAATATTGTTACGCTGCATGATTATTTCGAGGTGCGTCTCTCTCTCTTGCTTGCTTCCCTTACACCTTTGCTTTGCTTTGCCTTTCCCGTTCGCATCGCCATTGTTTGCAAAATCCGCCCCGATCGAGGAGGCCAGCCGAGGGGCTGCTAGGGCTCGCGATGGCAGCCCGATGACACCTCCTTACGTGCATTCATTCATTGATGCAGCATTCATATCGACGCTGTCTGTCGGCTTGCTGGCCCCTGTGTGCTGGGACAGGACCGATGCCCAACGCGGGATTCGCCGATGCCCTCCATTCTGTTCCATCGGGATACATACCCGATCCCGCTGTCCGTCGGCGGCGGCGGCGGGCGTGCGCCTTACATCCCACCCCCCTCCTGCCCTTCCTGCTTACCTTCATCTCCACCTTCATCTCCACCTGCGCTTCTACCTGCGCTGTCCCCCATTCTATTTTTACCCCCTTCTACTGTATTATTACCCCTCTATTTTCGTGTTTTTTCCTGTGTTTCTTTTCTTCTCCTTCATCTTTTCATCTTCTCCATTCTTCCTTCTTTCTTTTTCGTATCTCGTGCCTCGGAATATTGCTCGCTAACACCCGCACAGACCTCGCACAACCTCTACCTCTGCTTCGACCTCTGCACGGGCGGCGAGCTCTTCGACCGGATATGCGCAAAGGGGAATTATTACGAGGCGTGAGTGGCGTTTTTGCTTGTTTTTTTTGGGGGGGGTGAGGGGCTTGTGGTGGTGCGGTTTGGGCGGTTTTTGGCGAGGTGGACATGCGGCTTTGGCTTGCGCTGGGACGGTCGGCGGGCGGCTCTTTGACCTGCGTCCGAGTCGACCCAGTTCGAAGAGACGTCGACCACCCCAGCTTTCGGCGGTATCTCCCCCCCCCGAGGTGAGTGCTTTGCCCGCCTTTCTGTTTTCTGCTAACCAAAACCCTAACCACTAACCAAAGCCACCTAACTCGAACCTAGCCGGCCGCATTCCGCAATCTGCCGGAGCATGATGTGTGGATAGGTAGGTGCCTTTCTCTTTATATTTCGAGCCGACGAGGTACTAGTTACCTGAGCTATAATTAGCGTAGTCGGTCGTATCAATCATATCTTCGTATCTTCATTACTATCAATAGGCGTTCGGGGGTTTTAGTTCGAACACCTACTTCTGATAAAGTAAAGTTGTTGTCTGGCTAAGCAACCCTTAGATTGACCCGGGGTACGTTGACAAATGAGCATGACATGATGATGCCGAAAGCGGCAGAAGCCCCCAGACACGTGCAACGGAAGGAGGTACAGTGTTGAACATGACTGAACCATTTTTGGTCGCCTCGCCGCCAAAAAAATATGCCCAGGGAGCCCTGCTCGTCCTCTATTCTCTGATGCCTTGGGTGCAAAAGGAACCACTGCATATTCACGAGTTTTAATGGTAGGAAGTTGGTTGCATTTCCTTTACCTCACTTCGGCGCCGCTGACGGCTTTCCCAAGGCGAGACCACCGGTCCGCCCTAGCCTGCGTGCCCCATGAGAGGAATTATGCCTTAGACGACCATGGGGCACGCAAAATTCCAAGGGAACGCCCAGCCCTTGCGTGCCCCATGAACATTTAAGTTTTTGCGCACCATGGGGCATGCAAAATTTATTACAGCAGCAATTCAATATTCAGCTCATCACTATGTGCCAGCGAAAACCGCGGACGAGCACACATCAATGCATCAAGTGCCGTCGACGGTAACGGCTTCCGATAGGTCCGGGAAAGTGTCAAGGCATCGGCGGCGTCACTGCGCGCTTCCCGCGTCGACTGACGTTCGTGGCGGAGTAATCCCGTCATAAATGCCGCATGCGCGCCTTTGCTTGACACCAACGGCACATTCTAATATTTGGTGACACCTCTCAGAACTAACATTATGCTGTCCTTCCGACGCTCGTACATACCGGTAAGTGAGACGCGGGCATTGTCCGGCCGTTTAGTGCCACGTATGTCTTGCCGCCAATTTGCTGTTCAGCATCGTGATGAGCAACGCCGAGTGCAAAATTAATACAAGGGCACGCGGTATGCAGTTTAACCAACCTTTTGAACCGGTCGTCCGCACCAGATAGATGAAGGTACTCACATATTTACAGATGAAAGCAGTCCCACCGAGTAAATTCCGGCTTCAGGAAACACGAAGCGTGCGCAGCGCAAGAAAGTTCTGATTTCGATTCATCACATGATCGCGTCATAAGACGCGTTGCGTCCGCAGAAGAGTACTGTTGAGGGTGCCTCGCACCTAGGCGTCAAGACCGCGGACGAGGTCAGCAGCTCAGCGGAAATGACATTCAATTGTTTACGGCTGCGGTCAGCGATGGGACAGTTCTTCAGTACCTTAAATGCGGTGAGCGCACTTTTACTTAGCTCTAAAGCACCGTCATAATACCTGAATTAATTCTCGCCTTTTCGCCTGAAGGAAACCGAGGGCCGCTGGGAAAAAAGGGTTCCACGATACCCGAGTATCCTCGCGCGTATAGAAGCTCATACTGAGTGCTGAGGTATTTTCATCCCAATCCCCAGGTTATATATAACCTAGAAATGGATTAAATGTGAAGCAGCGCGAGGATCGTGTCATTCCTCAGGTATTTCACGGTTCGTGTTCTCACTGGTCCTCCCTGTGAATTTATTTCCTGCTCGGCCTTTGCACGTATGTAGCAAGTACTTATAAGTAAGGAAAGAATTCCGTTGCTCGTGATCAATCTCGAATCGCGGCGACGGGTTGATTCATTTTTGCCACTGAGTCCCGAAGCGTTGACGACTATCGTTGGCTTTCTCCTTCCGCTCTCAAAGAGCCAAGGGTCCGAACAAAATGGAGGTGAGTGAATGCAGGTGGATGCAACTCCAAAACTGTACGGTGCACTGCGAGTGTCTGTATTTTTTCCTGCGAGAATTTGACCAGATCATGGACTGGAAAAACTTACATTCCCTCAGAGGGGTGCTATAGAGTTAATTTTTATTCAAGTAGGATGAGTTGTCCAGGTTAAGCTGGGGTGAACGAGATTAAGATATGTTGAATCAACATGAGACCTCCGCGGACCTTCACATTTGAATGCCAGGCTCAGATTGAGTTGAGGCATTGCACTTCAAGAGACTGACTTGAAGTATGAGGAAAGATACATCTCCGTTGGGACCCTGGAATTTACCCGACACAGTGACCCCGACACAGTGGATGAACTGAACAGGAGCAATGTATCAAGCCCCAAGGTGAGCGGCCTCAAAATTACCTGTATGCCTTGGCTCCGGTTCTTTTTTCGAACCAACGGCGCTCAACACATAGGAGGCATCCATTCTTAATGGATGAGGAAACATTCAAGCCTGGAACTGGTCTGGAGGGACCCGGCTCTCACACGAGGTTTGAATCATCCATGATCAGAACATCCGGCCGTTGGAAGAGGGAAAAGTGAGGATCGAGATCAAAAAACAAAACAGCAAAATCTCTACTACCGCGCGCGCCCCGTAAATTTGAACATAAAACTCAACGCCCGCCGATGCTGGCCGAACCATCAATCATCGCATCACAGTGGCGATGTTTCTTCTTCGGCACCAGCCGAACTTCGACAAAAATATTCTTTCATGGTATGTGGAGAATTTACATCCAGACAATACAGCTGTAAATAGCATCCGATCGATTAGAACATGCGATAGGGAGTGGCCGGAGTCTCGATCGCCGCTCGCGTGGTTGCATACCCCTGGGCACGCAAAGGACATCAGCACGTGATTTATTTCCTAATCGAGCGTGCCCCACGACGACAAAGCATGTGTACAGGTAAATCCAGTAAATTGGCACACTAGGTCTGGCGACCTCCGCCGGTGCAGCCGGTGGCGACAGACCCTCTTAACACAGTGTCTATGTACTACTAAGGTCTTGTATGCAATGCCGGTGTGATAAACTTCCCCCAAGCCTTGACCAAGTAGGGATACAAACAAGTCCACTGCGAGCCACCACATGCTGTTCATCAAGCTCCTCCCACCCTACGCACGGCTCGCTGTGAATCCTCATTCAGATGGATCTGACGCTCCGTGATTGTCCCCAAGCCCAGTGCGAAGATCAGGATATGTGCTTATTCTCGGATGATAGATTCATAGAAGAGAGTCCTCGGGAGATGTCGACAGGTAACCGTCTGATCATCTGCAGTGCCTACGTTGCGTCTTGAAATGATAGATCGCTGCTTGCTCTTCCCCTTCACTAGACTCTTGCAATGTCCTTGCCAGTAGTCTCAGTCCTCAGTGCGGCATTCACTGTCTTCGAGTTCATTTTAGCCACTGTGCAGACAGTGAAAGCCGCTCGTAACCAACTAGATGTTTTATCCACATCGACGCAAAAGCTTTTGACGACGCTCAACCAGGAGTTCACCGAATCGCGACTTATTCCGGAGCAATGTGATAAAGCCCTCCCGGATTTAGATATGTGCGTCCTTCTCGAGCCATCCCTAGTTTACACTGAAGTCTATGCTAGTCTATTGCGGGATATTCTTCGCTATACGGAACGTATCAAGGATTCCGGGTTTCTGAAGCTGCTTCTTCAGAAAGATTCGCGAGCATTCAAGATCGAGACGTTTCAGAAGCGCATCGGAGTTTGCATTAACGCCTTCCAGGTCTCAGTGACCTACCTAGTCCCAGTGCCTCTACATCCTGGCGCAACAATAGATCTCCTCCATCCTAAACATCCAAAGCATGCTGGCCGAGAGCAAGAGTGCGCAAAGTCGAGATACGGAAACACTGCACTCGTACTTGAGCACACTGGCAAAAAGCAATGCCAAACTACTACAGACACTTGGTGCATAATCTTGCGTAGCTGAGAGATTAGAGTGTGCTGATTTTCGTCAAGAAATCAACCAAGACAACACGATCGCAATGATGGTTTCCATTCAAAAGCAATTAAACAATGACAACGTGGACCATGCAGAAAAAACATTCTACACGCATACCCTAGAGTATTTGACGACACGGAGTGGTAAAACGGTAAAGGTCGAAGAATGGATGGTTTCACCCTTCGATGTTGATTATAACAACGAAATTGGTTCGGGGGGATTGTGAGTTGAGTTGATAGTCTTGGCATGATGTCTCATGAAACCATTCGTTCCAGCGGAACCGTTTATCATGGCACCTGGAACCGAACGGAGGTGGCAATCAAAGTCCTGCAAAATGCAGGAGGTATGAAGCCAAGTAGCGCTGTGAGTGTTTCAAAACTCGGACTTTCTTGCACGTTAACATACATACCACAGTCGCTTCAGAATGAAACCCACGTAAGAAATCAGAATACACCGAATACTTGACTTGAATCTGACGTGACGAGATCTGGGCGACACTCCGTCACCCAAATATTTTGCAGTTCTTAGGAGCAAATACACTGGATGATAAACCCTTCATCGTGATGCCCTACGTACCGCATAATGCGAGAGAGTTCCTCCGCACACGGCCGACGTTTGACCCGTTGTATATTGTGCGTAATCTACGAAATTCCCTCACCTCTTCTTCATCGTTCTACAGCTTCGTGACGTGTCCCTTGGGTTGGAGTACCTACATTCACGCAAGATATGTCACGGAGATCTGAAGGCTGTGAGTGTATTATCCTTGGCCTCGAAGAAACTCGCTCAAATTCATAGATAAATGTCCTCGTCGAAAACTCAGGGAAGGCGTTGTTGTGCGATTTCGGGCTTGCGCGTCTCAAAGCTGATGCTGCAAGCCGCACTTTAGCCAACTCGGAAGCTCCTCCATCGGTTGGGAGTCGTCATTGGATGGCTCCAGAACTACTCAATGGATCTCGAGCCCGGGAAGCGTCCGATGTATATGCTTTTGGCATGACCCTTTATGAGGTGAGTGTTCGGACTTGAGTAGAAGCACTGGGCTGAATTTACTTGTCGGAAACAGTTGTACACCGACGAGATCCCGTTATTTTCGGTGCCTTATGCGGACCTTTTTGAACTTGTGGTCACCCGCGGAGGAAGGCCGAGTCGACCACGGCTCCATGAGGGTCGGCCAATGACTGATGAAACCTGGGAACTAGCAGAGCAATGCTGGACCGGAGATCCCCATACTCGCCCCACAGCAACACAAATCCACGACACCATCACATATGCCATTTCCCATCTACCTCACCGACTCGTAGTATCGGCGACATGCGTGCCATCCAATCCTGCTGAGCCTGACTTGGGACTCAAATTAGATTGGATGTCAGATTCGGATATCGAACTGGCCCAGGCCGCAGTCAGCGAGGATTATCTCGATAATATGATTACTCAGGACAGCTGGGACCTGGACATCGACGGATTTCGTCGCCTGGCGAGACGACAAATTACTGTTGTGTTTTCAAGGGAGGCCGCCTTGGGGGCGAGTCACCCGCGTACACTCGCCGCCATGTCAGATTTGGCAACGACATACACACACCTAGGAATGTTTGAACCAGCCAAGATGATCCAACTACATGTGGTTGCTGGACGGACGGAGATGCTCGGAGCGGACCACGACGACACTCTTACAGCCATGCGTCAATTGGCGGTCTTATATCGCAAATTGGAGCGACCGCAGGACGCACTAAACATAGGATTAGATCTCGTGCAGCGCCGAGATGGTTCCTTGGGCAACACACATGTCGAAACTCTGAAAGCATCATATGATTTAGGGCGGACATACTATCACTTGCGAAGATACGACGAGGCAGCGAAGCTTCAACATCACGTTGTCCAACGGTTCCAGCAGCACGAATTGCGTTTCGAGACTCGACATTATGAAACGCTGATAGCAATGGAGTCTTTAGCGGAGACCTACATCAAGTTGAATAAATATCACAAGGCCTGTCACTTGATGTATGAAGTCGCCGCCCGAAGCAAGAGTATCTTCGGAAAAGATCACCCGTATACAATAGCTGTGAAGAAAAGACAGAAAAAATTCGACCTCGCAATAGGTGAGGGATTCCCAACTTGTATTTCCTGTCATAAATGATGGTATTTCAGTTAAGCCAGGGCCATTAACTAATTTGCGTATTTATGCTAGTAAAGTTTTGCGTGAATACAACTAAAACGACTTGTGGAATACGACGTCCTCGTGAATAATATTTCGGGCCGATTCGACACAGTACCGATTTTAACCTACGGCTCGGCAGACTCAGTATGGCGTGGCAGATCAGCCGTAGATTTCACCAAAGTTGGACACTTTGTGCCACCAGGAAGACTGGAGAAATGGATTTGATGACCCAAAATACAACAAGGGGTCTCGGACTGGATCCCGGTTGGATCATTACTTGCCTAGACTTTGTGCTTTGTTTGTGGAGTTTGCTGTTGGAACTTGTGTTATTTATCCTACTACACGCTACCTCTTGCATATTCAAAGGAGTACACCCTAAGTCCCAGGGAGCTTTTACGTCTAAGCTGCAACCAAAAAATTATAGAGACACGATTAATACTTCCAGTCCCACGTTGAACACAGAATTCAACCGTGGGAATATTAGACAGTGCCACTGATGTTGAACTTTTGGTCAACATAAAGGCAAACAAGATTATGGGTAAGTCGTTGATGTGGTAAAACTTACTTCGTGGTTCAAGAGCCAACACATTCCGACTGTGTTGTCGCGACAACTCTTTTTTTGCAGGTAACACCATATTTATTTAAAACGATTCGAGGGGCAGGTTTGCCCGTTTCCGACGGACAATCTATCATGCGAGGTACGGACTGAATTGAATAGAGTGTTTCCAGATAGCGTAGGGAAAGACAGGTCTTCATCGACCGAATAAGTATTTTATCACTCATACATACTCTTTCCTCCCATATTTCACACACCCCGAGCGATGACATTCCCAACATAAAATGGTACCCGACTTCACTGCCTGCGCGAGAATATAGGGACGTAAATTGAACATCCCGACCTTTTGTGCAACAATATTTGGTTCCTTCTCCGACGCTTTGCCGCACCTTAAAAGCATGCATATCGCAGTGTGTGTTGCTCAGCTGGTTCGTACTATGAAATGGTGGCTGGGGCCGTAACCCAGTCACCTGTGCCACAGCCACCATTCTGTGGAGGAGGAGGAGGAGGAGGAAGAGGAAGAGGTACGTACAAATGTCTGGGTAACACACTAGGTCCCTGTCGTTCCAACGATCTGCACCGCAGTCGTTCCGTATTCTCGTGAATTATCAACTGATCATTCACGCTGCCAGAACTCGCCTCGGCCCCGGGAGCATGCAACTTGAATTTTATTTCCGTATATGCTATTGACACCTGCATTGGCAATACCGCAATACTGCTCATTGAAATAAAGAAGAACAGGAACAGAAACAGTGCGGTGGCAGCGGCGACAGCAAGACCAACGCGAATATTACGCGCATAGCCCGAGCTTCGCGCGGCATTAATGCGCGGAATATGCGCCGGCTTTACCTCGGCGTTTGCGTACCCCGGATGCTATACGCAGCCGACGTCTTCCTCTCACCACCAGCAAGCAACAGGCGATTCGGTCACTGGAGGACCTCGCGCGAACGCGGGGTCTTGAAGGGGCTACGCACCGTTCAGCGTGGAGCGGCTCTCGCAATTACTGGCGCGCTCAGGTCCACACCCACAGAAGTACTCGACGTATACGCCAACCTATTGCCTGTCGCATCTCTGGTGGAGAAGGTTCGATATCGGGCAGCACTACGACTGGCGACCCTGCCTCAGTCCCACCCGCTGCATGGCGCAGTGAGGGAAGAGGCGGCGCGGCGCCCGGAGAAACATGTCTCGCCGCTTCGCGACCTCATGGCGGACTTCAGTTTGAGACCGGATAGGATGGAAAAAATCAGGGCGGTGAGGAGGAAGGCGACGTGGAAATCGAGTATGGCGGTAGAGATACCGAGCTCGAAGAAGGCGGCTGAGGAAGCGCACAACAAGGACAGTTCTATTTACAAAGTATATACTGACGGCTCTGGGATAGATGGGCAAATTGGAGCTTCCGCAGTGCTATACCGGCGCGGCGTCGAGACGAGCTCTCTGCGGCTTCACCTGGGCGAAGCTGAACATCACACCGTTTTCGAGGGCGAGGGTGTTGGCGGCACTCTCGCTCTCGCGCTTCTGCGGCGCGAGGACGACATCAGCGGACCGGTCACGGTAGTGGTCGACAGTCAGCCCGCTATCAAAGCAACGCGCTCGCTGACGTCGACCCCGTCGCACTGGATCTGGGACGCCTGGCATGACGAAGCCCAAGCGTTTGAAAGGGAGCACCCTGACGCGCGCCTCACAATCAGGTGGGCCCCGGGTCATGTGGGCATCGTCGGCAATGAACGCGCAGACGAAGAAGCAAAGAGGGCGGCACAGCATAGCGATTCCTCGCCGCGAGTCGAAATTCCGGCCGCCTTGCGAGGAACACTCCCGCGGAGCAAATCTGCCGTCCTCCAGGACCTTAACGCGGAACTCAAACGCGAGGTCGAACGAGTGTGGCGACGTTCACCCCGGTACACCCGGACCATGCTTTACGACCCCAAGCTCCTCAAGGGAACGTACGTCGCCATCACCGATAGATACCCGCGGAGCCTCGCTGTCTTGCTACTACAACTGCGCACCGGTCACATCCCTCTTGCCAAACACCTCCACAAAATCCAGAAGGCACATTCCCCTATCTGCCCTTGCTGCCGACAGGGCGACGAGTCAGTCGAACACTACCTGATGCACTGCACCGCCCATCGGGACGCCCGTCGCGAACTTCACCGTGTGGGCGGCCGTGACGCCACCATCTTACCGAAGCTGCTTAGCAACGACGAAAAGCTCTTGCCCCACCTTTTCCGCTACCTCAGACGCACGGGCCGCTTCCACGCGGTGCACCGCGACCTCCCTGAACCCCCTAGCCCCGAGAGGCCGACCCGCGACGAGTTCTTCCAATTCCTCGTCAGTTTCAAAATCCCAGACCCCTTCCCTCGCGCCGCCGACCCTTTCAACATGTGATGTTTAGCCCAGCTCAAGCCGCAGACCTTGCTTGGACCCGCCCAGCACCAGCCCCATCCCCAGCCCCATTTTCCCAGCGCCGCTACATACATTCCCCCCCCCCCCCTTTTAGTTTATCTTACCCACCAGTGCCTGCCCTCGCCGGAGGCCTACACCCCCCTCTACCTTATATCGGGACCCACTTACTTACTTATTTCTTTCCCCAGACCTCACTTAATGCGCCTTGCGCGTCCGACTGTCCCCGCCTAATGTTGGCGGGTCGGCCATGATGCCGCAGATTCGTACTTACAGTTGATATCCCGCGTCACTCAGTAGACAGGAAGCCTGTGTAGAAGTATGCCCACCATGCTGTACGCAGCGAGGGGCAAATAACAATGATTAAAAAAAAAAAAAAAAAAAAAAAAAACGCGAATATTAATTCCAACAATACGATCTTTGACAACTGGAATACCTGATCTCAACTCCTTCCTCTCAGTGTCATATACCGTCCCGGGTCTTCCTGCGTCCTCAAAGTTTTAGGCCATGTCCATCTGGTTTTCTTTATTTGAATGGCCCTCCGGGCACCCCTGGCACCGCCGACCTGTACCTGTAGTCTGGATTCTGGATGCATGGTTGGACACTTACAGTATGTTCCTCTCAGACGTCCTGGAAGGACATGACTTGAGTTATGTACCTGAGTTATATGCCCGGACCCTGAACGTACATCGGTACACATCGGGTTTCATCGGACAACAATGAACAGCGGCGGTGTTCATTGGTACGCCGTTGATCGCCCGTGTTCAAACTGATGTTCAATCAGCTTCGGCAACATCCGTTGTACTTCAACCGATAGGTGTGTGTTTTCCGTTATATAGAGGAGGTTTGCGGTGACTCTCCAAATTTTTCTTCGAAGGCATGCCTTAATCTTCTCCTCCGAGCAGCAAGAATTCAGTGTTTGAACCATTCGGCTTGAGTTCGGCTCGAATTCGGCAAATTCCGCCGAATTTCATCGGACTCCGGCAGGGAAAATATGGACTAACAGCATTCCGTTCCAGTGCACGACGAAGGTGATTCGGTCCTCCAGATTCCTCTCCAACCACCCTCGCCCCCGATGTCACCGGGACCCAGCGTAGGAGATTCGACCCCGATCGCAAAAGTATGCGCTCCGCCGTCTCGGAGACCCGAGGTCGCCGCGCGACATTCTCCCACCCACTTCGAAGCGTGTGAGAGCCCCAACGGCCTGGAAGCTGCAAATAGAGGAGCAGGAGCAGGAGCAGGTCCACAAAAAGCGGAAGGTAAACCTTACTGTAACCATTCATCCATTTGCGCGATGACCGACCTCAATTCTAATTTCTAGGTAACCACCTAATTTATCCGCCCCAAAATTGTTGTTCAATTTTTATACATAGAATTTACAGCTTTCTGCGGAACATAAGGCGCGGATCAAATTTTTATCAAAAAAGGTTGTTTTCACTGCTACCCCGATATCTTGCTCAATTCTTTACCTGGAGCCCTGGAACTATTTTCAATCAATCTATGGGGGTATTTTACAGTGCTTAGGCCGGTTCTCAAGTATCTCTTTCCCGCTGGTGGATTTGTAAGCAAATGCCACGGACTTCCATCTGCTGACCCTGCTTAAAGAGGAATTCACATGAGGATGCCCTAGCCTTTTGCCTGTGGGTGGGTGTATGAGTGTCCCATACAGTGCATAGTGTAGCCTTTCGGGCAATATACCTTCCTGCCATGGCACAGGTACCACAATCAAATGAATGGATTGGTGTGCTTGTTGACATGTTTCTCGTGGCAGAATTGCAACATAAAGTACCCGGCGCACTTGGAAACACATACATAAACATAGAGACAAATATTTAGCACCCCCCAATAGATCCTTCCTTTGAAGCAGGGGTAGCAAGGTAAATTTTGATCATCTGGCTTACTCAGCCATCACTGAATAAGAGAACTAATTTGAGCAGACAGTGCACTCTGGAACATTCATTGAAGATGTCTAGTGAAGGATTCACGGCATTTGAGGCAGAATTGAATGCATTAGAGGGGCAGCAGTGAAAATGATCAAAGTGGCCATTTTTAGAAAAAAAAATGATCCGCGCCTTATGTTCCGCAAATAGCTGTAATTATCTTTTTGTAATGGAATGAACGCCAGGCGCTAGGGTAGGCATCGGCGAGAAACTACGCCGGTTTCCGCGTACAAGATAATGTGTCGGGTTTGGGTTGAATGTGTCAGGCTTACTGTATTTTCCTATACTTTAAAACACGAAGAGCACTGCCACCACGTGAAAATCATGTGATATAAGTCACATGCTTCTTCCCACGAGATGCTCGAGGTTAGCGAGGGCCAAAACAGGCGAGCTCAGAGTCCACTGCGTCTTTGCGAGCACGCATTATGCAGCAAAACACTCGCCAAAGGCGGGTCCCCTCAACTTGTTCACAAACAGGAACGAAGTGACGGTTTGTGCTCACCGGACCGAAAATGTCGCCAAAACATCAGGTGACTTGCACCGGAACGTGATTACTTGTCATTTCTGCTGACTCCATGGTTAAAACTTCGGTGTCTTGTATGCCAGCAGCGTCAGATTCATAGTCCGACGCCGAGAACCCTGTTTGTGCCCCGCCGCTTGCCGGCCACTTACAATCATTTTCATTCAAATCGACAGGGGGGTGACACGTGACAGGTTCAACGAATTCGACATTTCGACACCGGGTCTGGAGGAGCGTGACGGCGACCAAAATTTTGACATGACCTCAAAATTCTACGGTTTTGTCGAAGATTCTTGTTGAAGGCCGGTGTGGTTCAAAAGTCAACCAGACGTTGAGATTTTAGTGTGGTGAGGGAAAATCTCCGCAGGGAAGGCTTGAATTCTTGCGGGAAAAGAGCTGTTGAACCAAGGAATTCCTTGCGCCGTTTTGTGGGACTTTTCTTTTTTACTGCGTGACCAACCGCTGGACCTATTCAACAACGGCCTGGGTGACACGTGACCGCGACGAAAATTGTTGATTTGAACGAAGAAATACAGTATGTATGGTCCCTGTTTCGTCTACCCCGGTCATGGCATCACTTCAATGTATCAAATATGTATCCTGCATTCAAGCATTCACTCGACCGTACGCTCAGGTACGAACATTCAGAGTCCCGGGGCAATACTGTAGCTACTTAGTGCAGGTACTACGTCGGGATAGTTCCTGGAAACTAGTATTCCTGTTGCGTAACACGGCCGACCCGTCATGAACTTGATCTCTGCTGTCATCGGCCCGTTGAATACTCCGAATACGCTGCAATCCCATAAAACCAGCACTCTTCGCGTCCTGGGTCCAACAACCCAAAGTTCTTTCAGCAGCTCTGCAACGCCGTTCCTGTGAGACCTCCTGGTAATACCTATGCCTCTACTTGCCATCTTATGACTCAGGCGACTATCTCACAGCTCGCGATTCAACAACGGTTCGACGAATATGGAAGCTACTAGTAGTGTAGAGCAGTTTGATGGCAAGTCTCTTTCCCTTCGGTTTACGAGCGAGCTGATTGCCACCACCGCATACAGGATTCACCAAGAAATCCATGGAACCCTTCCCACTTGAGGCATTAGGATTCGATCGGTACGGCCGGAAAGAACCTCTGGTCACTTTCAAGGTGTACCTATACTCAGGGAATCCCATACCCGGCAAGGACAACGACAAGCGAGAGTTTGTTTGCCTGGGGAAGGATGGCAATTACAAATTTATGCTCCTCGACGACCTGCAAAAGAGGCTCCTTTGCGATCTCGACTGTTATCAGAAGGACAGGGAATGTAAATCGGGCCTCGTACTTTGGGAGATGGAAGGCGACCTTTACTAAAGGATATTCCAACAAAGGGCCCACTTTGAGAAGAGTGGTTTAACAGAACCCAATAGGGCGAGCCCAGGGATAGCGCTCAATGGAATCAATGGAAGGGTTCGCATCGCGTCTTCGCTATTCTCTCGTTGTCACTAACTGTCTCGCACAGTCAAAGCGAGCGCAGCTCAAAACTCCAACTCGTTCCTTGGATTTCCCAAGTTCGCTCGCTTCTGGTCCCCAACAACCCCTGCTCACTTTGTTTTCGAACCCGCCAATGCTGATGCTCGTTTGGAGAAAGCACTCGTTGCCGCTGTAAAAGATTTGGAGGACAAGTGGAAGTCTTGTCCAAAGTGCGATGTTGTTGCACACGGCAAGGGCAAAGATGATCGCGTCCTTTGGGTCACTCATTATTTCGGATTCTCATGGGCTTCGGACAAAGACTACAAAGCTCTTGTCAAGGAACGACACGACCATTCGACGTGGACTCCACCCGACAAAGAACGAGCACGTCTCATGGACAAGAACACATGGGGAAAGAATACCAAGCCAACTGTATTCCAGGCCAACGAGCTGCGACAATATTCAAGCATCTCAAAGGAAAAGATGGAAAAAGCAGTTGGCAAGAGAGGCTTCGTCGACGACCAGGTTACTGTCATGTGTGCGCCACCAAGCATGGTTGGTCTTCCTAACTAAACCATACGACTAGCTTCACTAATTTCGTTCCTAGATGTACAAGCCAAGCGGCTCAAGAATGGGCTGTGGCCGGCTGAAGTAAATTCATTAATGTTTTTTGTCTCGTTAAGATCTTCTGACCTGGATTTGGTAGTGGCTTCATCGCTCAGGTTTTAGCTTCGGCGGGTTAGGGGAAACCGGCGATTACAAGACCTCTGAGGTCCGTAAGAATCTCGTACTAGGGACATCAGAATCGAACACGTACATGATTTTGTATGTTATCCATTATCAGTGGGAGAAACATACTGACTCCAGTTCTAGGCTCGAAAACACGATTTCGGATTATGTAACTCGCACCAATAAAACCGGGACACTTTTCACAACTATACAGTACAATTACGCCAAGGGTTCCAATTCTCCTGTCTGGAGCGAGGATAAATATACGTGGTTGGCACCAACCTTGGAACATGAGTTCTTTCTAGATGAACCTATCAAATTCGACACAACGGCACCGGCTCTACCGGTGAGTCCACTTTCGTCTCTCAAATATGTGCTAATGTGTGAGAGCAGATTACGTCCGGCAAGGCGAACGTTGAAACATTCTCCCAGCGGCTCACACTTAGCTTGGAAGCTAGAGCAAGCTATTACTTTTTGGCGAACACGTATCCCACAGAGTACGCACAACGAACATCACCGAGATCACCGAACTATTCGCACGGTTTCATCTCCTACTTCCGCCGCAGTGGTCCAGAGTTCATTCGGCCACTGTATACATCGCAGAGTACTGTCGCCTGACCTAATTGATTATGTAGGTACGATAACCGTAGAAAATCATTCAATCCTTCCGACTTTCGAATCCCGAGTTCCCCCTGCAATTACCTGCGCTAACCGTTGTCTCGCCCATCGCCGACTCTTCTTTCCCAAATAAACCCATAGAATTCAAAAGGCTAAATACTCGGTCAACTTGCGCCAAAAGCCAGCACTTGGCAGATGAAGAACCCGCTGGCACTCAGACTATCTCGTTCCATGGGCTCGATGTTATGAATCTGAAGATGAGTGCAGTTCGTGGCAGCATCCTACATTGATATTGTCCAGCCTCCAGTCCCCTGGGCCGAGTTACTTAGTTACTGCTTACTGCATACATGTAGGCCCGGGCGCATTGGGTCCAGTCACCTACAGGTTTGTTCAATATTGAGCCAACTGTTACCACCAGACTCGTCCTTGGATACAGTGTATTCAACTTGTATGTACGTAGAGTAGAACTCAATGGTAATTAAATAAATTCTCTCTGCAAGTCCGACTCGAAGTCGAGCATAGCTTGAGTCTCGTGCATGTAAGGCTGGCTTCACGATTCCGGCGACGGACTTGGGTGAACTCTGCATGTAGGACACGAGAGATTTCCTTCAACGAAAAAGAACTCAAAATCGTTCCATCTGGATGCAAGTTGAAATTAATAGCACCCACCCTACGATATAGTGCACCACCGTGGGCTGAATAGTCATCACAGAACGCCGAAATCGCCTGTTCAACATGCCCGAGATGCCCGAACACACCAACATACAGCGCACTTGAAGTTGACGTGGCTTTCATATCAATGTAAGTACTAGTATTGCCACAGGAGAGCGCACGGGGAGAGATTTTCACTAGTCGTGCTTCTCCAATGACATTGACACTCTCCCGGGGAAGTGTGATTTGATGTTTGTAGGGCTGCCGCGACCGTGGACACGGTTCAACGGGTACCGTGCCACTGAATAGTTTGGAAGCTCTTCCACGGCACGGCCACGGGACGGGCTCAAGCCGTGAATGACGGTTGAAACACGGCCGTGATGGTCGTGAGACGGTTCCTACCCAAATACTTCTTTTCAGCCAGTATTACTGCACTAATTCAACTGATTATAAGCTTACAACCATACTCCGGTGTTATCAACCCAACTTGCTCTTCCCTTGCCTCTAAGGTTCGGTGGGCTCGAGTTCAAACGGCAATCTCCGAAACTGATGACGTTCAAGGTCTTGAACCTCCTCCCGCGGCCGTCGAGTTCACGGCCCGTGCCGCGCCAGTACCGTGAATTCCACGGCCGTGTCCGTCACGCAGCCTAGATGTTTGCTTGCGCAAAGCGGGGTTGGTGTTGGTTGGGGTGGGGTGCAAGTCTGAACTTAAGAGCTGACTGGTGATGGGCCGATGGCGGGGAACACCGTGAGGCGCACTACGACTTGTTGCACTGGGCGCTGTCATCAAGGAAGGCTGTGAAGAGGGTTTCGAAGCTTGTGCACGAGGTCTTGAGTGTCTTGGACGCGTTCGAACGATTTATCCCTGTAAGTTATTATCGGGAATAGGAAAGGGAATCTGTCCATGGAAACAGCTCAGGTATATATACCAAATAAACCCATACTGTGTTTGATTATTCGCAAGGGGGCGCGAGGATTAAAATCCTGAAGGACGATGCCGGGGTGGGGTGGGGTGGATGGGTGCCCGATATCTGGCATATTCAAAATTTCATTCCCATCAAAAGAAACTGTTCTATGCATTTTCGGGCAAGTTTCTCCACAGTTGAGTGTGTCAAAACGTGTCAAAAGCACCCATGGTGTGTTCAGTGAACAATGCAAGCTCATAATTGTGTAGTTGGTGGCTTTTCAGAACCTCACCCACCATTTCAGTTCAACAATGGAACACCAAAGAATACCTTTCTAGTGCGCATCCGGAGTATATAAGAGCACAAACCAACCTTCCTTCCGAAATTCATAATGTCCCACTCCAGATCTAACTTACCACCCTCCAAAAATGATTGGGCTGATACCTTGGCATTCGTACTTTGAAAAAAAAAAAAACCTCACCCACCATTTCAGTTCAACAATGGAACACCAAAAAATTTAAATCCTTTTCTAGTGTAAGGTGGTAGCATCCGGAGTATATAAGAGCACAAACCAACCTTCCTTCCGAAATTGATGATGTCTCACTCCACCCTCGGGCTGATACTTTGGTATTCGTACTTTGTACGCCGCCCCGGCACTTTGCACAGTATCCTGTCTACACACCTTGCAGGCCTTCCGTGGCCCATTGTGGTCAATTGCCACAAATGGCGATGCATTCCGACACCGACTGGATAAACTTCACGGGAATGAGTATATTTTGATGGGGCAGAAGAGCATGGGAAATATGAATCTGGGAGGTGGATCCTGGGAAGCTGAAAATCATGGAACAAGAAATAGAATATTGGGGGGTAGGGGGTGGTTGCCCAAAATCAGCAGAATGTGAAAAAATGGGGCTATGTCCTCCGAAAAAAAAGATTGCGCCCCTTGGCCGTGTATCTCATATTTCTTTTGAGTCTTGATGCATCCCAGTGAGGGTTGTCTGCACACTTTGGTTTCTGTATAGTAGTCTCGATTTGAACGTTTCCACGGCACCAGGCGAGCATGAGGTGGAATAACAAAATACGTTGGGTGAGAGTACAGAAGAAACACATCAAGTTACAAATGTGGCTGTGATGTGAATGGTGCTGACTCGCCTCAAATCACCTTATTTAAATAAATAGATTTTCAACCAAACAACAAACACAGGAGGTACATAAAACAAAATGGGCTAGGACTGCATATAATGGTTCAAAATTCAGACTGTAATCAACTTGACCTGTTCTTCCTCCAACCCAAGCTCTTTAGTATCACTATCTACTTCCTCCACCTTCCCTGCAGGAACATCGAGCTCAGCCAAGTGAGCCAAATTCTTTTGATGCTGCTCTTTTGTCTCCTCACTGATACTGCCAACCCTCTCATCAATGTCCTGAACTCTCTTGGCTTGCGACGAGCGCTCACAGAGTGGCTTTGCAGTTTCCCACAGTTCCAGTGCCTTCAGCAAATCCCCATTCTTTTTGGCCATGTCCCCGAGTCGGATCATGCACTCTGCTCTGCTGCGGTGAACATCCATGTAGGTAAATCCGTCCAAGGCGACAGTGAACAGGCTGACAGCACTGACTTCATCGTTCTGCATGAGGTGAACATCTCCAATGAATTGCAAAGCCTGGTAAATTCCGAGCTTCGCCTTTGCCCTAAGAGAGCGTGCAAGTAGGATTGTACTCCAGGAGGGATTGTGGTGTGGACTCCAGCGAGTAACATCTGCCAGTCTCTCCAGACAGTAACTTACTATCTCAGAATCCCGACCTAACCCAGCTTTGAGACATTTGCAAAACAGGGGGCATGACATATCTCCTTCTCTGAGATTCAGATCAGCTTGGATTGTGTCACAAGCAATCATCACGACTTTATTTCCAGTTTTATTGAGAATGGTTTGTGATGCATATATTTTCTCCTGGATCACCTCACATGAAACTCCCATGGGGACCTCAACTGCAGCAATATTCATCATGGTAAGACCCTCCTCATAATACAGCTCTCTGCCCTGATAGGTCTGTAGAAGTTGCCTGTGGAGGTTATGAGCATCGACATACTCTGATTTGTATGCATGAACTTCTGCCTGGCAGTTCATCAGGGCATAATTTACATCCCCCTGGGACAGACCACACAGCTCTAGGAGAGCACTGGCCCTTTTGACTGCAAGGATGCATTCCCGATAATTACCCCAAGCTTGGAAGCACAAAGCCTCAGTGTGTAGTCCGTGTGCCTCTTTATGCAAATTCCCAGACATCTTTGCAAGTCTCTGTGCCTCCTGGGCATAGGCCTGGGCAGTGATATAGTCACCAGTTTGCAATTTGATCCATGAAAGGCGATACAAGGCTGTAGATTGCTCTTTGATGTTTCCATGTGACTTGGCCAAGGAGAAGCCCATTTGACAATACTTTAGAGCTGCGGGAATATCACGGCCTAAGTAATAGTAGCTTAAATTGGTGTAAAAGGTGGCTACGGTATCTTTGTCAGTACCCAGCATGGTTAAACAGAGAAAGCGAACATACCTTCCAAATTAGGATCATCCAAAGTCTTCACCCACTCAAAAGTCTGAGCAATCAATGCCTCGAGATGGGGGATTGAATGGGTTTTATTGTCACCAAATAACCTAACAGTGAAAGATGCTTTTGCCCTATGATCCTCTGAGTGTGGGAGGAGGGTGAGTACCTTGTTCACTAGAGGTGTTGCACCTTTGGCAATGTAGGCATGGAACAGGAGGAAATGAGATGTACAGGAGATGCTATCTGCTAGATTGGGATGCCCTGGGTATAGCCCGTTTTGGATAACATTGTGAATATTGGTGTAATTTGAGGTCAGTCGTTCAACATAGAGGGCTGACGATTGTTTCCCCAAATCAACTGCAAACACTTGCAGGAGCTCCTGGAAGTGTTTGAACAGTGGTCCGATCATTTCATCTGTTGGTGGCCGGAATTTTGCCATATACTCTCTGATTGGGACCAAAGCCTTGAGCCGCTTGTGGTCATCAAGGTAAGCCAGAGCAGTGCGAAGCAGGGCCCTTTTACAATCAAGGATGTCCTGAATTGCAAATTTGCTTTGCTTCAGCTCTACATCTGAGAGCCCATCCGGAAGGATCGACAAGAGACTCAGAAGCTCCTGGGAGTAAGGTGTGGATGTGATTCTAGGACTTTCAAGGGAAAGCAAGATGGATGATTCGAGATTGGATCTTCGGTCATAACCCTCTGAGATGACTGAGGTATGCTCCCTCTGCCAGCGTGACAAGATTGCAGTGGTGCCCTCCACATCCACTGCATGAGCAAGAAGGTTGATTGAAAGTGGCATGTTATCTGTAAGGTGAAGCACTTGGTCGATTTCCCCCATTGGGTGTCTCTCTTCTGCAATAGCAATAAACACCTTGCGTGCAGCCTCTTGTGCCAAGGGCTCCAGAGGGGGCAGGAATGGCCGTGTCCATTGCACTTTAGCAGGTCTTTCTGCTCCTCGCATTGTAATCTTGGACTTTATGAGCAAAACAAGTACACAAGAAATGAGAATACACACCATCAATGCAAGACTAGTTATATCTGTGAGCAGGGAGAGGAATTCCTCAACCTCTTTGCGGGATTCTACTGGCTCCCAAGCAGTCTCAAGGTTGTCAAGAATCAGCAAAGTTGTTGAACCGTCTGAAAGGCGGTGGAGAACTGCTCGAGTGAGGTCTTGACCAGGCTTCATTCCAAGATGGGCCCCAATGAGACCTGCAAGTTCCACCTTGCTTGCTGCAGTGTCACAGGCAACAAACAACCGATTTCCCTGGTATTTGATAACAATTTCTTCATGATGTAAGACAGCTTGTGCCAAACTGGTCTTTCCCATGCCACCAGCACCTAGAATGGCTATCCTCAGAGTACTTTGTTCAAAATTTTTGAGGATATCAGCAAGCTCTGATTCACGGCCATGGAATATTTTGGGTTCTGCTGGCAGCATTGAGATTGAGTTGGAGCTATAATGTCCATGAGCATTGACACAAAAGGACCAGGGTTATTAACGATCACCTTGCATATGAGCCAGAATACATCCTGCTTATCTGTGTGTCTGTTATTATCGCTCTTGTCAACAAATATCCTCACATACAGATGATGCTGAGTCTGAACTGGACATCATCTCAATTGTATTGAGCACCTCCTGATATCTGATCTGGGCCTGTTCTTCCATTTCTCTGGCAGTGGACATGATATCTGAGGATTCAATCTGCAAATCACCTTGAGTGGGTAGATTTACTTCATATGTGCAGTGCTTGCCTGAAAAAACACAAGTCCCCGTTGCAATCCTGCCCGGCAATCCTTTAGCAGCCCACCCAATTCCCCCTGTCGGAAGAACTTCTTGACTTTGCTGCCACTTTGCTGGGCCTCAATGAATGTATGAATCTTGTGGAGTGTCCTAAATGTGTTGTGTGAGCCATGTGCATGTGTATGGGAGTGCAGGGTTACTGAGTGAAATTTGCAATTTCATTGAATGTGCTGGGTGGTAGTTCAACACCGGTGTCTGACTTGACATACACACCAAGGATTGCATTGAGGATGTTGTGAGTCTGCTCCATCAGCTCAGCACATTCATTTTTGTCTTGTTTGATAGTCTAAGTCACCATCTCAGAGCCATGCTGGTCAATTCATTTTGGGAATATACCTGAACCAATTTCAAAAGCGACTGTATGGTATTCACTATGGCTTCCAGCCCATGAATCTTCAAGGTGTTGACTAGGACATCGAGTGTGTTGACCGTGATGGTAACACATTTTGAGATATTGTCCAAGCGGACTTCAGTGACAGTTTGTTGACGAGGCATGTAGGGAAAGGGCATCTCAGTTAGAACCCTTCCAGACTTATATGTCAAGGGTCTTGGGAACTTTTGCTCTCATTGGATACTGTTCATCTCTTCTTCTGCCATATAGGTTTGATGGTCCATCCAAATACATCTATATCTGTCTTTGATATTATTCCACCAGATTCTCCAAAAATATGCAGTGAGCTCGAGGCATGGGGCAAACAGTGCAACCTATGTACTTGTCTGTGTATTATTTGTTCATATCATCTACAACTCTTCTTTGCTCAGCCACCTCAACACCATCCAGATTCAAGGAATCACCACATAAATCACTCAAAACTTGTTTATATTCCTGCCACAGTGCTGGGACAGCATATAAGCACCCACATTTATTTATGCACTACATAAAGTGGTAGCATGTGAAGCACCCCACAGCACTTTGGTTTCAGAACATGGTGGTTGATCTGTGCGAAGTACATCTTGTTCATCACATAAGTAGATGATATGATTTTCATGGCAACCAAAGGTGGAATAGTACATACAGTGTACTGAGGGATTATGGCTGCCATTCCAGGCCTGAGATCTGGGCTCCCCTTCCAATTAACTAGAGTAAGGAATTCGGAAAGTGTGAGGTTGTGTATCAACAAGCACCGGATCCCACGAGCTTTGACATCAACTTTGAGATGCTGTGATATCTGGTTCACAGCAACACAGAGGAGATGTATTGTGTGGTTAGATGATATGCTGCTGTGCGGCGGCCATGGAGACAGAGAATGATGGAGGATTAGGACACTTAATAATTGTTGCCAAACTTCTAGGCCATCAAGAGTGTTTGCATCCAGTGGAGTGCATGAGGTCCATGCTATATCCTGCTGGGAACCTTGTTCATCAGCCTCGACGTGGCTTGAAGAAACAAATATTTGGTTAAAAAATCACGCCAGAACAATTGTGCCACTATTGGTGGCTGTGTTGACCTCCTTGGTCCGGGGAGCCGGACCGTGATGGGGCCCCTACTTACAAGCAGAGTGAGAGCGAGGGGAGGGAGATTCGGGCTTACAGCCACCGACAGTACTGAGGGCGCGACTGAAAATTTTCCCATTTGGGATGTTTCCAAAGAATTCCCCATAACTCCATGAGTTCTGAACAGATTTTCATGAAACCGAGCTAGATTTGCTATACTAATTCATACGGAACTATTAATTCAAAGAGATTTGCCAAAATATCTTATATTGGAGGATTTAAGATTTGCACCCAATTCGGGGCGGAATCCGCTCTGGCACTGTCAGCACAGGTGCAACTCACCTAGTATTTTGTGCGGTAGGACTTTTATACCTTCTGAAAAACGCCATAGACTTGGAAATGTATATAGTTTAGTCTATGAGTCTTATAATTACCTGAGGACAAAAGTTAATTTACAGCCATTTGCGGAACTTAGGGCGCGGGCTGTTTTTTCTTTTTTTAACACTTTGCAACGAGAATCATTATTGTGAGCTCAGTTCTTGTCCGTTTGCCTTGCGAATATGCTCATTGTGTTCGCAATGCAAATGCGGAGGGCACTACGGTCTCCATTTCCCTGATGCGATCATAACTGCCTTATTGGGAAAATATCGGCCTTTTTGTACAGAACTTGTCGCATACTCTGTGCTGTGGTCAGATTGACCTCTAAATTTGATATGATGTCTTTATGAGTATTACGAAGGGCTGGACCGACCGGTATTTCCTCATATTGTATTTATTTCTTGTATACACGGTATTCAGATATCCCACATTATGAGAATGCAGAATACCGGTGAACTAAGACACACATTCAACATCCCGGTCCGTCCAGCCCTCAGTCATACTCATAAAGACATCATATCAAATTTATAGGTCAATCTGACCACAGCACAGAGTATGCGACAAGTTCTGTACAAAAAGGCCGATATTTTCCCAATAAGGCAATTATGATCGCATCAGGAAAAACGGAGACCGTGGTGCCCTCCGAATCTGCATTGCGAACACAATGAGCATATTCACAAGGCAAACGAACAAGAACTGAGCTCACAATAATGATTCTCGTTGAAAAGTGTTATAAAAGAAAAAAAACAGCCCGCGCCCTAAGTTCCGCAAATGGCTGTAATGTGCTTCAGAATTATGGTGAGAATTGAATTCACCCATGAGTTCTGGCTCTATCACATCTTTCTAAATCCATGTAGGCCTTCTGTCCCAAAAATCCAGGCTGTTTGAACGGGTCCTGAGCTTGCTAGACCACGTTCAAACTCAAGGCAGCCTGAAATCCCAGATCCCCCAATATGAAGTATTTTGACAAATATCTTTCTATCACCAATTCCGTATGAATTAGCCCAGTAAATCTAACTAGGTTTCATGAAAATCTGCTGAGAAATTGTTTGAAAACATCCCAAATGGGAAAATTTTCAGTCGTGCCCTCGGTACTGTCGGTGGCTGTAATCCTGGACGCTCTCCAGGCTCAAGCTGTGATATGAACAGTTCAGGCGTACAACTAATTTATTAGCTCCTCTTAAGACCTACCTGGTCTAGACCGAAATTGGTCTTAAGATGTGAATGTCTTCAAGACATAAATACCTTACATCAGACTTTTGACAGATAGGTTGTCAGGTTGTACAACCTGACAACCTCCACCCAAATCGTCGCAACCTTGCGTCACAACCTCACAACCTCGCAACCTGACAACCCTATGTAAGTTTTCGCGACAACCTCGAAAGTTCGAGCCCGTGTCAAGCCATAATTTTGCGTTTTTTCAAAAATGTTTGTAGGGAACATAGGTTACTGTAGTGCTTAGGAAGCATCTGGTACAGTTTTCCTGTCATTCGTGAAGTGTCTTGACCACTTTTCAAGTTGGGACAACCTGACAACCGGCAACTAAAATGTCAAAAGGCTGATGTAAGCCCTTGTACTTACCCCAACTATAGTACTGTTATGGGACACCGCTGATGATAAAGTCTTAAGTCCGCTTGAGAACACTTAAGATATTTGCACCACTTAAGAGGTCAAGAGGTCGGACCGACGACAAAGGGAATTAAAAGGACGCGGAGGTGTTAAGCGGGAAAGGTGCGCACTGCCTTGTTCTGAACCTCTTCCACCGACTTAACCCTCCCCTCAGCACCGTGTATTGCTCTGTGCACCAACACCCCGCAGACCCCAGCCGGTGGCAACAGCTGGTGCCGTTTGGGGTGATAGGTGTGTATCTTTCTACATGTGTGTCACAGTACTTAGAGCATCGTTCAGTGACACGTCTGACCGTCGCATCACAGTCTATAACCGCCGGGAGACTCCCGAGCCCAGAGGCAATACCACTCTGTTTGTCGTCCGTTTCTCCCTCTGTACTCTGTCGCTGACGTATGGGCGTGCATAACGTCTGATAGAATATGTACCATGGGGCGTCATCGAGAAAATTGGCTGCTAACCAACCCGCCCATCATGCTCATCGCCATCGCCATCGTGACCCCCCGCGCTACTGGAGTACCTGTGTTTCCCGCTATTAGTGCGGTGTCGCGCCGTATATCCAAATTCAATTACATTGATCAAACTCAAGTTATTTTGGAGAACTCAAGTGGTTTGGGAGAACTTAAGTGGAAGGATGGACTTGAGTCGTTCGGTGAAACTTAAGTTGTGAGTTGAACTTAAGGAGTTCAGCAAGACTTAAGTGGTGGGCCAACTTAAGTTCTAAAGGTAAGGACTTAAGATGTTAAAGCTGTTGCACCCACACACATGCGGGGCGTGCGGAAGGGGGAGAAACTTAAGTCATCGGGGACCTTAAGACCTACCCCTCTCAAGACCTGAGTTGGTCTAGACCGGCTAGGTCTTAAGACAAGCTCGTCCTATTTCATAGGTGTAAACCCATGCTGGATTTGAGCTGCATGTACATGTTAGAACTGAAAAGCGCAAGAAAAGTGTTGATGAGTTCTTATTTCGAAGCCCATAAAAAATCCAGCGAAGCCCCGAGACTCAACCTGTTTATGACCTCAGAAAAGATGTATGAAGGATCCGCTGCTCGGTTTGTGAAAAACTTCAAACAAACTTGGTAGGCAGTCATACGGTCACGTTACCTTCGTTGACATGTCGCGCTCGGGGCTATTCGGCTGCAACCCGAGTCAATGTCGCCGGGAAGTTGTCGTTCTTGATCAAATGCTAACTCTTGTAGACTACACTTCAATTCCGCAGCTGGGGTTAAACAGTTGTTCTATCGACGTTCAAATAATTCAACCATTGCGTTGTGACTGGGGGGAAGACCGAATATATTTAAAGTGCATATCCTTAGAGGATGTGGTGGTCCTTATATAACGGGATGGTCCACACCCGCGGGTCGGTAGATGACCACAATCACTTTACTGCTGTGACCGGGGATTCGGGGTGGACTTGGGATTGTTTGTTGTCATATTTCTTCAAGGTACATACAATGTCTATCGACCCACACACAATTTATGCCCCCAGAATGAAAATGGACTTCACCCGTGGACCATCACGAAACGCTCAGCCAATTCGACCCAACTGTACTGTCTGTACACAGTACGACAGGAATCAATGTGGTTAGCCTGAACAGATTTTCCTGGACAACATTTTAGAATCATGTCCTTGCGACTGCAGCTCAGCTGCCTGAGGATTGGCCGTTCAGTTTGAACATGAACTCCAGCAAGCCACTGTGAGTGGTCTTTATTTTCCAAAATATGGGACACGCTGAAACAAGGTTCTGGAGTGGGATAGGTTCGTTGCAATCTACCATCAAAAGTGGAGCGCGAAGCAGTTCCGCAACATCCTATCTAGGGCCAGAATTCATTGATGCCCGAATCTTCATGTTCTGCTGCCTGAGCAAGTTTCAAAGCTCGTCAATCCGGCCCATCTCGACGGGAAAGTTCATTTTGAAGGTGTGCAGTTCATGCAGGGTAAAGAATCCCATTTGTACGTCAACACAGTTGCTTACAAAAAAAATAGGAGGGGCCTTGTTCACAGCAAACACTACGAAAGAGATTGTGCTGTCCGCTGGAACCGTTAGAGCACCGACAATACTGATGTACAGTGGAATCGGCGATGAAGCAATTTGGGCCAATCTAGGAATTGCCACTCTCCTCAATTTTCCGAGCGTTGGATAAAATGCTACCGACCAACCTCTATTTGGCGCTAGCTGGTCAGTGGACTCAAACGAAACAACAGATTCAAGAATATAAAATGAGACGCGTTTAAATGAAGTGTTTGCCCAATGGAACAGGTTAGCATGTATTATGCTGAGGTTCATTTGTTATGAACACAACAGAGCAGGAGTCACACTGGTCCTTTGTCCGCAATACGAACGACACACATTGTGTTGTGGTGCGGACTGCGGTTCTGTGAACTGCCTGACCCGGGGTGGGTATAGTCAAGTAGTGTTTACAGAATTTAATTCGTCCTCTAGGGGGAAATTGCTCTGTCGCGGAGCTGCGTAGTTTAAGGTACGCTAAATGCGTGATATATAATTTGTGGTGTGTGTGTGTGTGTACAGTTCTCTCTGTTTGGATTGACCGCTTTGCCAGGTTCCTCAAAGATTTGGTTCTTCGTTGGGGGCCGGCCTTCCGAAGGTACCACGGATGGATAGTTTTCTACACTTGCTCGAAGGGTTCGCTCCGCAATGTGAATGCTGTTCCGTTCCGGAGTACTCAGGTTATCTGTTATGCTTTATCCACCCGTCTCGAACGTATCGGACGGCAGGTCTCTTCAGTACAGTGCAACACTATACGGACAGCTATAGTGATTCCCTTCGTAGCCTGGTTTCTCCGTTGGTGAACGCCTTGAAACGGAATCACTTCCGCTTCGAAGACTCGGGGGTGAAGTGTGCGAATTGAATGGGGGAAATGGTATGATCGTGTGGATAGGCCTTCCGTGTACGATGGGGTGGGTTCCTCGCAAGTAGGGAATGACACGGGTGATACCGCGGGTGTCACGGCATCACACCGTACCCGTGACCCGTGATACCGTACCCGTTTTCCCACGGGTACGGTATTACGGGTATGAACCCGCGGTATTTACATAAACACCCGCGGTTCAATCACCGGGGTATTTAACCGTGGTATTTCACTTGTTCCATTGACTTCACACCAAAGGAACATGCAATAAGTAATATTGATCATGGAAAACTAGCTAGGCATGCACTACAAGGTGAAGTACTGTGTTTTAAGCTGGAAAAACACCGCAGAAACATTGTGTTTTTTAATCATGTGACCGGAAAATGATTTCCGGGTGAAGAAACAGTTGTTTTGGGTGCCAGTAGTCACAGCCTTAGTAATATGAGAGTCAGAGACCCTGAACCAATTATTGGCACCAGAGAAATGACCTCACAGATTTTATTTTGGGTCATTTTTACTGGTAAAACATGGTTTTCCCTGAATATAATGCACTATAGCTGCATGAGGGCTTACAATTGGTGTTCACCATGTCCTACTACCAGGCCTGCACCTCTTAAAATTTACCCAGATTTATCAGTGCTGTAGTGGTGAAGAACAAGTCAGATCAAGTGCTGTTTGGCAGTATTTACCTGTCATCCAAAAAAGGAATCTTGTGGTTCATTCCAACCAGTATCCTTCCACAAGTTATAATAATGATGGAGCACAGTCCCTTAGCTCAGCTGTAAGTTGACTAATTATGAATTTGACTTGAATCCATGAGATCTTGGGTTCAAATCTGTCGGGAGACCTTTTTGAAGGGCTGCGGGTAAGGTACCGCAGTATTGCGGGTACGGTAATGCCGCGGGTTGCGGTATTCACGGTGTTCTAAAAACCAACTACCGCACCCGCACCCGTGACACCCGTACCCGTAACACCGCGGGTTTTCCCAAACCCGTGTCATACACTACTCGCAAGGGTATGCGTACGAACTCCGAAGAGGAACGGTTGCACGAAGCCAAGTTAGGCGACTGGCCATTTGGTGGTGTGCCGCGTAATCTACTACCGCGCGCTTTCAACTCCGGATTGACTATATTTCCCCCGTATCGATTTATCGAAACGGAGGCGAGACGGACAGGGTTTCTTGACAAGCCCTGGCCTTTTGGGTGACCTTGGTTTGTCCTACTATTGGGCGGCACGACTGTAGCGGAGTGTATTTAATTTAGTTCCCCACCCCAGTGTACTTCAGGGGGAGTAGCTTTAGGTATATGCAGTGGGAGGTAATAAGATGATCATTCTGTATCATACAGCTGGCTTTTATACCATACTCCGTCTCAGTTCTGACTCGCCTCTGTGATCCCCCACGCATTCCCAATTCTGGAGGGGTTAGAAATTGACTCGGAGCGGCCTCGTGTCGCCTCCGTTTCCCGTTTCAGTCGCCCCATTTCCCAAGTGAACCACCTGAGTTCTCCGTTTAGTCGCTCCGTTTCCCATACCGCAACCACTCCGTCTCCATTTGCTCCCCCATTCCCTTCTCCCTAGCACTGGCCAGATAGTGCAACGGTAGCGCGCACGCCCTTCGTGTACGTTGACCAATGTATGCTCGCGAGGTCTTCGTTCGATTCAAAGTCTGGCCATGATACACCATCAAGAAACTTTTTCCTCCGTTTCGTTTTTGAGTGAATGCGTGTCGAGTTTTTGAGTGAACGCTCATTGAACGGCCAGGTAGCGCGTGCGAGAATCAATATTTTCCTCCTCGATGCTTGCTTGTGGATTTCCGTTTGATTCGGAGTCTGTTGTTCATATAATTCAAATCAGGTTCGTCTCGTCTTTTTGTCCGTTTGTCGAGTCCTAATCACGGCCAGATGGCGGAATGGTAATGCATGCGAGATGAATACAGACACCTATAACGTTTCCTTGCAAGGTCTCTGTTCAATTCAGAGTCTGGCCATCCTTTTTAATCAGCGATCAAGGCCTGTCTCGTTCTTTCGTCCGTTTGTCGAAGCTCTTTGTCCTAATCACGGCTAGGGTGTGACACGGGTGACACCGCGGGTGTCACGAGGTCACACCGTACCCGTACCCGCAAAACCGTTCACCCGACCCGTACCCGCACAATACCGCAATTTATAACCGCGGGTATTTAAAAATAACTGGAGCGGACAGAATTGAACCCAAGAGAGTTGGGTTTGTCTCAGAAAATGGATTTAGAGTATATACAGCTAGACTAAAGAGCACTAGAACCTTTTGGAGCTTGATACAGCCCATATTCAACGCAATTAAGTGCAATCAAGGAAGTGTGATTTCATCAAACATCCTACCATAGGATGTGCACAGTCTTTCAGGCTCTGTCAATGGTTCTATGGTCTACTTGGTTATGTCTCTTGTTCATATTTCTACTCAAACTGGTGAGATTGTGAGTTCAATTCCCTCTTGCGGAACTTTTTGGGGTTCGGGTACGGGTTGCGGTATTCGCGGTATTGGAAAAATCCAACACCGCACCCGCACCCGTGACACCCGTACCCGTATTACCGCGGGTTTACCCGTACCCGTGTCATTCCCTAATCACGGCCAGGTGGCGGAATGGCAATGCATGCAAGACGATTAAGAGAGCCTGTAACGTTTCCTCACAAGGTCTCCGTTCGATTCGGGGTCTGGCCTTTTTATTCGGAGGCGCGATTGCTTGTCATATTCTTGGATACGGAGTCGCCGTCGTGAGTATGATTTTCCTCCCGTTTGGCCGCGTTCGGAGCACATCACAAAGTGACAGCTCACAGCGTGGCTTCGCACAGACGACGAAGAATTCTGTTTGAATAACTTCATCGGGTCCTAACACCTCGTACATTGAGGTAGCCTTTTCTGTGAGTGAAATATAACAACAATGACTGACACTTTTCTAGACCGGCGGTCCCGCTGGATCGACCGGGAATTTCATGTCATTTGGAAGGGTCGTTTTAAATCCCGTCAGCCGTAAGTTTGCGAACGGAGACAACCGGCCGTATATTTACCTTCAAACAAGTGCCTGGGAGTGATACCGTCGCGTGTATAGTTTTCCGATTTGTTTGGGTCCATGTAAAATACAATTCGTCCGAGTATTTCTTTTGTGGTATAAGTTGAGAAATTCTGGTTTGGCCGCAACTCGAGTAAGTGGTTTTCTTCGTCCAGCTGGTGGACGAGGGTAAGTGCGGTGGTATGAAATGTCCATTCAGGTTGCCTCTGACAGGTTCAATGATGCCCACAGGAACTTCATTTGTGATTTCGAGGTTGAACGACATGGAAGAGAGACAAGGGAGAAGTGATGGGATCATTCATCTCTCTGCCAGTCGGCTTTGATCGGCTTTTAAGTTGCCCTTCCCACCCCGCCTACTGACAGCCAGCTGGCAGCGCGTCCGATGCAGATCTCGGAGGTCGTAGCGGTCGGTGTCTTTTGCTCCTACTTTTCTATCATTGCGGGCCTCTTCTTGTTAAAGAGGCAGGGTGTATGTCTTCATCGCGCTCGCAGTCACGTCTTTTGCACACACATGGTTTTGTAAGTCTCCAATTACCTTTGGCGGATGTCTCTTACCCGATTTACTCTATTAGACATGTTCAAATTCATGGCTGCAAGTCATTTTTCTATTCGTAGTGGTTAATATATCCAATCCTTTCTGCAGTGGAGTTTCACGGACTACGAACAGTGCACCAGGGCTACTATTTCCACTAGGCTTACCGTTGAAAGAATGAGTCAATGGCTTCTGAATACCTCGCTTTTCGAGCAGGCTTGGGCCCACATCTGCTTCGGCAAAGCAAATTGGTGGTGGGGTCAACAGCTATGCCTATTCACTGTCGGTGCATGGACAATATTCCTCTCCATCAAAGGTCAGTAATTTTGCGGCTTGGTCCACTTTTCGTGGAACTATATTTCCGCAGGCAGGCGCCACCACATCAATTTCATCTGGGTGTATATGCTCCTCGGGCAGTTCGTCGCGATCTCCGTCGCGTCAAATCTATTCTATCTCGCCCTTGTGCTCGTGCCCCGTCCGCTCTCTACATCCTCCAGCCATGGAATGTCCTCTCTCGTGGCTCCTGTTGCGCTCTGGCTCCCCGTCCTGCTCTCCCTCGGCACCGTCGCGACAAGCCCCTTCACCACCGAGTGCTCTTTCCTTCCAAACCTCCTCCTCATGCACACATTCATCATACTTCCACTCCTGGTTCCGGATCGTCTATTCCCTCTGGTGCAAGCTTCCGCTGAAACCAAGTCATGTTTCGGCATCAGTCTAAAGACCCTCTATGTTGTCGTCTTTGGTGCCGCACTCGTGTTTCACGTGCGCGCAACTGGCCAAGCCGCCGGCAATCCACCAGTCTCTGTCAGGGATCTTGCTCTCAAGGCATGGGATGTCCTCCACTCTCATCCTGCACAATCGTCCATAGACTGGGACGTCATTTGGACAAGCATTTCGTTCGTCGTGTGGCTTGTCTTGCACCCGGAATTGCAGCCCCGGGTTCTACCATCCAGCTCAACAATCAACTCGGCCGATTGTTAACGGCCATGTATCTCCTAATGGCGACGCCCCTCCTCTCGGTTGGGGTGCTTGCCCCTCATGTTTTTTGGACTACATGAGAACGATGTTATGTCGCTGGGCCAAGAGGGAAGGAGTATGAGGAATATCCGATCATATGACCAGAGCCGGACCATGCCGATACTCGGAGATGAGCAGATGTCTAGATCAGCCCTTCTCGGAACACCACAACTCAGCAAGGGTGACCGATTGACTGGCCTCAGGCTGCGAGATGGGAATGTGTCCGATACCAAGGTCCGAGCAGTACTAGCTCAAAGATGGTGACGAGACACAGATAGCCTGGACCGGAGATGCAAGGGCAGTCGCCGGTATAGTTGGTTAGTCGTCCGGCGTAGGTCCGGTACGGACCGGAGCGATCAGTAAGAAGGAGCAAGCCGGAGCAGACCAGAGGCATATCCAAGAAGCAGGAGACAACCCGGAGTCGTACCGCAGTTGTTGGTATGGCCGAGCGAGAACTCCGGGGACGTGACCGAAGGTTCCGGAGACGCGACCGGAGACCGGAGGTGACCGGAGTCCCGGAGAGAACCAGAGGGAGACGGTGAGACGGCGCAACACCAATTGTGTCGCAGTCGGGCTATTTTAAGCTTAATGAGCACTAGTTGGTGCTAGGGGACTCGGGCCATAGACTAGCTTCTAGTCGCATTATTGATTAGTGCACTAGTACCCTGTTCGGTGATATGAAGGAGAGCCAGAGTGAGCTCCGCCTGCTGGCTGTAGTATTCTGCACAGTGCTAGACATGGTTACAAGTGTTACACTGGACAGGTACACTATCAAGGAGATGTACAAAAGCCTAGACATTCAATGGGGATCATAATCCGACCAGGAGAACCAATGACTGCACAGACCACGTCGAATGGGACTTAACGGAGGGCTAACCAGCTCGTCTAGACAGCAGAACTATGTGTCTAGACAGCAGGACTAAGCGTCTAGACAGCTCGACTAAGCGTCTAGACGGCTCGACTAAGCGTCTAGACGGCAGAACTATGCGTCTAGACGGCTCGTTATCGAGCTAGCAACCACAATTGACATCGAAGCTATTACCTTTGAGTGCCTTGGGCCTCAGGTATCATTCAGAGCGAGTCCGAGTACTTGAATTCGAAGTAGAAGCAGGTTCAATGATACTAGCACTCAAGTAATTGTGCTAGTAAGGTCACAGAGGGATATATGGCCCAGGGAATGATCATTGAAGTCGTCTAGACGGACTAGTATAGTTGGGCTACAAAGCTTGGCTTGTCTAGACCACAGAAATGCTGTCTAGACGAACTCTGATCAACTTCCTGGGTTGGCAATGATAGTATGTTGAGGAAGTCGAACTGAACACTTCAACATATGAGCAAGCATGAGTCAGTTCGGAGCTAAGGGGCAATGGCTCCGGAGTATTTCGGAGTTATGGGCTTTAGGCTCCGGGATATTTATAGCCAAGGCCTATGACCCGGAATTAGGCCGACGGCGAGGATAAATGGCACAAATCAGTCATATCATTTGACATTTGGATGAGGAATCACCCCGGCATGCTTATTAGATAGGTATTACATTATGGACTCTAGAACAGTATATAAGGACCCAGTAGTTACTGCTAAAAGCCAGCTCATGCCCCGCTCACTGCTACGGCGGTAAGGGTGTGCTCAGGCCACTAAGCAGGGATAAAGTACATTCTCTATCTGTGTGTAAGGAAGTCTATACAATCGAAGCATTGTTTGTTGGAACATTGTGTGAACCTAAAAGCAAAGCATCGCGTTGGGAGGTTGTGAGGCGGCAACTGCCTCCACGTATAAATCAGGACCGTACGCACAAAGAAGGCTTGAGAACTGCGACTGTCGTCGCGAGTGGACTCTAGCAGGGCATCCGCATTGGGTGACCAGGAAACGCCTCGCTAAAACCGACCACGCCCGGCACAGCACTTTGGGAGAACCCTGGGACAACCACCGGTCGTCTAGTCGTGTTGGATAGTACTTTGAGGTCCTTAATAAGCCCAAGTGTACGGAAAAGATCTTGGATTCAAAGGAGTCTGAGTCTGCCGCTAGTTCTCGAGAGGCTAGCAGTGCAATAGAGGTCGTCTAGACGAAGCAGCATAGCCCTTAAACGGGATTTTCAGTCCAAAGCTACACCTCCTCGCCTAGGCACCTGTACTTCGGTGCGATTCCTAGTAACAATCCTTTGCTATGTACATCACAAGCCTAGGGTCGTTGAGTTTGAGGAAGCATTGCCATGAGAGTTGTGTTGCATAGAAGAGTGTTGGTCAATAAAGTCGGATTCAGTTCCTGTTGCTGTTCTAAACCAGTGGTCGCATACTACGGCCCGGACCCGAACTCGACCAAGGAGTTTGCGCTAGTCTTTGGGAGTATAAAAGGGGGTTTGGTTGGGTTGTGTGTTTGGTTAGTGGGGTGTTAGTTTCCAGCTAGCGCTTCCATCTCCATTTGCATAGTTTAGCCAAGTCCGCCGTCAAGCGCACATTGCCGTTTCATCTGGAGCCCACCGCGAGGGTCCAGTTTGGATCAGTAACAAATGAATCGACTAGACGGATTAATGCAAGCCTTAGAATGCTTCAGGAGCAATGTGGAGAATATAAATCGCTTGTGGCCTCTGGCTTGTAGACCTGAACAATCTGCAAGTTGGAAGGAGTTGGAGAGAGGGCATCCTCAAAGTCACCCAGAGTTGAGCTCCCGAACTAACTCCAACCCAATGAAGGACAAGAACCGTTCAAACGAAAGTCGGCAATCATCGTTGAATCGGTTCTGAGGTCTCTAGTGTGTTCAATATGGAAGGCAAAATTTCGTTGGAAGCAGTTCACTGCTCAACTTGAAAAATTGTAGTCTTGTCGCACTGAGCTTCAGTTTCGAAGATTTTGAATGTCCTTGCTGCACTTAACTGAGCAGTTGATCAGAGAATGTCTTCAAAACAACCAGAAGAGAAACTGGGTTGGGCCAGGGTCAGCATTTCGAACTTGCGGCCTTCGGCCTACAAAACTCCTGCACCAGACAATGTTATGCAGTCTAGCTCTGTAGCGGTTGAACTAGCCCTTCAGATGCAACTTGCACAGGCCAAATTTTGTGCAAACCCTGCAAAGGGAAATGTCAAGCCGACGAATCAGCTGGTTCTACACTGGTTCAAGTCGAAGCTTCCTAAGGATTTGGGATGGAAAGTGGGGTTTGATAATGGCCGGGTTATGAGCCAGACAAAACTTGCAATCCAGCCTGGAAAATTTGGAGGATGCAGGTGGTTGTATAATCACTTCAAACGAGAGTGAATAGAGAGTCAGAACGAAGAGGTTCATTGGGCAAGGTCACAATACCCACTTGAATTGAAATGTAACGGCACTATATTCAAGGGACAAAGGGAATACATTGAGACGAGTTCAAGATTGGTTCTGGAGAATTTTTTCCTGTGAAAATGGGGAGGAGTGCACCGAAACCTTGATCCTTGCTCAACAGGAAGCTGAGTGGAGTTTCTAGATAATGTATTCGAGAGAGACTGGTCGGACATTGGGAATATGGCATATAAGATTGGTTCAGTTTAAAGGAATGACCGTATTGTGCAACTAGTTCAGAAACACCACTGCATTCGCTATCTGGCATAATGGTGTTAGTGTGTGGTTCAGATTGTCGACAGCACAGTTCGTCTTACCCAGCAGGCTCAAAAGTGCGAAGCAAAAATCTGAAGGATGTTGAAAAGCAACTCAACACGAAGTAAGAGTCTTGTGCACGGTTGAATCAACCGATATATGTGTAGCCTATGTCAAATCGAAGTTGGTAACTGGTTGAACAGCAGAATAAAGCTTTGGGGCTACTAGGAACCTAAACTAGCTCAACCGGGGACGGTTGAATGATTTAGTGAAGGGGAGAAGTCTGAAAACGAACCCTCATACAGAACGGTCAATTGTCCCATGAGGTTATACATTCTGCGGTCCGATTCGGTGAAGACTTGATAGCCAGTGAGAAGCAATGTTGAAATTGGTTCACTAGTGGTTCAGAACTGCGCATAAGACCCGCGGGGTATTTGTGCAGGCAATGTTTGAGCGCTAGTAAGCAATAGACCGAAGCTAGATCGGAGAACAGAGTTCCAGGGCCATTATGAACCTAAAACTGGCTCAACCGGGGACGGTTGGTGGTACAGTGAAGGGGAGAGGTCCAAGGTGAACCACATGATGAGGAGAGGTCAATTATCCTCGTGGTTATATGTTCAATGGTTCAAATAGCGAAGAGTTGAAGTCCAATCATCACATTGTGTGGCAAGACAGCTTGAGAGGAATAGAACATCGGTATAGCCCAATGCTTGAAGAATGGCAGGTGTCATATATCAGCTAGTAGCTTGTTGGAGGCAGGAAGTTCTCAGGTCGTTCTGAACCCGCGCTGACTCAACCGGGACGGTTGAAGGATCAGTGAAGGGGAGAAGTCGGGGAATGAAGTCAAGTTCATAGAGAGGCCAATTATCTGTGAAAATTGAACATCCTGTTGTTGCAACGAGTGAATACTCAGAGACCAGTCAGTAACTTGTATTGGCACAGTTGAATCCGTTGAAAGGGCAAATCCGATGCCTAGTTCGTTCAAGAGCTCAAGCAGACAGTTGATTGAAATGTAGTGCTAAATCTGGCCATTAGGAACCAACACTGGCTCAACCGGGGACGGTTGGAGTTACAGTGAAGGAGAGAGGCCGTGGAAACAAGCTGAAGTTGGGAAATGCAATTATCAGGCCACAGTGAACTTGAACTGACTCAATCGGGGACGGTTGATGGTACAGGTGAAAGGGAGAGGTCTGGAGATCAAGTATTGTATTCAGTATACCTGAAGCCCAGCATTCTATGGTTCAATTAGCATTTATCGGAGGAGGAAGTGCTGTAGAGTATCTCAGCATGTAGAGCAAGCCTTGTGTACTGTTGAACAGGCATTATCCAAAGCCCGGTTCGTTCAGAACTCAAGTAAGTAGCTGGTTGAATTACCCTAGGATGGGGCATGGAAAACGAACTGTTCGGGCAACTGTGACCCTAAACTGGCTTAACCGGGGACGGTTGAAGGATCAGTGAAGGGGAGAAGTCTGGAAACAAGGTCGTCGCATCTAGGGCTGGATAAATCCTTGACGGTTCAACTAGTGAGAATGCGGACACAGTATCTGAAATGTGGTCATCTTACCATGTAGTAAGACACTTGTGCTCGCTGTAGAGGCTGTTACTTGAATGCAAGCTTGAATGGATTCCAAGCTGGTGGCAAAGTAAAGAAATGGAGTAGTGGTTAAACTGCGCATATATTGTATAAAGACAGGTCAGATCATCGCATTCACAAGCAGGCTCAACCGGGGACGGTTGAATCGTCTAGTGAGGGGGAGAAGGCCCAGTTATAATCCACTGTTAAGCTGCAATATTCTGTGGAGTTGAATCCGTGAAAAATTTCGATTTTCCACTTGAAAGAGTAACGATTGATGTGGATGGAATCAAGTTGATAGTTTCGGTTGAGAAACTCGAAATGAATCCTTGGTTCTTTCCTGAAAGATTGGTTGTGGACCAATAGCAGCCGAAGAAGGGTAGAGACCCTGAGAGTTGTCTCAGAATGTGGCAGAATCTTGTGAATAGAAGTGAAGCTCAGTGGAAGTTGATGTGCAGGATGAAAAGATATTGCAATACTCACAGGAGGGGTGTATATTGAATTGGCCAAAGCGGTTCAACATAGCCTGTCTTGAGACTCTTTTCAATGCTGCAGCACTTGGCTAGCTTCAGCAGAACATTCATAGGAGGAAGATGCATGCTTGAAGGAATTTAGTAAAGTCGGACACAAGAAGCAGGGAAATAGACAATGTACCGTCTGGAAATTTCTTGTCCTTGTGCATTGAACCTCGGAATGGAAGCAGATGTCAAAGATCGGGTGGAACTCGTCCAAGACTTCGTTGAGAGAACTGAAGATGAAATCTGTGGGAAATATCAGTCCAAATAGTTGGGCGAGGATTGAACTGTTGAATGGCATGAATGAGCAAACACAAATGAACGTCTGAAGCAAGATATCATTGCTAGGACCACTGAACCCGTAAGGTGCAAGTCACTGGGCGGCAATCGTCTTCAACCGAGGACGGTTGAGATTTAGTGAAGGGGAGATGAGACGGCGCAACACCAATTGTGTCGCAGTCGGGCTATTTTAAGCTTAATGAGCACTAGTTGGTGCTAGGGGACTCGGGCCATAGACTAGCTTCTAGTCGCATTATTGATTAGTGCACTAGTACCCTGTTCGGTGATATGAAGGAGAGCCAGAGTGAGCTCCACCTGCTGGCTGTAGTATTCTGCACAGTGCTAGACATGGTTACAAGTGTTACACTGGACAGGTACACTATCAAGGAGATGTACAAAAGCCTAGACATTCAATGGGGATCATAATCCGACCAGGAGAACCAATGACTGCACAGACCACGTCGAATGGGACTTAACGGAGGGCTAACCAGCTCGTCTAGACAGCAGAACTATGTGTCTAGACAGCAGGACTAAGCGTCTAGACAGCTCGACTAAGCGTCTAGACGGCTCGACTAAGCGTCTAGACGGCAGAACTATGCGTCTAGACGGCTCGTTATCGAGCTAGCAACCACAATTGACATCGAAGCTATTACCTTTGAGTGCCTTGGGCCTCAGGTATCATTCAGAGCGAGTCCGAGTACTTGAATTCGAAGTAGAAGCAGGTTCAATGATACTAGCACTCAAGTAATTGTGCTAGTAAGGTCACAGAGGGATATATGGCCCAGGGAATGATCATTGAAGTCGTCTAGACGGACTAGTATAGTTGGGCTACAAAGCTTGGCTTGTCTAGACCACAGAAATGCTGTCTAGACGAACTCTGATCAACTTCCTGGGTTGGCAATGATAGTATGTTGAGGAAGTCGAACTGAACACTTCAACATATGAGCAAGCATGAGTCAGTTCGGAGCTAAGGGGCAATGGCTCCGGAGTATTTCGGAGTTATGGGCTTTAGGCTCCGGGATATTTATAGCCAAGGCCTATGACCCGGAATTAGGCCGACGGCGAGGATAAATGGCACAAATCAGTCATATCATTTGACATTTGGATGAGGAATCACCCCGGCATGCTTATTAGATAGGTATTACATTATGGACTCTAGAACAGTATATAAGGACCCAGTAGTTACTGCTAAAAGCCAGCTCATGCCCCGCTCACTGCTACGGCGGTAAGGGTGTGCTCAGGCCACTAAGCAGGGATAAAGTACATTCTCTATCTGTGTGTAAGGAAGTCTATACAATCGAAGCATTGTTTGTTGGAACATTGTGTGAACCTAAAAGCAAAGCATCGCGTTGGGAGGTTGTGAGGCGGCAACTGCCTCCACGTATAAATCAGGACCGTACGCACAAAGAAGGCTTGAGAACTGCGACTGTCGTCGCGAGTGGACTCTAGCAGGGCATCCGCATTGGGTGACCAGGAAACGCCTCGCTAAAACCGACCACGCCCGGCACAGCACTTTGGGAGAACCCTGGGACAACCACCGGTCGTCTAGTCGTGTTGGATAGTACTTTGAGGTCCTTAATAAGCCCAAGTGTACGGAAAAGATCTTGGATTCAAAGGAGTCTGAGTCTGCCGCTAGTTCTCGAGAGGCTAGCAGTGCAATAGAGGTCGTCTAGACGAAGCAGCATAGCCCTTAAACGGGATTTTCAGTCCAAAGCTACACCTCCTCGCCTAGGCACCTGTACTTCGGTGCGATTCCTAGTAACAATCCTTTGCTATGTACATCACAAGCCTAGGGTCGTTGAGTTTGAGGAAGCATTGCCATGAGAGTTGTGTTGCATAGAAGAGTGTTGGTCAATAAAGTCGGATTCAGTTCCTGTTGCTGTTCTAAACCAGTGGTCGCATACTACGGCCCGGACCCGAACTCGACCAAGGAGTTTGCGCTAGTCTTTGGGAGTATAAAAGGGGGTTTGGTTGGGTTGTGTGTTTGGTTAGTGGGGTGTTAGTTTCCAGCTAGCGCTTCCATCTCCATTTGCATAGTTTAGCCAAGTCCGCCGTCAAGCGCACATTGCCGTTTCAACGGGAGCAAGGCCATAACGAGGGAGATGTCAAGAGGCAATGAACAAGAACCTCAAGAGACGATTGAGACGGTTGGCAACAGTCCATGAAGAGGAAACATGGAAACAACGTTAATTTTCCGGATAGTTTACAGGAACTAAAGTACCGGTATAAATACTAGAGTCAGGTAATTAGTACAGAAGGAAATAAGTAACATGATGCAAAGATAAGTAACATGAGGCAGAGTATGCCATGTGGAAGAAGAGACTACCTTGTGGCAGAATAGGTCAAGTGAGTATGAAGAATAATAGCAAGTGAATAAAGAAGAAAGGCAAAGCATATGGATAGATGGATAGATAGATGGATAGAAGAATGACAAGATGATAGTGTTAAGATACCTGTCTTGAGGCAGATGAAGAAGCGATGTGGAATGATGGAAGTGTGATGAGAAGGTGCAGCATGTGAGAAGACAATAATGAGAAGTGATGTGGGTGTTGAGACAATAGAAGAGAAGTGATAAGGAACAGATAAATGGATAAGGAGTGAATAGGCATGATACCGCATGATTCAGACGAGAGTCCGATGTCTCCGGTGACTCCGGATTTCGGAGAGATGTCCGAAGCGACCGGAGTGTGAGCGGGAGTGTAGAAGCGTAGGCAAATGAGGTATAAATGCACCGGAGGTTTGACCGGTGCCTGGGTAGTCGATATGGACAACGTCCGAGGTACTGATTGGTGATTTGGGAGCTCCGGGTTGCCGGAGCGGACATAGAGGCGAGTAGTCGTTCCGGAGATAGTTGGTAGGACTCCCGGAGGAGTGCGTATGCATAGGAGCAAGGTCCGAGACGACACGGGTGAAGTGGAGCTGAACCAAGGGACGTGGAGGACCGGAGTTCGGAGTGACAATGTAATCGCAGTCCAGAATGTACCAAGGAGTGCGGCGGTGCCATGCGGCTGAGCCGCGGAGAACCGGTCGGGACTGGGTGACTAGTCCAGAGGCCCTGGGATTAACCAGAGTGACCGGAGGTGAACGAGGTGAGGAGTGAGGCCGGAGGTGGCCAAGACAAGGTGGAGTGATGAAGGCGAAGTGAATGATAAATAGGAAAGTACTCGGCAATCCATCGTTGGATGAGAGCTATGTATTCCGTGATAGGTCTGGGAACTGGTGGACCATGGTCGACGGAAGTAAGCCGGAGTGATGCCGGAGTATTACCGGAATGGTGCAGGGTATGATGGAGTGTGTAACGATGTGTCCGGAGGGGATGGGAGCACAATCGGAGTCAGTTTGAGTGCGACCGGGACCGATAATGGGAAAAATTGCAAGACTGGATTGCACGGATATAACAAACGAGCAAGAGGACGAGCGATATCAGGAATGCATCAACAAACAGCACACAAAACATCCGAAATACATATTTGGACAACAAACTATGATGCAGTGTATCTACGGAACCAACTATTTCACGATGGAATTTACGCCACGAGCTGATTTGAAAGTTGTAAGGCAGGAAATTTTAACAGAAAAATCACAAACCGGCAAGATATTCCTTGACAGAACTGGCACTCTACAAGTCCAGGTCCTATTAGAAGACGGAGCACGGAGGGAGCTAGTGAACGCACAAGCCCTTTGATCAATTCGTAGATACTTTTGTCGTGGTATCACAGCTTTGTCGCTGGGTCCGTGTAAGGTGCCTGACTCCAGCATAAATATCAACGGGACCAGGCGGATGAAGAGACGGACCTCTAAGCCCGTGATATCACAGTAGTGCTTTTGTGGCAATAACGACAGGGGTGCCTCGATAGACGTGTCTAGTAGAGACTGAATGACCAAGTCAACGCGCTCCAAAAGAGGAGGCACTCACAAGTCAAAACCTCCTCCTCCTCGATAGAGGGTTCTCTGTCGGCATCCATCCCATTCTCGATCTTCTCGAGCCGTCGTTTCTCCCGCTCTGCACGCTCCCGCTCCCACTCCTGTGTCAGCACGGCCTTGAGGTTCTTCGAGCATCGAGCAGAGGTCTCTTTGACGTAGTTGGGATTCTTGAACGGCCGTGGATTCTGCAGGTAGGATAACTGCTCCGTGAGACTCTAAAACAAAATATTAAACGCGCATGCATGAATTCTGTATTTCAACGACAATTACCGGTAATTGCGGCGTTGACGCGCCATCAGAGGCATTCCCTTCCTCCTTTGAAAACCCTTTGGCGGCCTACAACTTGATCATGGTAGCACAGGGTGGAAAGAGAAGGCGTACATAGCATGCTGGTCGAGAGCAAAATCTGGCCCACACCTCCCCCACTCTGACATTGCCTTACAAGGCATATCTCATCTGTGATGTACAGCACAGCATCTATTCACGTGCTGTACAACACACTCACAAACATGACACAGGGGGCACCCACCGCCGCTTATGAAAAAATAAGCGACGGACACTTATAACTGGTGGGTTCTCCGCGGTTGTGCAGCGGTTGTTTTGCTTCTGATAGATTCCCCCGCGGTTGCGACAAGCCGAGGTTTGCCGAGGCCTAGACCTGTAGCCACATGGAATCCTTCTGCTAAATAAGAGCTCGCAATCAATAAGCGGCACAACCGCCGCACACCTGCCACATACAAGTGTCCGTCGCTTATGTAAACATAAGCGACGGTGGATGCCCCCTGTGTGAACGGCGCATCAACAATGTCTTGCATGGACTTCTCGCAGCCAACGCCACCGCCTGACATTACAAGTAAAAAATTCAGCAAAAATGGGTGCAAGAAGACCATTCCAATTGATTCACGTCTACGCAACTGCGAGACATGCCGCGCTACCAACAGAAAAAACCAAAAGGACAGCAGAGCTCAATCTGCCGCCAACGCGAACATCGGGAACAACACCACCACCTCCAAGAAGCGAAGGGCTTCTGTCGGCAACACCGATGACAGACCGACAGATTGCCCACGCACAGAAGACGCGTCGGACGACTCCCAAGCCCACGGAGATGCTGGTGGGGATTTGAACGATGACATGTGTGGCGAAAGTGGAAAGAAGAAAGTGAGGGCTCTAATCATCCTCACCGATTAGCTGTTTTGACAGGCCGTAGACCGCGTCTGCCGACATCGAAAACTTCTTGGACGCAGATGACTTTTACGACACCTTACGAGCACAATTTAAGGACGGGACTATGGATTTTCATGGAGCGTACCCTGTCGCCTTTGATACCTTGGTGTCCCCCCGCGATCGTGTTCAAATGGTTGCTTCTGAAATTTGGAAGATTAGTGGCCACCGATTTACGTGGGAAGCTATTTCGAGATAAATGAATAATACTGACCGAGCACAGCATAAAGGACCATAAGAAGCTCAAGAATGGGCACCGTACACGCCTCTGGTGTAGCCAGGATGAAGCTCGCAAAAAAAGTTGAAGGCGTCTCAAAATCCGGATATTCGTAACCGCAACAATGTCGGCATGATGCGGTACCGCTGCGAGAGCTTTCTATCTATCAGAGGTGAAGGGGAGGGAGAGGAGGGGGGGCAAACAGACTGTTGCAGTCAAGCTGGTCGAGAGCAAAAGCAGGAGCTGTGACAGCTCCGTGACTCGGAACGTCGAGCCGTTATCCGAGATCGGTGTTGCTTCTTCCAAACAATTGCCCGAACCATGCTCAAGCGCAGCGGCACAGACAACGAAACACTACAATTCAGTGCCAAATCTTTGAGCTGGCCATCATGGTCCGCAAACCCCGAGAAGCCCTCCGACTGTCGGGGGAATGCCGAGAAATTCTCTTCACCTGCGGAAAATAATGGAACTAACAACCCACCCCACCCACGCCCCCAACCTCACTGTCCTTCCTCCCAGCCCCCGAGCCACCTCCAGTGCTGCCCTCTCTTCCTCCCTCTCCCGCTCTCTTGTTCTCCCCATCTCGGGCTCCGAGGCGGCCGCTTCGGCGAGCGCGTCCATGAATGCATCTGCGTCGGCGACTGGATCTGCGGCAGAAGTGGAGGCGGTGGAGGGCGAAGTGGAAACAGAAGCGACAGAAGCCCCCAACACCTCCCGCACGAACGCCCGTCCCCCAACCGCTCCACCGCTACGCCCGCCTTCAATGTGCGCAGCACACCCTCTCTTTGTCTGAGTGTCTGTGTTTGCGTACTGCGCCCCCATAACAAAGATGGGACCGTCATCTCACCCGGATGCAACACGGGCGGACCGATGCATACGACGCCATCCTACGTGACGGTAGCGGCGACTGCAGCACCGGCCGCCAAACCAGTACGTATCACCTTATTTATGGGACACACCTCTCTTACTAACTACTTTGTCTTGCGTGAATCACAGTGAACTACAGGGAACGAGGCGCATCCGCAACCCGGTGCACAGGGTGCCCCCGCTCCCCAGGCTGCACTCGCCGTTGCGGCCCCTAATCCCGTCCCCAATACTGCCCCCACCGCCGCGGCCTCCAACCCCGCTAATGCCACTGCCGCTCCCAACCCGGCTCTGGGTGCTACTGCCAACCCCGCTCCCGTGGCCGCCGCTCCCAACCCCGCTTGCGGCGCCACTCTTAACCTCGCGCCCGGCGCCACTGCCCTCAGCCTCCCCCCGGAGCCGCCGCTCCCAGGCCCACACTCGGCGCCGCTCCCAACCCCGCGCCCTGCACCGCTCCTAACACCGCGCCTGGCGCAGCTCCCAACCTCGTGCCCAGCGCCGCCGCCGCCCCCAACATTGCAGGCGCAGCGGTCGGTGGTGTTCCTCACTTCCAGATCCCCTCCACCTTCCACTACCACCTGACACACGGAAACTTCATTGTGGCCAACACCACTGCACACGGAAACCCATCCGCGCTGTACTGTACGCCGATGCCGGCGGGGGGGTGGCACCAAGTCACTGGGGCCACGAAGGAGGATATAAAGTGCCCTGCTGCGGAGAGCGGGACACTCGAGCTGTGGGACCATGAAGCCGTCCACGGACTGGGTATCTACGCCCACAAGGATGGAGGTAGCTCTGACCCCGAGGACGCACAACTCCTTGCGCGCTTCCTGAAAGAATTCCTCAATCTTGGAGCGATGGGTCTCACACCGCGCGTCGGATGTGTCGTCGCAGAGCAAGACCCGAGCAACACCCTTTTCTTCATCAACAATTTGCCCCAGCATCTTCTCGCCGGCCTCCTCACACAGTACTGCATCGCCGCAGAAGGCCATTCTTTCGGCTTTTCGCCGCGCACGCCACCAACCGTGCTGTACCTGGGCAGTGTCGCGGGCCTCACCTACGACGACTAGGCTCAAGGTCGCCAAGACGCACAGGCTGACATTCGCAAAGCCCTGGCCAAAGACCAGAACTTTCTGGGAAAGCTCTTGCGCCGCCGCGACGGACTCCCTCCCCATGTACCCGCGGACGAAGCGCGCGAGGCTCTTCTAGACTCTATCCAACCCCCTCGAGCTTGCTGTTGGAAATGGCCAGAAGCGCGTGGTCTGGAGGACGTACATGCACCCCTCGACCGACGACAAGAACGTCCACAACGAAATCTGCGAGGCGTTCGAGAACGTCAAGTTCGCCATGCATGGGTCGGTGGGAAACGCGTGCAACCCCAATTGGTTTTGCCGCGTATGTCGTTCCATCGACCACCCCACCCCCCTCTGCCCCTATCCCTCTGTTCCAGGCTGGCAGGGCCCGTCTGCCGTCGACATCACCGCCCGTTTTGCAAATTCCAGCAGAGCTCGGCGTCAGGGAAATCGTCGTGGTGGGGCGACACACAGAGGAGACTGCAGGGGAAACCGCGGCGGTGGAGGACAAGCAAGCACCAGGGGCCCCTGAGGTTTCGGAAATCGCGGACGCGGAGTCGCAGTTGCGGCCGTGGTGGCTAAATTTGGATTTTGGACCTTGCACATATCTCTCTTTCTGTATATCTCTCTCTGCACTGTAATCTTTATCCTTCTTAACCAAACACTGTCTTTACATGTTTATACCTTGGTTAATGAAGATCCATGCGTCCCATTGTTAAAAATGGAAGAAATGTGAGGATCGGAGCCAAATCTTGTACGAATTATTGATTGGTGGAAATTAGCGGCGTAAGAAGGGAAAAGCAATAATCCTGTAGCCAAGCATCCAAGGAACCTAGAATTATCCTACTTCAGTGTTCTAGCCAGAACTGCATGCACAATGAATGGTCTTTCGGCCATGTTTGGCGACAGACTCTAGATACAATAAAGCCAAACAATCCAATCCACACAGCATACTGTAGTGTTTCGACCAACTGTTCACAGGTTGTGATGCACGACCTCAAGTGTTCAGAAAACCAGGTGTTCACAGCGTGGGAATTTGCCTTAAATGGTAATTTGGGCCGCGAAAATTCAATTGATGGCATCAATTTCGCCCGAATCCGATGATTTTGAGGCTTGTGATGCGTTACAATGTACGAAAGTGTTCAATTCACAAACCTCCGTGACCTGTGACGTGAACACTTGGTCGAAACACTACAGTAAATCAACAGAAAAACAGATAATTATTCCTAACCCAGTGGGAAGTTCTCAAGGCTCAGTATTGCTCGAATAGATCGGGAGGGGTGGGAATTTCTCCTAAACAAGACTGTGCCGGTATGAATTACTGCGAGTTCGGAGATGGGCCCGCATGCAGAACCTCCCACACATAATTCGTACTGGGTGCAGCCGTCGCAGGCCTAAATACACCGACCGTCAGCTTCTACGCAACGGGACAAGAACGCCAGAGCGACGAAAAAAGCGGAGACCTATTTAGGTCTGAGCTACCCGCATCGAGAGGCTGAAGTCCTAGGGAACGATTTATTTTTGCCTATCCAAGTGTAAAGGTCAGTACTTAGGACATTCACTCGCCCTGGGAGCCGGTTAGGCTCCTCGTTCTCGGGGTACGGTTGTCAATCCGAGTAATGTACGTGCAACCACCAATAATCAATCAAACCTTCTAAGTATCGAGGACTCGAACACCGGTGTTGGCTCTGGCCTATTTCCTCCAGGAGGGGCTAGCGGTTCAGCCATCGGCCGCAGCCCCGATGACGGGGGGAGAGAGATTGGCGATGGAAACACGGCAGGGCATGCGGAGGGAGTGCGACGCTCCCAGTGGATTGCGGCAGGCAGAAATGCAAGCCAATTTTCGCAGGGACACGAAGCTCACCCTCGTGATCCTGTTGCCCCTGCGCGACAGGATAGAGGCAATGATCCTCGTGCTGTTTCAGCAGAAACCCAAACCGTATGGGTATCCCATCGTGGAAACACAAACGGCATCCCGTTGCCGGCTAATCAAAGTGGCAGAGGTCATAGACCTCACGCATCGACGGCGCAGCATACAAATAGGCAGGACCCATCGAGGTCCAATTCCTCCCACAGCAGAGGAAGTCTGACTCCTAGTCAAGAGAACACCTCAAACAGAATGAGAAGAAGGCGGGGTCAAAATGTCCCAGGCAGCGAAGAATCAGCCCCCGCATTCCTTAACCAAAAGAGAAAACATCAGCAGAATGAAAATAACCCCAGAATCGCAAAAAATACTAGAGCGCAAATAAAAATCTCCGCACTTAACATAAAAGGAAGAGGAGCAGACTCTATTCGGAGCCCCAAACATAAATGGCATGATATTCACCGCATGCTGTTCGATGAGAAAATTTATGGGAAAAAGGATGGAGGTTTTCAACTCCATAGACATAGAACGCCCGAATTCCAAATATGACGTTCACCTTGCACATTTATTATTTGCACAACACTTTCCCTGTGCACTACACTTTTTCACACTTTTTTCGAGGTGCACACCACTTTTTGTCACCCGCGCACCCTACTTTTCGATGCACACTACTTTTTTTAACTCGCCCCATTCGGCTTCGGCCCAATGTGGAAGTGAATTGATGATCAATTGCCGTATATTGATCTTCGCACGGTTCAGGTCAAGCAAAATCAAAGTGTTTCCTTGGAATGCAGGGGGCCTTATATCCAGGGAAAAGAAACCAGATAGGCCCTGGTCAATATCGCGATGACTTTGGTTCTGGGGGAGCAAGCAATAATGAACCAGCATCTCAACTTCACCAATGCGAAGGGCATCGCCGAGTCATCTATTGTGATTGGTTTGGTTTATTGATATCATGAGAATGTATCTGGTTCTCGAGAGTCCAATCCTGTCTAATCCGACTTCTCGGTTCATAATCCAGTGTTGGATTGGTGAGTTGTTTGGATCTGGGTGACATTTGGGGGGATTGATCAAAGTGTTGGCCCGATATTGGGATTTTAAATCGCCCACAACAGGCTCGGGGGCATATACACGTTCGGGCGGTATTTCATTTAAAAGTGACATGTTTAGCTTTTGTTTGGCTGTATGTACGCGACGGTGACAAAGCGATCATACGTAGGCTCGGGCTCAGCCGGCATCTTAAACTCGACCTCAAAAGTCCAACAAGATGTGAAGCCGCCTGCCGATGCAAGAGTCTTTCGGGACATAATAGCGGGACAACTCAGAGAACCCATATACGACGACAGTCAAAAAAAGTGTGGTGCGCATAAGAAATGTGCAAACTGAACGTCATATCCAAAGGGGTAGTGATTGTCCTGAACAAAGATATTACGAATGTGGAAGAGGTGAGGACTAGAAGGCTCATACCTGGTAGGGCAATCCTTGTAGTAATCCCATGGCATGGTAAATTAACACTCACAATCCTTACAGTATACGCACCTGCAGACTCAATTAGTGCTGGCCAAGAATACGATACGGAAAAATATATTTTGAATATATTCACTTTAATACAGATACGATACGCTCCAGAGGGTGTGAAGAGAATATGGATATAATATAATACGGCCATGCCGTATCTGAATATATTTGAATACAGTGGTTTACCTTTTTTGCCAGCCCAAAGGCCATGACAGAGCTGTAATCTACTCAAATATCTGTTTAGGGGATTTGAATTCCCCATACCTCTGACATTCTGTTTCAAACCAACGAGTTCTGGTTGACTTTTGAACAACCTTGTTGCCATCAATCAGTTTTGATGTTAAGTTGAACCAAGGTCGAATTGGCCATACACAAAATTTGGGTGGGGATAAGCTTGGGAAAGGACTAGAATGACCTCAGGGTGATCTTGAAATGCTTTGGGTGTCTACAAAATTTCCCTGAGACTTACTTCTAGCCAGAATTGCTGTTGTTCGGTCACTGTGAATATGAAGCAAATATATTTGGATATATCCATATTGTATTCATATCAGGAGGACTGAATATGAATACGATATGGATAAAATATAATACAGCAAAATCCTATTCATATCATATTATGGCCAGCACTAACGTAGACCAATGGGTACGTCTACCCCTATGGTCTACGCGGGTAGGATCACCCTACGTCTACATGGGGTCTGAACGCAGTGATTAATAGCAGATCGCGCACTGGCGGACATCTTATGACATTCTCCACCGTGGATGTTGGATCCCCCTCTTGAAAAACCCGTTTGTTATGTATATGTTGGTGTGCCCGACAGGGTCGTTCCATGGATTACTGCATCCTACACTCCCACACTACCTACACTCCATCCATCCAAGTCAATGCAGTACATTCAAGTTGCGGACTGTTATATGTAGGTTTCATTCAAGTTGTGGACTGTTGCAGGTTTCGATTTAGCCGCCGCATAGAAGGAGATTAAGAGTGGATTCAGAATGATGCCGAACGAACATTAGCCTGGATGTCAAGGAATTCGAAGCGACGGAAGTACAGTGATTTTAATTTGGTGCCCCCGCTCAAGGGGGGGAGGAGGGAGGAAGGCTGCAGAGGTCCCAATCTGGAACGTAGCGGCGTACAACACGCCATATTGTACGAGCACTCAACCCGCAGTGATCCCTCATCGGGAGTAATTAATTCTCAATCAGGCGGACGTTGTTGTACCCCTCCGAGTCGGCCAAGGCGGATTCAGAGCTCTGCCACTGGAACTGTAGGGGCCACTTGTTTTCTCGACAGACAGATGCGCATATACATGCACTTTGGAGCTGAGCTGAGGAAGGAAGGATCCTAGGAAAAGGCGCGTCCGTTCCCACCCTTCCCGTGGCCCGTGGCCTGCCTTCGATTCGGATTAACAGGGGGGATGCCCGTTGAAATGACAATACCGCATCCCATTGTAAGTATTCTATCGGAGACCGGGAAAGCCTTCTCGGGGGGTTTTTTTTTCGACGTCAACGTCAACATGTCCGAGATGCCCGGTCGACGATACTGCATGGACAATGCACGAACTTGACCTTGCTGAGTGAGTGTACGTCGGTCAATGTCGATGTGGTTTCCCTCCCATTTCCTTTCCTTTCCCGTTCCCTCCCAAACTTGGCAAGAACCCGCAGTCCGGAGCGGTATTTTGATTCAGTATACTACTGCGCGATTCAGACTCGGACATGATGGACACGAGTATGTATCCGGAACTGCGAGTAAAGCGACGGGACTTGGCGCATTCGTGTTCGCGTTCGTATTTGGGAGGAAGTCGGAGCATGGACGCAGGCGAACTAGGCGGGCGGAAACGCGACTCGACTCGACGGGATTTGGCCATGGGCAAAAGGCGGTTGGTGAGACTAAACAAGCATGTCGATTTTGTCATTGACTGTTTCGAGCTCCGTCTTTCCTTCGGGAAATAAATCTCGAAGACGCTGTGTATATCAAGATGTGTAGATGGTATGAAACAACTGTGAATGAAGCGAGGTTGAATTTCGGGGGAGGCGTGAATGAATGCGGTGTACGTGGCGGTGCGAGCAGAGCAGACGGGGATGGCAAATGGGAGGAGGGCAGGCAGGATTTTCGCTGGCTACGTTCGGAAATGCTCCCATCCACCTCCAGGCTTCAGACTGAGACTCCGGTCCACGGTCCACGCCGTGCCGCCCGCCCGCGTGTGATATGCATGCATGCATGCATGCTTGGACGTATATACGACTATAGCCACCTGCGCGACAGACGCCCTACATGGTAATTGTATGTACACTCCTGCTGCTGCGCTTCCGTGGGAGTCTTCAGCCGAGGCGCGGAGGGAAGTATAGTACTTAGTTTACTTCCGTCCCCGTTCCCATTCGTTCATCCTCTAATGAAACAGGGAGGGAACAGACAGCCTGGGCACGACGCCAACTTCGTTCTTGATATGTACTTTACTTGGTGGATCTGTACTTACTTGGGTGTTGTACGCACTAGTATGCCTGAGTTCAAGTTGGTTTGTTTGTTTTGTGAAGGAAGCCCGAGTCGTTCGCTCTTGGTGGGGAGGAGGGAAGGAGGCAGGGAGGGATACGATAGCTCGGGAGCGTACGACGAGATTAGCTGTGAAAGTACATGTACTTGTACCAGCGCGAAAGATCGAGGAAGGGCCATTCGGAGTTGAAGTTGCAAGCTGGGAATTGGGTGGGTCGGGGTCGACGCGGTTGTCCTGTTGCATGAGTCTTGAATCGAAGGAAGGAATTGGAAGCCGCTGACGAGGAAGTATACCGCGTTTGTTGCAGAACAAGTGAGAGCGGGTTGAGCCCAAGTGGACGAGTGCGCGCGAATCGCAATCCAATGGGGATCACTTGCAGCGACGGTCCCCACGGGCAGAGAGAAGTTAAGACGTTAATGGGACGCGGGGACTGCGATCAGTGGCAGGGTGGGTTCCGTGAGTCACTGTGATTGAGTTTGAATCTGAGTGAGTAGTCCGGGATCGCCAGCAGCAACTGCGGAGACGGCGGACGCGGAGGAAGGCGGGAGGAAGAAGAACGGAGGTTGGTTGCGGCCGACCCCAAAGATCGAACGGGGAACGAGGGCTGGAGAGAAGAAGCCGTTTATAGTCGTCGCAGCAAAAGTGGTCGAAGCATAGGCAAGCGGGACGACACCGCATGGAATGCTGTGTCTGCTTCTTTCTATAAACGTTTCGCTGCGCCAAAGAATGGACTTATCTTAGTCTTAGCTTTCTCCTCCTCTCTTGCAGCCATGGGCTCCCAACCAAGCCGCAGCGCGAATAAAGGTCCACGAAGAACACAGGAAGGGGGATGGAGGGAAGTTGGTGGGAGGACATCAAGATCATCGGAGGTGAATCATTGCGATTTTGATAGGCGTGTGGCGGTGTTCTCCCTTCCTCCTCTTATCACCTTCTTCAATCCAATCCATTTCCATCCTCACAACAACCTGTCTTGTAGCCTAGTACCAGCACAAGTACCAGCACCACCCCCACCGCGCGGCCCATCTCGATCCCCAAGCCCCTGCTAGCGCCAGCGCCGATGCCGAATACCACCGTGCCGTGTCAGGTGTGTCTTGCCTCGCATCCATCGATGGAGTGGGATGGATGTTGATGTGGTTGGTTGGGGACAGTACAGGACGGGCAAGACGCTCGGGAGCGGGACGTACGCGATCGTGAAGGAGGCGATACACATCAAGACGGGCAAGTACTATGCGTGCAAGGTCATCAACAAGAAGCTCATGGAGGGGAGGGAGCATATGGTCCGTCCCGCTGTCCATTAACCCTACCAGGGCTCATGGGACTAGGTGCGGAACGAGATCGCAGTGCTGAAGCGCATATCGAGCGGGAATCCGAATGTCGTTACGCTGCATGATTATTTCGAGGTGCGTCTCTCTCTCACTCTCGCTTCCCTTACACCTTTGCTTTGCTTTGCCTTCGCCGTTCGCATCGCCATTATTGGCAAAATCCACGCCCCGATCGAGGAGCCCAGCCCAGGAACTACTAGCGCTGGCGATGGCAGCCCGATGACACCTCCTTACGTGCATTCATTCATTCATGCATGCATTCATATCGCTGCTGTCTGTCGGCTTGCTGTCCCCTATGTGCTGAGGACAGAACCGATCCCATATGCGTCGACCAACGATGGATTCGCCGATGCCCTCCATTCTGTTCCGTCGGGATGCATCCCCGATCCCGCTGTCCGTCGGCGGCGGGCGTGCGGCGCACCTCCACCTTCATTCTACCTGTGCTTCCATACCCACACGCATCGTCCAAAGCCGGCGTTTCGCTGCGCTTCTGTTCCGTCAGATGCATCCCCGATCCCGCTGTCCGTCGGCGGCGGTCCACCTTCATCCCTGCGCTCGCTTCCTACCTTCCTTCATCTCCACCTGCGCTCGCTTCCTTCATCTCCACCTTCATCTCCACTACCTTTCACCCCATCCTATTTTTACCCCCTATTTTCGTGTTTCTTTCTTCTCGTTCTTCTCCGTTCTTCTTTTCTGTGTTTTTTTTTACCCACTATTTATCCGTTCTTTTTCTTTCTTTACTTCCCCTTCCCCTCCTTCTCCCTCTCCCTACTCTTTTTTTGTACCTTGAAAGACGAACTAACGCCCCCCACCCAGACCTCGCACAACCTCTACCTCTGCTTCGACCTCTGCACGGGCGGCGAGCTCTTCGACCGGATATGCGCAAAGGGGAATTATTACGAGGCGTAAGTGGGGTTCCCTATAACTTTATTACCTTTTTTTGTTTTTGTTTTGGGCGGGGAGGGGCTTTCTTGCGGACAGCCTTGTTTTTGGGATGCTCGCGTGGACCGCCCTTTTTCTTACGCGGGCGTGCGTGCGGTTTCTAGAGGCGTCGGTCCACAGGCCACCTCTCGCCAGCCAGGCCACTCTCCCTCCGGGAAGATGAGCTTGTTCTCGTGGCGGCTTCTCCCCCGACGGGGGGCGTCCTCGAGGTGTCGGTGTCGGCCTGACCTTTTTTGGGATCGTGCTACACATACACCGGTGTTTTTGCCCCGCTTTCCGCCAGCCTTTTTGGTCGACCCCCCTTTTGTTGGGGGACGTCGTGTGCAGCTGGCCGCCGTTGACCGCTGCGCACTGTCCTGTCTTCGTTCGCTCTCATCTTACTCTTACTCCTCCCCTCACCCTCCTCCTCCTTCCCGCTCCCCTCCCCTCCCACTTAATCTTAATGCTAAACGGATGCTAACAAAACCCCCGCATCTAGCGACGCCGCCGCCCTCGTGCGCACCATCCTGACCGCGGTGTCGTACATCCACGCGGCGGGCATCGTGCATCGGGATTTGAAGCCTGAGGTGCGTTTTGTGTTTTGTGTAGTTTTGTTTTGGACGCGAGGGAGGTGGTGGGGTTTTGTGCAGCCTTTTGTTGCGAGGGCTTCGCTTTGTGGACTACTTTTGTACACACCCAATGGGGAGGGTGGTCGCTGCGGAGAGAATGGGTGCGGGTACTACGCGTTGTTTTGGGCGTGAGGAGGGGAGCGCGGCTGGGGCCTCGCACACCTTTTGGGGGTGCGCATTGGGCGTCACACACCCTTTTGCGGCCGTCGTCCTCGCCTGCTTTTGGTCGTCGCCGTCGCCCTCAGGCTCGCCCTCGGCCGACGTGCTGTTTCCTTGCGTCGCACCCACCTCTCCCCTTCCCCTTATATCCCCCTCTTCCTTCCCCACCTTCCCCCCGTCTTTCTTCATACCACGCACTCGATGCTCACCCCGTTCGCCCTCCGCAGAACCTCCTCTTCCGCACCCCCGCCGAGGACGCGGACATTATGATTGCGGATTTCGGGCTTAGTCGGATTATGGAGGAGGGTGAGTCCGTTCTCCTCGTTCGCCTCGTTCTCGTCGTTCTCCTCCCTTGCGTTTTGGGGGTTTTTTTTTTGGGGGGGGGGGAGAGGCGCAGGTCGTGCGGGCTTGTCATGGGGCGACAAGAAGAGGATGTGGTGCAGCGAGCGGGACTCGTCATCGTGCGCGAGGTCGCGTACCCGATGCGAATGCGGGCCCGTCTGCGTTGGCGGGCAACGACACCCACCCGCCCCGCGCGGCACTTGTTTTGCCCAGTCTTTTTGCTAAAGAAAGAACTCATTCGCTGACGACGTTTTGCAGAGAAACTGAGTCTCCTGACGGAGATCTGCGGGACGCCGGGGTACATGGCGCCGGAGATTTTCTTGAAGAGTGCGTGCTTCCCTCTTTTTTACTTGTGTCTTGCTCGAAGATGGGGGATGAGAGGGGGGGGCTTGCGTCTTGATGGAATGACGCGTTTCGGGGCGCGGAGACCAGGGGCGCGCGGGGGGATGTGAAGCCCAAGGCGTCCTTGCGGCCTCGCTCCCCTCCCCCTTTCTCCCTCCCTCTTCCTCCCTCCCTCCACCTCCTTGCCATCAAAACACACCTGACACTAACCCCCTCCCCCAGCCGGCCACTCCAAGCCCGTCGACGTCTGGGCCATGGGCGTCGTCACCTATTTCCTGCTCGCGGGGTACACGCCGTTCGACCGCGACACGCCAAAGGCGGAGATGGAGGCGATTATTGCGGGGGATTATAAGTGCGTTTTTGCTTTTGTGCTTTTTTGCCTTTCTAGTCGGGAGGAGATGGTCTGGGGGCGTCACTTCGCTGCGACGGGATGGGGATGGGAACGACGAGGACGAGGACGAGCGCGGATGGAGTGTTGCGTCCACCGAGCTCCGTTCGCTTTCTCACCCCCTTTCGGCGACGGGGCGTTGCGGTTTCGTGGCCATGGACCTTGGGCCGCCTCCCCCGCTCCCGCTTCCCCTGCTCCCCTCCCCACACCTCCTCTCTCCCCTTCCCCACCCAGCCACACACATCCCTACGCAACTCAGAGAAAACCTTACTGACTTCCTCGCTAGATTCGAGCCCGAAGAGTACTGGGCCAACGTCTCGCCCACGGCGCGCGATTTCGTGCGGGCGTGTCTGACGATCGACCCGGAGAGACGGCCGACGGCGCAGGGGGCGTTGGAGCATAAGGTGGGTTTTTGTGTTTTGGCTTCTTAGATGTGGGAGGGTGGGAGGGCGCGGTGGCGACCGGCACCAACGGGAAGGGGCCCGGTGGGGGCAAGGACCGGTCACCGTCGATGCCCGTTTGGGTCAGTGGGGGAATGGCGTGCGCGTTGCCTCCGGTTGGCGCGAGGACGAGGCGCGTCGGACCTTGTTCGCGTGGCCGTACCCGCATCGTGCGCCAACGGGGACGGCCCGCAGGACCTTGCTTGCTTTGCCTCTGCCTCAAAACCGCATTGCTCCTTTGCTAATCTTGTTAATCTCACTACAGTGGCTAGCCGCGTCGACGCCGCACTTTGTGCCCGACCCCGACAGCGGGAGCCCGACGGATCTGCTGCCGCATGTGAAGAAGGCGTTTAATGCCAAGTTGACGTGTGCGTTGTCCCCGTCTCTCGCGAGCGCCCGCCGCAATTCGAATTGGAATAACGTACTAACGCACGCGCACGTACAGGGAAAAAAGCGGCGTTTAGCATCAAGGCGCTGAACCGGATGGCGTCGCTCGCGGGGTCGCACCCGCTTGGCAAGGAGGCGGCGGAGCTGAGCGAGAATGTGAGGCAGTATAAGGAGGAGAGCGCGCAGGAGGTTATGGAGGTGAGTCGAAATTTTATTTGTTTTCTTTCTGGCGCGCCGCCGCCGCCCCTCATCCTTGTCGTCGCAAACAAACGAATACTGACGCTCCTGCAGGACGCCTCCATCATGCACTCCCACAACCTGCAGCACCCGTCCGAGAGCAGCAGCGGGAATGGGGGGGTGAGCCCCAAGGACGTGACCGAGCGGTTTGCGAAGACGCGTTTGGAGGAGTAGGGGACGACGTCGTGCAGGTGGGGGCAGGGTGGAAGGATAGACTCAATATCTATTGTGTGTAAGAAAAGGAAGGCGGGACAGGTTTTTTCTCTGATCTCTTTTTTCGACTGCACGAGTACAATGAGGCGCGGATCTCCGGATGAGGAAATGGGATTGCCTTTCTAGGCGGGCGGCCGCGTAACCCTCTTGATCTCGACTCTCATCTGCACACGACACGATGGCCGCCTTCTTGCCACCTGAGCTCGAGCGGGATATATTTGAACTCTTCGTGGAATCCTCCGGCACCAAATCCATCCCCCCCCTTCTCTGTGTGGCGCGACGGGTTAAACTTTGGTGAACGATCTAGTACGCGCTCAGCGTCGCCCAACTCACAGAGTATCCGCAGGGTCGAACCTTTCCTGTACCGGATTACCTTCGTCGGACCCACTCGCTTCGAACCAAAGAATGCGGAGAAGACTGAGAACGCGCTCCTACAAGCAGAGGTACTCCTCGTCGCCATCCAGGACGGCCGCCTCCCGCCCAGCTTCTTCGACGCACACGTGCAGCACGTCTTTGTCGACTCGCGGGGCTACCCCATCCCCTCGCGGGACACCATCCTCGCCGCCCTCACCGGCACCACGGACCTCTTCCTCCTCAACATCCTCGCCGCGCCGTCCCTCCTCGCGCACGTGCGGCACATGCCCCTCCGCCGCCTCCAAGCCAACCTCGGCTCCCTCTTCGGCGTGCCCACCGACCGCGCGAATAGCGTCGGCACAGTCGACTTTAGCGCGCCGATGTTCGCGCGCCTTACGCACCTCGCGGTCTTTGACGACCTCAGGGAGTGCCCCACGGCGGAGTGGGCTGCGGGCCTCGCGAGCCTGCCCGCGCTCACGCATCTGTCGTTCGAGCATAATTGGGAGCACCCGTTGTTCTGGGAGGTGTTGGATGGGTGTGCGGCGCTGCGGGTGTTTGTGGTGCTGGTGGATCCGGAGTTTGAGCAGGTGGCGCTGCGGACGGCGTTGGAGCGCGATGAGCGGGCGGTGATGATGGAGGACCACAAGACGTATGAGGGGGAGAAGGATTGGTATCGGGGGGCGAGGGGGTCGGATGATTATTGGGAGAGGGCGGAGCGGTTGTTGAGGGAACGGAGGTCGGGTGAGCGCAGGTGATACGGTTTCCTTTTCTTTTCCAGGCGGGATCTAAATCATTGTATTTGTGTAAGTCTTCCCCGCGATCCACCTGCTTCATCTGACTAAAATCATACTAGTACTTTGGGGATTAAGTTGTAGGTCTTGTATGATACCGTGAATGATACTGGGTTCAAGAGCACGACCAAGCCAGCTAAACCCTTGGACAGCGAGGTCTCGATCGAATGCAAAAAATTCGGTTTTATTTTCGTTTTGAAGAGAAGTGATGCTCTCTCAAATAACGAGTTCCTCAAAGCCAATACTTATTCGAGGCCGACAATTGCTCTGGTTGCAAGATTCGCGTTTGATGTCCTGGGGGTTTTCTATGCTATCTGTTGGCGTGCTAATCTTCTTTGGCTTTTCTGTGTTTCTGTAGTTCTACCGCGGCGAGCCTGGGACTGCGACCGTGAGCTCGGCTATGGGGATATGGAGGAGGACGAAGATGTACTACTTACCGGGTGTACATCGGGATACTTCCTGGCACTCCTGGGGTTGATGGCTTTTTGGGCCCGAAACATGGCTTCCAAACATGTGTTCTGTTTAGCACAATTTTCAGAGCCTGCTTAAAAATGAGCTGAACATAGCTGATTTTTAGATCTCCTTTGACTCCCAAATTCCAAGAATGTTCAAGCCTCTAAACTTGCTGAAACATGTAAGATCTTTGCCGTCAGTTCGGCCGGGAAAAACTCTCTGGTTTGCGGCACCAACATACAAAATCCCATTGTTCTTGCACTGTTTTGAGCTCAAACAGCTTGATTTTTGGTTACAGAAGATTTGCGGAACATATCAGTTTTCTGTGAGCATTTGGGTTCGAAAAATAGTGGATGTTTGCTGTTCAATTGGGTGCCCAAACACAGTTGATTTCTGGTTCGCATTTGGCTTGGACACAAACAGTGAACCAAAAAGAAAACATGTTTGGAGCCGATGTTTTGGTCCCAAACAGCCATCGGCCCCAGGGGTGTGGAAACCGGTGTTCCTAATACCTACCTACCTACCCTCAAACGTGAGGTCGATCCCCCAGCAGTATTCTGATTTTCGATGAAAATCTAGCCCTGGACGCCGCGCGCAGTGCTCAAACAGTTTTCTTCCAGAATCGGATGTGAGCGTCGTATTTGCATAAGTGTTCTCCTGCAGCTGAAATCTCATATGCATGCCTAGACGGTTCCATCCTTTTCGGAACGACCTTCATCTGACCAATATTATTTTATTGAACGGATAATTGGCTTTCGCGAAAGGTCTTGTATTTGCGCGAATATATTGCTTAGCGCAGATTGGAGCGACTGGCAGGCAAACCTTGATTATAGAACGGATTAATTGGTGGCGACCGGTCTTGTATGTTTGCGCCGGATAATAATATTGCGTGGCGCACGATGGAGTCAAAATAAACCTCCGCAGTGAGGTTCAAACTTAGATTCAAGCACTGAAGTTGAGGTGGCAGAGTGAAAAATAAAACCAACTGTTTGCGAGTGAATGATATCGATGCTGAGCTTGATGGTGGAGATCCCTCAATTTTCCCACGCGCCCTCTTGCTACCTGCCACCATTGACTCAGCGGTTTACGATGGAACCCTTTCTACCGCCAGAGCTTGAACGCAAAATCTTCGAAATTGCTGCATCCGCGGGCAACACGACAATCCCTCCGCTCCTCCGCGTTGCAAAACGTGTCAAAATCTGGTCCGCACCACTCTACCAAATAGGAAATTCTTCTAACGTCTCGCAGGCTGGAACCTTTACTTTACCGCCGCGTACTTATACGATCTCGGCCACTCTCCAACGAGCTCTTTCTGTCAAACGGAGACATAATGATATCAACTGCCGCACTGGCTGCCGCTATGGAGAGACTGCCACCAGGCTTCCTCCACACTCATACCCGTCATCTTTATCTCGATCCCTCGGCATACCACGATTCCGTCCAGGACCGAAGCAGGATGTTCGCTGCTCTCACCGGCGTTACAGACCTTATGCTCCTCAACCTGGTGAACTTCGACGAGGCCCCGTTGTTGCTTGCGGAAATAAGCCGACTACCCCTCCGCCATCTTCACGCACATCTCGAGATCCTCTTTCAGCCAGCGCCACCTGGGGTAGGCGTAATCGACTTTTCGCACCCATTGTTCCGGAACATCACTCATCTCTCCGCCCGCGACGACTTCCAGCCGGACTGGGCGACGGGGCTATCACTCCTCCCTTGCTTGACCCACCTCTCATTCTTCGACCACGGCTTCGACCCAGACCCTCTCCTCGTCGACCTATTTCAGATCTGTGGACTTTTGCGCGTCCTCGTGTTGCTAGACCATTATGGGGAATACCCAACCCGGGTGCAGTTCCGCATGATGTCGCAACAAGAACCCCGGGTGGTCTTTGTGAAGACCTTTCAGATTCTCGCCTGGCATAGTGGAATTCGCGGGCTCGGCAGCTGCTGGGAACAGGCTGAGACTGTCATCAAAGAGCGCAGATTGAGCGCCAGTGCTAATGTCGCAGTATGATCACGGTGTTCTCCTCTAACTAATACCCAGACGGTTCCGTCCTTTCCGGATAGACCTTGATCTAGCCAAGATTATAGAATTGGCTTTCGCGACCGATTGCGCCGAGTGATATTGCTTAGCGCACGATGGAGTTAGGTAAAGTCTTGAAGGGTGACGTTCGAATTTGAATTCAAGCGCCGAACGAGAGGCAAGAACCGGTCCAAGGCACCAAGGTCGTTTTTGAGAGTGAAAAATAAAGAAGCTAGATCGTCGAGTCGTAGCCAGTGTGCCGAAACCGTCATGTTTGTTACTCAGTTCAACCGGAAAACATGGACACATCAGTCGCTGTCACTGACAGTGTCGCCGCGCGCTGTTTCCCGGAATCCCACGCCCCTTGCCACCTGACACCATTTGACCCAGCGGTGTGCGATGGAGCCCTTCCTGTATACCTTCCGTAAACTCATTGTTCAGACATTTGGACCACGCAAGTATAATAAATCCCCCTCCCCCTCCCCCTTCCTACCGCCAGAGCTTGAACGCAAAATCTTCGAAATTGCTGCATCCGCGGGCAACACAACAATCCCTCCACTCCTCCGCGTTGCAAAACGTGTTAAAATCTGGTACGCACCGCTCTACCAAATAGGACATTCTTCTAACGTCTCGCAGGCTGGAACCCTTACTTTACCGCCGGGTACTTATACCATCTCGGCCCTCCTCCGGGGAGCCGTTTCTGTCAAACGGAGACGTAATGATATCGATTACCGCACTGGCTGCCGCTATGCAGAGACTGCCACCAGGCTTCCTTGCCACTCATGTCCACCATCTTTACCTTGAAGTCTGGGCATACCGCAATTCCGTCTACGACCGAAACAGAATGTTCGCTGCTCTCGCTGGCGTTACAGACCTTATGCTCCTCAACCTGAGGAACTTCGACGGGGTCCCGTCGTTGCTTGAGGAAATAAGCCGACTACCCCTCCGCCGTCTTCACGTACGTCTCGCGGAGCTCTTCCAGTCTGCGCCACCTGCCATAGGCGGCGTAGTCCGAGTCGACTTTTCGCATCCGCTCTTCCGCAACATCACCCATCTCTCCGTCCTCAGCGAGTTCAAGCGGGACTGGACGACGGGGCTTTCACTGGTCCCGTGCTTGACCCACCTGTCGTTCCCCAACCCCGCCTTCGATTCCGACTCTCTCCTCGTCGAGCTATTTCGGGCCTGTAAAATTTTGCGCGTCCTCGTCGTGCTACTGGACCCATATTATGGGGACTACCCCGCGGAGTTCCACAGGATGTCGCAACAAGAACCCCGGGTGGTCTTTGTGAAGGCCCGTCAGATTCTCGGTTGGCATAGTGGAATTTGCGGGCTCGGCGGCTACTGGGAACAGGCCGAGACTGTCATCGAGGAGCGCAGGTTGAGCGCCAGTGATAATGTCGCAGTATGATCACAATGTTCTGCTCAATCTAATACCCAGACGGTTCGTGCCGTCCTTTCTGGAAAGACCTTGATCTAGCCAAGATTGTAGAACGGATTAAGTGACTTTTGCGACCGGGCTTGTGTGATTGCGCCGAATAATATTATTAGAGTCAGGTAAAGCCAAGGTAAAGCCTTCGAGGGCGAGGTTCGAATTTGAATTCAAGCACCGAACGAGAGACAAAAACCAGTCCAAGCCACCAAGGTCATTTTGAGAGCAAAAGTAAAGAAGCTAGATCGTCAAGTCGTAGCCAGTGTGCCGAAACCGTCATGTTTGTGAACTTGAGCTCAACCGGAAAACATCACGTGTGGTGTTTCCCACGCGCCTTGTCACCTGGCACCATTTAACAGCATTTTGACCCAGCGGTGTGCGATGGAAGCCTTTCTACCGCCAGAGCTTGAACGCAAAATTTTCGAAATTGCTGCATCCGCGGGCAACACAACAATCCCTCCGCTCCTCCGCGTTGCAAAAACGTGTTAAAATCTGGTCCGCACCGCTCTACCAAATAGGACATTCTTCTAACGTCTCGCAGGCTGGAGCCCTTACTTTACCGCCGGGTACTTATACGATCTCGGCCCTCCTCCAACGAGCTCTTTCTGTCAAATGGAGACATGATGATATCGACTGCCGTACTGGCTGCGGCTATGGAGAGACTGCCAGCAGGCTTCCTCAACACTCACGCCCGTCATCTTTATCTCGAAGCCGGGGCATACCACAATTCCGTCCAGGACCGAAGCAGGATGTTCGCTGCTCTCACCGGCGTTACAGACCTTATGCTCCTCAGCCTGAGGAACTTCGACGGAGCCCCGTTGTTGCTTGCGGAAATAAGCCGTCTACCCCTCCGCCGTCTTCAAGCACGTCTCGCGGACCTCTTCCAGTCTGCGCCACCTGCCGTAGGCGTAGTCGACTTTTCGCATCTGCTCTTCCGCAACATCACCCATCTCTCCGCCCTGGACGAGTTCCAGAGGGACTGGGCGACGGGGCTTTCACTCCTCCCTTGCTTGACCCACCTCTCATTCCTCGACTACGGCTTCGACCCAGACCCTCTCTTCGTCGAGCTATTTAAAACCTGTGCACTTTTGCGCGTCCTCGTCGTGTTGCTAGACCCATATTATGGGGACTACACGGCAGAGTTCCGCCCGATGTGGCAGCAGGAACCCCGGGTGGTCTTTCTGGGGGCTCGTGACGTCCGCGACTGGCACAGGGGAATTCGCGGGCTCGGCGACTACTGGGAACAGGCCGAGACTGCCATCGAGGAGCGCAAGTTGAGTGTCGGTAATAATGTCGCAGTATGATCAAAGTGTTCTCCTCAATCTAATACGCAGACGGTTCGTTCCGTCCTTGCTGGAAAGACCTTGATCTAGCCAAGATTATAGAATTGGCTTTCGCGACCGATTGCGCCGAGTGATATTGCTTAGCGCACGATGGAGTCAGGTAAGCCTTCGAGGGTGAGGTTCGAATTTGGATTCAAGCACCGAACGAGACCTGGTCCAAGCCTCCAAGGTTTTTGAGAGTGAAAAATAAAGAAGCTGATCGTCGAGTCGTAGCGTCATGTTTGCGACTCACTGGCAGTTCAACCGGAAAACATACATCAGTCGCTGTCACTGACAGTGTCGCCGTGCGGTGTTTCCCACACGCCCTTGCCACCTGGCAGCATTTGACTCTGCGGTGCCCGAGTCAGCGCAATCAATTTTTCCTGCCCGATGTTCCAGCATCTCACTCAGCTCACTGTCACCAACGACTTCAATGAGTCCGATTGGCATACGGGACCCTGGGCGGGCCTCGCGGTCCTCCAGTGCCTAACACACTTCTCATTCGTCTAACACGATTCGCACGCACTGTGTGTCAAGGCGTGTGGCGAGGCGTTTCGAACGTGTTCCCGCCTGCGTGTACTCGTAGTCATACTCGACCCAGATTATGAGCCCGAGGAGCTTGACTATTTGTCGGAGCAAGAGCCACGCGTAGTCATTTGGTGGGATGATGACTGGGTGAGGGATTGGCTCGGTGGGGCGCGCGGGCTCTGGGACTACTGGGAGTATGCTGAGGATGTGATCGAGGAACGAAAGTTGAACGGGTGATGATGAAGGTTTGTAGTTATACTTATACCTCTTTTCAAAATCGATTTCTGACTGCTCACAGATCAAGTACCTCCGCATTGCATCCACACTGGCGATTTCTGTATCTCCTTGTTCAAAGACCTTGGTAAGTAGCATCGCTGAGCGCTGCCTCCCACAAAACTAAATATCTCTCTCTGACGAGTCGCAGTTAATCTCCCGTATTCTCTCCATTCGACTGGCACTCATAAATGATACGAGTTGCATTCAATGTTTTTCTTGCGGTAAACGGGAACATAGCCTCAGCCAGTTCGCGGTTTAAAAGATAACCGGACAGTTTGGCTCAAGTTCATCGCGGCAGCAGTCTTCAACTTTGCCTAGAAAACACCTATCGAAGTATTGTCTCCGTCTAATTAAGCACTTCCTTCCAAATTTCAGTGGTTGGACGCTTACTTATCGACTCGAACGGCGCAAGGAAATTTAATATTAAGGATGCGTTTACTCGCTGAGAAGAAAAGGAGTCGAGAAGTAACTACAAGTACAGACTCGCCTCAGCAAGCGGGGTAAAACATTTGCCGTTCCTCTGACTCCACCGTCAGCAACAACGATAGTGGATTAGCCTCCCACCCAATTGCATGGCGCAATGAATACAGCACTGCGTTGGCCACCCGGACGCTCTGTGCGACTCAGTACGCCAACCCACTTCTTGCCGCTGACGGCCGGGTCACGGTAATCCATGCCATAGGTGTCGCCTGAGGCGAGCCTGTCAGATACAAGAAAAACGCCTCAGGGTTTTGAAAACTGTACGACCTTGGAGAGAAAACAGACGCCTGAGTCGAGGAAGGCACGGGTGGTGTGATGTTGGGAGCTTGAACAAAAACTTGATCATCATCGATGGCTGAAGGCTGCGTGGTAAAATGGCTTTGGGGCTATAAATAATAAATGCAGGCGTCTGTGCGTTGGGCTTGGCATCTATCTCAATGATCATTTGAATGCGTTGCTGTTCAAGTTGAACTCCATCAGTAGTGATGCCTCATGTTCCCACGGTTGAAGTCTGTCCGAGACGCGTCTCTAGCGTACATCCCTCCTATTGGTGAGTTTTCTCATACTTACTCCAGATGACAGCTCGGGGCTCGACATGCGGCAGAGCGTTTCATCGATATGCGCGTCGCGTATGCGGCCATGTCTCGCTGTCAAGAGTCTATACGTATACGGTAACGCGGTTGTGGTTCAATGGATTAAAAATTAATGTTGCACAATCAAAATCCGGTCCGAAAACAGTGTCCCATGAGTCCGGTCGAATACGAGCTTAAGAACGGAGTATTACGGGGTCATTTCATTTCTTCAAAGAGGCGAAATAAATTCTCAGTCGTCGTCGCCGTGAAGAGCAAGGCCAAGGCAAGTCATCAACTAACCAAATATCGTCCCAAAAAAGAGAAAAACATCGTCGAGCGCAATCGCGCGCTGGTATTGAAGCGGGGAAGAAAGAACAAAAAGTTCAAACACATAGCCCCCTGTCTCAATGGGGACGAGCGCATCAGCGGCAACCGGGTTCCTGGGGATCTTTATGTAAAGATATTTACTCGCCCATGCTGACGTCGACAAGTAGATGGTTTACCTCCCGCAACATATAAAGTCAGCCTTCAAAGATGGACCTGACGAACGACCGCGATGATCCCGCTCTCGATACTCGTTTCCTTGTACACGTTGCTTATATCGCCACCGGCTCTCGCACAGACCACCTTTCTCTGGGACCAGGTACGTATTCTATTATCTGAGCGGGTTGGTCTCAGTGTCGCTCCAGTTAACCCCAGGTAAAAATCTCAGTTGGGTGACGTGCTATACGACCTTCCAGTGCGCGCGCTTGGAGGTACTACATAACCGCTTTTTCGTCGAGGAAACCCCCATTTCTACTGATCTATTCAGGTTCCTCTAGACTACGCCAATGAAAGTTCCGGCACTGCCGACCTTGCCGTGATTCGGTTGCCAGCGAACGTTTCAAAGGCTGAATATCGCGGCCCAATTCTATTCAATCCTGGCGGCCCCGGAGCAAGTGGGGTAGATACTTTGGTGTCGACCGGCGCCAGCTTCCAGGTCGTCTTTGGAAGTGAATACGACATCGTCTCCTTCGATCCTCGGGGTGCGGTGAATTCATAACATTGTATGAATAGATCTCAATCTTTCTCCAGGCGTAAGTTATTCCACCCCGGTGGCCTCTTTCTTCCAGACCGACGCGGAACGCGCTTTATGGAATGCCGGGTCGCTGCCTACCTCGCTAAATGCGTCCGCGGACGCTCTGCCACACGATTGGGCCCGCGGGAGCGTCCTCGGACAATTGGCCGCCCAGCGCGATACGTCGGGGATCTTGAAGTACATGACCACGGACAATGTGGCAAGAGACATGCTGCTGATCACACAGAAGTTCGGGTTTGAGAAAACTGAAGTATTACGGGATCTCGTACGTTGGCCGTTGTCTCAAGTTGTATCTTGACCGATGGAAATCTAGGTACGGCTCGGTTCTTGGCGCAACATTCGCTGCCTTGTTCCCGGTTGGCCTCTATTTCAAAGTTCATCGATAGTCCCTTCACTTTTATTTGCAGGACAAAGTGGAGAGGATCCTCATCGATGGTGCGCCGAACTTCTTTCATTCAGTCATAAACCAATGTCGAATATCCTTATTCAGGCGTGCTTGACGCCGACGCGTGGTTCAACTGCAAGTTCGATCCTCGACTGAATTCCTCCGTTCTCTGACGCGATCCCAGCGAACCTGACCATTGAAGCAACCGACACAGACAAAGTCCTGCAGACCTTCTTCGACAGCTGTGTTGCAGCTGGCCCCGATCTTTGCGCCTTCTACGAGCCCACCGCCTCCGCAATAGCCGACAGACTGACCGCGCTGACCAACTCCATCCGCAAACAACCCGTCCCCGTCGTCACGCCCACCGCATACGGAATCGTCGACTACTCTGCCCTCCGCTCGGTGCTCTTCACCTCGCTCTACGTGCCCTACATTCTCTGGGGACCCGTCGCGCAGGGACTCGCCGCGCTCGAGGCCGGCGACGGTTCGATTCTATTTTCCATTACGCAGACGACCCCACCCTTCCAGTGCGACTGCAGCAACAACTCCATCCCCTTCCACCTCAACAACGCCGAAGCGGTCGTTGCGATCCAGTGTGGCGACGGGGTGCGGGTGACGGACACGCTTGACGAGCTCCGCGAGTTCTACGATAATGCGGCAAGGACGTCGCAGTTTGTGGAGTTCTTGGTCGGGTCGGGGCGGGTTGATTGCGCGTATGTCGTTGACGTTTCAGGAATCAGTGAATGTATTGGACTGATTGACTTGTTCAGTGGGTGGGAGGTATATCGGGAGGGTCGCTTCCTCGGTCCTGTCGCTGCAGCAAACACAAGCTTCCCCCTCCTTCTGCTGACTACTAGCGCAGGTGCGTCTTATTCATTCTGCGATTCGTACTTGATAACGTCGTGCAGACCCGGTTGCACCAAAGGCAGCGTACGTCCCCACCGTTTACCTTGCCCTCGGTGGCTGATCAACAGCCCTTATTCACTCCTTTCAGAGCTCTCAAAACCCTCGCAGGATTTCCCGGCTCCGCACTCCTCACCCAAGATTCACCCGGGGTGCGTCCACACCTCCTCCTCACTCCCCGCTTTTACATGTAAAGTTGACTCGGGCAACACAGCACGCCTCCATCACCGCCCCCTCACTCTGCACCTCCACCTACTTCCGGGCGTACTTCCAAACGGCACGCTCCCCGCCCCAGAGACTGTCTGCGCCGCGGACATCCCGATATTCGGCCAAACTGGGGGGGCGACTGCGAATTCGACGCGGAAGCGCAATAATGCGGATTTGACTCAGGAGGAGGAGGCGGTGCTGGCTGCGCTGCAGGTTATTGGGGACGCTGTGCGCCCGGTGATCAACAAGAAATGGGGGAACCAGTAGGAGACAGCGAGTTCTGAGAGACTTTTTAAGCTGAATGGCTAGAGCCATGCGCAACACTATTGCAGTTTTCTATAAACATTATCAAGGCCCTCCGGGCATTCCTGGTACCTCTTCCCAGACCCCAGACCCTATAGCATGTGCAAACATTCATACTCTTTTTTCATGGCTCGCGAGTCTCGTGCGGCCTCGTTCCTCGGCCTACTCGCCTCAGTCTCGCCTCGTGAGAATTGAGAGATTTCAGCCTACCCCTAACCATTTTTCCAGTTCGGGTTTTTTTTCATGAGTTTTTAACAACTTTACCCATATCCGGATTTATAGATTATAGTTTTGACTTTATTTATGATGCCGCCACGATGCCGAATTTCACATGTCATGGCCGAGCAATGCCGGGCGTGATGGCTATTCGTGTTCCAGACCTGGTATATGGTACCAGGAATAATCTTTGCCTATTGAACGCTTACCAGCTCAAGGGTGTCCTCTTCGCGGCTAGGGTCTGAGGCATGGCTTGGATATCTGAGTTGAGTGCTATGATATGTACCCAGGAGAGCAAGTGCATTAGCCCGAAATCGGGCGCCGATACTATTTCGTTGCTTGTCCGGCGTCGGGGCCGTCGGAGTGAACCTTCAAATTTGGTCCCGTTCAAGGCCAACCTCGCTCAAGCTTATATTCACACGGTTAAATTTCTGTGTTCGACATGGAACCGGAAGTAGATTGTGTTTGCACAGGTTTTGTTTCTTCTGATTATGGGCCCTCCTAACCAGCAGAGTGCATTTATTTTAGGATCTCAGCTGCGATACCGAATTCCTCACCGCGATACCCGATCTGGGTGCGAGCTCTCTCTGGACACGGACAACTCACTGATGAAGGAACACCTTGACGTGCAACATTCCTTCTTACGCCGTCTCCTCAGGCTCAATTCACACTCCATGCTCGCTGTTCTATTCACGGAGACTGGGCAAATGCCGATCCGCATACGCCGGCTTGTAATTGCGCTCGGTCGACTCCAGTACCTTGTTGGACTGCAGGAGGAGCCTTCGTGTCGTGTCGCGCTCGACTGCTTCCTCGATTCCGTCAACCTCCTGCGCGAAGGGAAGTCTGGTTGGGCCTCTGATATTGTCATCATGCTGAGCCGACTCCCTGAGCCTATTGAGGCTGGACCGGACGACCTTCTCTCGATGGACTTTGTACAAGCTGTCGAGAAGAGGATCACTAACATCGTGGATGCGGATCTACAACGTGATATCGACCGATTGGTCAAAACACATCTCCTCCGGAACAGGCTTGAATTGGGCGAGGACCACGCCTTGGGTCTTGCGCCCCGTCGACTGCGGCACTATCTCACCACCGTGGCTGTACCTGCGCACCGCAAAGCCCTAACTGGACTTCTACTCGGGACCACCTGCTGAGTGTGGAACGGTTGAGGTATTCGACTCGATACCGTGACGCTGTTCCTCGCAATTTCAGGCTGTGTAGGTTGTGCCGAGGGGGCGTCGAAGACGAAGTACACGCACTGTTCGACTGTGCGGCGAACCAGCGGCTGTTGCAGCTGAGGACTCGCTTTCTTGAGGGTCTCTCGGTCTGTGATCCTAAGCTGCACGTGCACTACGGGCAGATCGCGAACTATGATTTCCTGCTGAAACTCGTGAGTACCAGGAAGGGGATCAGGTTGTGCGCGAAGTACGTCTACGATGTTTTATCTCTGTTTCACGAGTTCCCTCGATACTTCCCAGTAGTTTTCAGGCATCCGTAATTTTCCGTCCCGTCTTCTTCAGTTCTGTTGTGCGGTGTGTAGGTACTATGGGTGCCTATGCTTCCTCAGTGATAGGGCCGTTGACGATTGTAGCATACATATTAGGCGCCATGTGTGTGTCGGTACAATACCTGCTTGTTCCTTATAGGGACCGCGGCAGTAATACATCCTCCTCCTCCTCCTCCGAACTCATACATTTAGTTTACATACGTACCAAAACTTTACCGTGATTCGACATCTCATCTCTTTCCTTCTCTCTCAGTTATAAAATCCCCACCATTTAGGTACACATACACACCTTAGAGTACTGCTGTCTTAGCCGCGACCGGCCCACATACAGCGAATAAATTGATTTATGATGATCAGTGGAATATTGAGTAAGCATTCACTTATAGGACCGCAAACCACGTTGCATTGCGGTGAACTATACACAACGGCTGAATCACAAACACACAACTAGACAAGCAAATAAGTATCCGATCGGACTCCTGCTCGTCGCTCGAGTGTGTGGCGGTGGGATCAGTTCGCGGTCTCAACGGTATTTGTGGCATCAATTCCTATTGACCGCACTCTGTGCATCCGCAAACGGTGTCCTTTCTGTCTATCATCCTTGTTTTCCGCCTTGAAAGCTGCTCGTTAGTAGCATCGCCGCCAGATGGTGCACCTTGAATACTCAGGTGCCAGTTGAAGAGTTGTCCCCCTTCACGGATGTGGCGAAGGTGAGCTGCATCTCTATCAGATTTTCGTTCATGTGGGGTAGGGTGATGGAAATTTACCCAGCCGTCAGTTTTTTTTGCTTTCATGCAATGAATGCCTTCCGAGTCGGGGTCTGTGGCACGAGTACAAATCTTTCCGGGTCAACCCCAATTTCAGCGGCGAGAGATGAACTTATTTGGTACTTATCGACGTTGAGGATGCCCGAGGGATCTGATTGAGTGCAGTCCTGCGCGCGCAAGGAGAATCTGTAAAATTTGTTATTCTTCGTATGAACGTGGTCGGCTGCACTCTGAACGAATCCCTGGGGCACCGCGCCCTAAGAACATGGCGGATCTGGTTGTCACTACCAGCCTAGGACGAATCTCACCATTTCATAGAACTTTCAACCCGTTATCTTACGCATCCTCCCTCCCCTAATTGCAAATGACCTCTCATATGATTGGGAGGTAAATTCTCAATATTCTTCACTCCCCGAATTGAGGATCAGTGGCGCTGTCTGATATTTCCACGGTTGAATTTTGCTGAAGTGCTCAGAATGGAGACCAGATCGCGAGGGTTTGCATTCTAAGGTAATAAAACGACACGATGGATGAGTTCTCCGAACGATTTTCGCATCTTAATTTGGCGGTGTGGTAGTTGATTGCGCGGCGCGAAACGCTCCCGTACGGAACTTCCAGGGTACATACATCAGGCACTGTCCACGGAACTCGACGACGGCTACTTCAAGACAGAAAACGTGTACGTTGTCTCCCATGTGTATGGTCTGTCCGGGCCATAAATTTGGTTGACTCCGAATTCAGGGTTGTTGATCGCGTCTAGAGGGACAGGGAATTTAACACAAGACCAACAAAGAAAGCGGGTTCCTGAAACCGACCGATGATAGACTGCTGTTCGAGTGCCACGCAGGACTGATTCTCGTAAATTTCATCCGGCCCACCCTGGTCCGCCTTACGGGGAATAGCGGGGATAAGACCGGGAAAGAAAAGCGCGTTGCACGAATAGACCTGGGTGGCGATCTGGTTGGTGGTTATGTCAAGCCTATGAGAAGAAGGTCAAGTCGGTCAGTAAATCCATTTTGCAGTCGAAGAGCAGAATGACTTGATCCCAGAATTGGTGCTCCACAAAGAAAGCCCTGGTTTGTCCGATTTGGGTGTGTCGTACACCCAATCGTTGTCGAACCCGGCGCAGCCTAGGCGGTCAATGAGATGTCAACCACAGATGAATTTATTGGACGAACCGGTACCACAAACCCCAAAGCTGTGTTGTTGATGGCTTCTCCGAGAGACTTGGGCTTTCGGAAATCTAGTGTAGTTCCTCCGACAGATGTCAGCGTCCCGTTCGGAAGCAGCTCGCCGTTAGTTGTCACGAAGCGGGAGGCGTCGATTTGGAGGAAGTGGCTGTTGAGGTCCTGGGATTCTTGGTAGGCCTCGAGATTAAAATAATGGTGGTTCGTGAGCATGATTGGGGTGAGCTCGGTAGCAACTGAGTGTATGTGAATCTTCCAAGTCGACTTGGACTCGAGCTAGGGTTGGGATGTAATTAGTCTTCGGGTAACACGCCTGGTCATCCGGGCACTAACCGTGTAGGTAACTTCAGTCGTAACGGTTCCAGGGAAACCCTGGTCACCGTCGGGGTCAACCAAGGAGAAGGTCACCGAATTTGAAGACTGCTTCACGGTCGTCCACGGCCGTGCGTCATAACCGACGATTCCACCGTGAAGGGTGGCTAAAACCGCCCTCGGTTAGATTCCATTTAGGAGTAGGCATGGGACAAACCATCGGCTTGGTTCTCCGAGATCTGGTACTTCTGCCCCGGACCGGAGGCGTTTTTCGAAATCGGGATGGTGAATGTTCCATTCCTAGATCGAATTCAGAATTATCCGCGATGGGGCTAGTGACCCACCTGATTCTATTTGCATATCTGGGAGAGGAAATAAGAAGGGGAGGACTAAATGAGGTAAATTCGCAAACGCACCTGCCGATGACGGGAGCAAAGTACGGATGACCATCCTCCTGGGTCTGATACAGAGACTACTAATCATTCAGCGTAAAGGTCAGTCGGCTTCATGGGAGGTTTACGTGGTTGTCAAAACCAAGAAGAATATCCCGGAAGCTCCCATGCTTGTCCTTGACCCAGAGGTTGGTCGTCGTCGCGCCCCAACTAAAAAAAAGCATTTCCCCTTGTGTAAATTAGCTGAAGCGGGAGAGTAAGATAACGGACGGGATGAAGTTGGCCTTGATGGAGCCATCCGGCGCAGCGAGTGCGACTGTGGCCAAAGGCTGATGAGAAACAGAAGTGAACACAGAGTGAGCCAAATCTGCAAAGGACTTACGTCGTCGGTTTGCGGTGTCGAGATGGCGGTGACAGCGTTGAGGGACAACGCCGAAAAGACCAAGGATACAATTTGTTTGAACACCATTGTTGCGAATGAAACGCGATAGGTCGAAAATTTAACCCTTTATAAATTATACATGCCGTGCCGCGTAGCGCGGAGTTACTGAATCCCCGAATCACCAGGAATCACCTATCTGTCGATCTGCTCGGAGACGATTGTTCGGAACTGCTGAAATAAGATCGCACAAGATCCGGGTTTCCATTTCACGTTTCAAGTTCAAACCCATAACGACACGCGGCAAGTGGTGAAGAATTACACAGGCGACCGTCGGGCGAGTTTGTACGCCAGTGTCTTCTCTGCGTTCTCATCTGGCCCTCTGTTGTTATACCTCAAACTTTGTGAGAAATAAAACATCGCTGCTCGAGTTGAAAACAGTCGATACCGGGCTCTCGGACCGTTCGATCCCAATCACTCTGTCATCGATCATCACGCAACTCTTCTCTCGAATTCCCACGTTCGGATGTCGATCGGATGTTCTAACTTCTCGTTCTCGCGTTCGCCAAAAAAAAGTAAGCAGCGAGTGTTTTGGTAATTTCGCTACCGAACACCTCTCTCTTTGGAAATATGAGCGAGGTCATTTTCCTACCTACCTGGCTCCGTCGGCCTCCGACGGTCCCGCATGGTGCGAACCCACATGACCGATGAATCGACGGGCCGACGGCGCTGTGCACGACGCAAGAGGTGAGTGATCGGCTGATCTTGTCCTATGGTCCCACGATGTCAACCAACTCCGAGTACGTCCGAAGGTCGACGAAAAATATATATAAGGCTTCCAGCGAGCCCCGGGGAACCCATAATGTACTTTTACAACCTTTCAGCTTACCTCTTCACACCATTTTGAGGAACGAAGCGGGTTGTTTCGTTGTCGGAACTTCGCCCGATGTTTGTCCTGAGCAAACAATTTCCCGATTCGGGGAAGTTGGCCAGGATCTTCTGATCGCTCACCTCTTGGCACGACGCGCTCGCTACTGATGATGGCTTTAATTACATATGACAGTGGTCGCCGAGTGCTCCTTGCTCTTCCCCATGATGAACCCATCTCTGCTCCTTCTTGGTCTGTTTCTTCCTTCCCTTGCAGCGGGCACTCCCGTTCACGGCGTCACCACCTCCACCGATGGAATCGACGGCAAAACTTACGACTACGTCGTCATTGGTGGAGGACTTGCCGGGCTCACCGTCGCTGGAAGGTTGACCGAGGATCCATCTGTTACGGTGCTGGTGGTCGAGGTACTAGTCTCTCTTGACAGACAGCGACCCTCGTAACCTCATTCTACAAGGCAGGGGCCGACGATCGCAACAACCCTGAGGTTTATGATATCTACGAGTTTACTGTAGCGCTCGGTGGGCCGCTTGATTGGAATTTCCCCGCGGAAGACGGAAGGACAATTGCTGGGTGCGTTTGAGCTTGCGGTATAAAGGCCTTGTAGTGACATAGCTCTGGTTTCAGAGGCCGTACGCTCGGTGGCAGCAGCTCCATTAACGGTGGGTCGTGGACGCGAGGCTCGGTGGCACAGTACGACACATGGACAACTCTTCTCGAGCCCTCTGAGGCAGAGGTCGGATGGAATTGGGAGGGTATGTTACATTACATGAAAAAGGTACATCCTACTGCAAACCCCAAATCCGGCCAAGCTCACCCTATGTGTGAAGTCAGAGAACTTTATGCCACCGACCCCAGACCAGGTGGTGAAGGGTGCCGAATCGATTCCCGCCGTGCATGGGGCTTCTGGGCCCGTCCACTCGGCCTTCTCTCACGGAATGTATAAGGGCCCGCAGCAGCCAGCGTTCCTGGCGGCAGCGACGAACGCGTCTGGCATCGTGCATTGTAAAGATCTCAGTGCCGGTCAGTCTCAGTCTCTCTTGACAGATTAACCACTGACAAATTCGTTCTGAACGTCTATAGGCCAGGCCAATTGTGTCACTATGACCCCCTGCGTAATTGAAACCTCCGTCCCGCGCTCAAAGCTGATTCATCCTATGCAGTCGCTCAATTATAATGACAACGACCGCCGCTCATCTTCCGCCCAATCTTACCTCACCCCGGTTGAAAATATCCGTACGAACTGGGTAACGCTGACCCAGCACTTGGTAAGCCCTGGTCCGATGCAGGTATTCTCCCAATTCTGACGGAGTTCCAGGTTACGAGAATTATTTGGGCGAACTCCACACTCCCCTTGGTTGCGACCGGAATCGAGTTTGCGGAGTACACCAACACCACGAATGGAACGACGCGCTACACTGCATATGCACGGAAAGAAGTCATCGTCGCTGCTGGTGCTCTCCGAGTAGGCCTTTCATTTCTGCTGCCTTTTTCACTTCTGATTTGTTTGCAACGCCTTCCACCTAGACTCCAGCAATCTTGCAGCTCTCCGGTGTAGGCGATGCCGACGTTCTTGGGCCATTGAACATTACCGCGCTCCTCGACCTCAAGACTGTCGGTAAAAACCTTCAGGAGCAGGTCAGTCATTTCCTATATCCGAAGCTCTACTGTATTTAAGTGCAAGTTGAAATCGTCAGACCAACAACGTCATGGAGGCGAGTGGAACGGGTTGGGCTTATAACGGTACTGGGCCGAACAATGCGATCGCCTTCCCAAATCTCTTCCAGCTGTTTGGGAACGCCTCCGACTCGAAGGTCGCCGAGATCAACGCCTCGATAGAAACGTGGGCCGCGAGCCAGGCTTCGCACGCTTATTCTGCCGCAGCGTTGGAAACGATCTTCCGCGCACAGGCGAATGTTATCATCAAGGATAAAGGCACGCCCGGCTTATCCCTTTGAAAAGGGTGAACTCACCTCTCCAACCATAGTGCCGCTCATTGAATACTTCTTCGTCACCGTCGGAGCTGCCCCGTACGTGTCTGTATTCCGGAAGAAGTTTCTTAGCTTATTCGATCTTCCAGCGGTGCCGACGTTGCGACAGTAAATTGGCAGCTGCTGCCGTTCAGCCGTGGTTCCGTGCAAATTGTCGTACGTGGATTCGAGGTTCGACATACAGCAAACAGTAATCCATTCAACTATCCAGTCCGCCGATCCCTTCGTGTACCCCAACGTCCACGTGAACTATTTCAACGTCTCATTTGACCTAGACGTGCAAGTTGCGGGGTTGAAGCTGCTTAGGGAGATTTACAAAACTCAGCCGCTCAGGTCGGTGAACCTCGACTCATTGTCCGAGTCGGGTACTAATTATATTTACTTCCAGCGATCTTATTAGTAGCGAACTCCTTCCCGGGTCTGCAGTTCCAGACGACGGCGAAGGCGGTTCTGACGCAGACTGGAGAGTATGGGCGCTGCAGAATTATGGCTCCGTCGCCCACCCGCTCGGCACGGCGTCTATGATGAGACGTGAACTCGGAGGTAAATTGCTATTACCGCACGCCAGCCGATTCACTGAGAGTTGTTTTTTACAGGTGTTGTGGATGCATACCTCAAGGTGTATGACACGCAAAACGTTCGCGTCGTCGACGCATCGATTCTCCCGACGCAGCTTAGCGCCCATCTGAGCTCGTCGATTTACGGCGTTGCGGAAAAGGCGGCGGATTTGATCAAGGCTGCATGGTAATATGGCAAGCAGTCCGTAGACAGCGAGAATATCGGCGGGTTATAAATACGATTCACCCAAACTCCTAATTCTAGTGCCGGGGATGCCACGCATCCAATCCTCGAAGGATTGCCCGCAGACGGGAGAGAATGGCAGACGACTGTGAACTCGTAGTCGACGCCAAGGCCCGCTCATAAGCGACGAGGGTGTCTTTGACCTTTGCCCAAGCGAGAGGATCATCTAACCATGCGATAAGATGCCTTTGATATGAGTTCGTTCCAGCTGTAGGATTTTCGGTATAAAGATCCCAGAAACTGCAATACAAGATGGCGTCCAACAAATCCGTTACGCGGCTGTTCTCAAATACCGCCTGGATGCTAGCTGCTAGTTTGAGCTGGTGATTCTTATGAATCGATGCCCTCGGCTGGGTGTCGATGGCGAGAATTCGAAGCGTCTCGGTCGCGTTGTATGGCAATTCATCGAGGTTGCAAGACTCGATGAATTCTGAGATCAGGTGGATTTCCGCCTCGTTGATGCGGTATTTCATTAGCTGTGAGGCCGAGACTCCGTCGGTGGTTTGTTCGAGACGCCAGTCCTCGGGAAGTCGGATTGCTGTTTCGGCAGGGAATAGGTTGTGCTTGAATGAAGCAATGACTTCCCCTACGGTTGCATTGATGTCGACGAATAGGTTTAGTGACAGCTCCTCCAGGATACGCTTTTTGACAAGTGCGACAACAGAAACCGTAGTGAAGGATGCTCCTCTTGTAGCAAGGGTGTCAAGGACAGCCTCGTAGAGTGGAGCGATGGGAGAAAGGTCGACATAATTGAGTGATGCCAGTGCCCACAGAGACGTCAGCACCTCTTCCGGTTCAACCTGAGCGGCTGCGGTGCTTGAATGCACTGGTCCGTCAGAGATAGTGACTGGATATTTTGACCAGACATAAACACCTATCCCACTCTCCCAGATAACACGAATTAAAGCTCGGTTGAATTTTCTGTGATTGAGATAGTAGATTATTGAGCTTGGAATCACAGCAGCAGCTTCGGGCCGCCAAAGACCACACAGCTCTGAGATTATCCCATCCAGCCAATGTACTTCTTGAACCACCGCCACTCGCTGGAGATTGTCGTGCACAACATTGTCCAGAGCCATCATAACGTCGTATTGAACATCCGTTAGAGTAAGGGAAGGGTCGGGCTGCAGGACGGCACGGGTTTTCGGCCACTGGTAGGGAGGGCGGTCCAAGTATGCCGACTCGGAAAGATACATGACCAAAATTCGGTACGGGGTGTTTGTGCGAATGTCGTCGAGGATTCGCATAAGGTTTACAATCATCGAAGCGGTTGGCATCGTCAACGAAGGCATGACGTCTGCCGGTAAACTGTAACGATATTCTCGAAGGAAGGATGTGATAGCGCCCAAATTGATGTTTGGATGGTTCCAGGGATTTGCCTGATAGCTGGCTAGATACTCCATATGTTCAACCAGTCGACTGGTTACAGCACAAAACGTGCTCCACTGCATTAAAGCCTGCGCAGATATACCGTAATGAGCGAGATCCACGTCCTGCGAGCGCCGGCTTGGGTATAAGATTCCAAACATGTGGAAATCTACGGGCGGAAATCGTTCGGTCGGGGACATAGGAAGTTTCGCAAGGGAAGAGATGGCCCAAAGAGCTTTATAACAAGCGACCCAGCGACGTTTGCTGTTTTCCAAAGAGAGAAGTCCACTAGAGCAGCTATCAAAGCAACTCTTGACGCGGATCAAGAATTGAACCCCACGATTTTTGATCAGTTTGTGGATATGACGGGCGTATTGGAGCTGCAATGTGGGACCGGCCAGGACATCTGACATAGCGTCAATAAATGGCTCTAGCTCGGTATCGTCTGCCAAGGATTTGACGGTCCAAACTAAAGCGCGATAGTCTCGATCTGTTTTGAGCGTCGAGTTCTCCATCGCAGTACGAGACATTGCCCCAACCATGGTTTCATCCTGCACCGGAGGGATCCGAGCTTGGTCGGCATCGCGAGTTAATCCGTGCCGACGGGCATAGATGTTGGCATTCCTCCACAAGCGCCAGAACGCACTGGAGAGTGGCGTGCGGTATGGGCAATCCAGATAATGCAGGGGTAAGAAGGTTAGGACACTGTATATCAGGGCCACGAGGAGCAAATTAATGCCAGCGATGACGGTCATGGTTTTATTGACTGGGATCAGGAACGCCACCAAACCTGCGAAGAAGAAGAGGAGGGACGCGTGAAGGAGGAGAGGGATGATATCTACCACCACATGCATGTTGAACCTCTTTAGCCCATAGTAGAGATACGAGAAGATTCGTGCACGGATGATAGGAGCGGTGCGCATCTCGGTTCGGTGAATGAAGTCTCGGGCCCATTGCTCCAAAAGCGTCGCGATCAGGGCGCAGGCGAGACTGAGTCCGAGACTTATGAACCAGAGTGCGTTGCAAATAAGAGATGGCATGGATGGTGCAAAGACAACGGGCGGTGGTATGTGGAGAGTGCTTCCGTTGGATGCAGCCGCCAGTTGCTGGGATATCTGGCCAAGAAGCATCACAGTAGCATTGTCGGAGTCGAAAGTCAGCGTCTTGTAGCTTTCGATGAGGAAAGCGGTCAGACTGGCGGAAAAGAGCCCAGCCTGTGGCAGTCAACTTCAATGTGTGATTATTGTTCGTAAAACTCACAAATATGAGCATTCCTTCCATATCACTCTTCCAGCTCTCAACAAGGGACTTGTCGTACTTCTCTGCCTCGGATATATAGACCGCCCAAAGCTTGGCAGCTGCTTCGTCGCCCGAATCGGTACCTACGGCGCGTTGAGTAAGCCTGTTCTGTCACGGTCCAACAATCGAGATTCGAGAATTGCACCTCCAAGGTCTGAACCGTCCGCGCTTTTCAGTTTGTCGTTTATCATGGCAGTCAGGAAACAAGGCTCTTGCAACAGCTTGCGGTGATAGAGGAATGATAGAGACGCTGTGATGGGCAGGTCTTTTCTTCAGAACAGCGGGTCCATTGCCAACTGTTGACGTTCAACGTCACTGGTGGACCCAGAAGAACGGAAAAAGCCTGTGATGTATTTGAAGCAAGTTGGATAGTCTTTCTGGGAAGAGTAGGTCGGGCTCAAAACAGAAGCCAGGAAGATGAGTGTCAGGAATAGAAGCGTGGCGGTTGCAGCGGACCGGTCTATTTCGGGCCATGTTCGGCGAACTGTTTTCCTTCCACTTCAGTCGAAAAAACAGTATATGAGGCCGGGCGAGACAAAGGCGGGACGCACACTGGCACTCTAGAATCTAAATGGATTTTTTTTCCCTTTTTTCATTTCTTTTTGGCAAACCGGCAGGGAGAATCGTAAAACGCAAGTGCCTCCTTGTGTACGCCTTGGACGCCGCATTGCTGGGTAGGAAATGGCACGCACCTCCTCATTTTGTTTTTCTTTTAAATATCCAGCTCCCTGTTTTGACCGGCGCGCATTTGCTTTCTCATGTTCAACCTCGTTCCTCCTTTATGACCGCAGTGGTATCGAAGGTTGGCAGAGTCCTTGTAGTTCCGTTGAGCCAGGTCGTGAGTGTGAGTTGTTTCTCCAGCTTAATGAAGGCGGGGCGCGAGGCGTCAAGGGGATGCTTAATGAGGCACGAGAGCTGTTTGAGAGCTGTTGAGCTGCAAACAAAACTGTCACAACTGGAAATAAAGCTCGACAATTGTTGAATTGGGTAGCGGTGCAATTCTCCTTCTTTATAAAATTACGCATGCCTGCCCGAAGCTTTTCAGGCTCCGCTCATGGGATCATGTGCTTTGGCTGCACTGCGCCAAAGAGTCAGACGTTTCGGCTTTGCGATACCGAGTATGGGGCCGAGGACAGGCGAGACCTGCCGTGCACATGAATTTCGGGCCTCAACAGCTTTTACAGCTTCTTCCAAATTGAATTAGCGATGTGCTCTTCACCCTCTAAGATTATGCATGTGTCTGAAGCCTTTGACGCACAGATCTCAGACACTGCCGCTCAACAGCTTTATTTTCAACTTTATTTACAGCTCTCATGCTTCATGCCCTCAACCGAAGTGGTGGGGCGCAAAGCACACTTATAAACCACTCAAAATTATATTCCCACCGCGCTTTTGTGTGATTTAATAAAAATGATTTATAACAGTGAGAAGAGAATTTGCGCCGTTGTGGGCTCAGGGGGAGGCTGTGCACGTAGATGTCTATCACGATCTATCGTCTTTACCTTTGAACTTGTCTTGAACCCGCTGTGGCTACTGGGACTATACGAACGCCAGTGTTCCATGGCTGGCAGACGCCGTTCCTCTGCCGCCACAAGACCCGCCCCAGCCCCGCCCCCGTCCTTCCCCATTCCCAGTCTCCCTATCCCCTCGTCCCCCGAAATTATGCGTCAACCACCCCCTATTAACCACCAGGACACCCTCGAGGACCCCCCGCCCCCCTCCATCCTCCGCCCACCCCCAGACGACCAGCCGGAGCAAAGTCACCGCGAGCTCAGGGTGCCACGCATCACCTCCTCGCGCCGTGCACTCACCCGCGCACTCGAGCTCGCCCGCGAGGCCCTCCAGCTCGATTCGACCAACGAGGAGCCCGAGGCAGCCGTCATAGCGTACGGTCGAAGTCTCGCACTCATTGGTGAGGTCATAGAGCGCATCCGCCGCGGAGAGGACAGCACAGAGACCCGCAGGCGCAACGGCCGTCCACGCAGCGCCTTGGCCCAGGAGGAGGAGGTCCGCCGTCTCCAGAACATCGTGCGTCTGCCCCGGCAACCCACTAACAATTCTCACTCTTCTGCAGTATGATACATATGCAGATCGCATAAACATCCTCAGCATCATTTTCGACATCCCAGTCCCCCACTCGGCCAGCAACGAGTACTCTGCAATGGCCGCAATGGGCCCAGAGTCCGCCGCATCCCCCACCGACTCCCAGTCCCCTACCTCCGACACCGGCCACATACTCCCGCCCACCATTTCGTCCCGGATGGCCGCGATCATGGCCCAGCACGACGAGCTGTTCTACGCTGCCTTTCCCGACGCGCGCCCGTCCCCGCGTCCCATCAACGCCAGCGAATTATTCCGCGACCCCGCCTCCCCCTCCCCCTCGCTGGGCGAACGAGAGGTATCCGAGTCCTCGTATGAGGAACGCGACCTCGACTCCACGTCCTCCGCGGGCCGCATCTACGAGCCCCTACCCCAGCTGGCCCCGCCCGAGTCTGTTGTGTCCCCGAGAGTCGACGTCGACATCGACCTCCCCGCCGCCCGCAAATTCGCGCCCTCCCCCTCCGCGCCCTCCCCCATCGAAATCCCCAACGCCTCCCTCCACGGCCCGAGGGTCCAGCGCGTCCGCTCCTCCTCCACCGCCCAATCCCGCCACGGGTCCGTCTTTTCCTCCCTCGACGACCTCCTCGGCGGCGACTCGTTCGTCCCGTCGACGGGCCGCTCCGGCGCCTCTGTCCTCACGCGCGCGGACTCTGCCTCCGAACGGCCCTCCGGGGAGCATCATTTCTCGCCCACGTGGAGCGCTGAGGAAGCCCAACGCAAAAGTGGTGGCGGCAGTGCGGGGGGGAGTGCAGGCGGGCTGAAGAGGAGGAGGCGATCGCTTCCGCCGGTGCCGCAGATGCCCGATGAGCTAAGGGCGTTGATTGCAGAGTCCCGCGATCGGCTGGAGGGTGCGAGTGTGGGGGGGAGTGAGGCGGGGACATCGTCCGTGCCACACGCGAATGGGGAAGAGCGCGGGGCACAGCGCATATCGCACATCTCCGACGCGTCGGAAGACGAATATGTCCCTTTAAATCGCGAGGAGCCTATATACCCGTCGTAAGTTCAAGTTCCTCACTCTGCGCTGTCTCGTGTGTTGCTTACAGCCCCAAATTTAGATATGGGGGCGGGATGTTTGCTGGAGCGCAGTACTTCACCATCCTTCCAGGAACGTTCGACAATACAAACCGCGAATTATTCCACAACCCCGCCGTTCCCTCTCCCACCGTGCCCTCCGTCACGTTGGATACTCTGGATAATGTGAGGAACTACTATACTTTCGAGGACGGGGCGGAGGGGAGTCCGAGTCCGGACAGTGCCGGGGGGATGAGTGGAATGAGGTCACGGCGCACGCCGCCCGAGCCACCCAAGCCGCTGGGGGCGTTGTCTGCGAAGTCGCGCGATCGGTGGCGGGCGGGCGGGGGAAGTGCGGGCGGGACGAGCGAAGGGAGTGTGAATGAGACGGAGACGAGCGAAACGAGTGCGAGTGAGACGGAGACGCCGCCCGGGCGAGACCTCAAGCGCAAGACCCGACAAGTATCGCGCATCTCCGAAGCGCCCATCCCGACGTCCGCCGCGCTGCCCTTCACGTCTGCGTCGCCCCCTTTCGCACTCAACTGGCAGCAGGCGTCGATGAGTCGGGCGGCGACGACGGAGGTGAAGAGAGCCAGGCATTCGAGCTTGCCGTCAACCTCGGGACTCAAAGTCGTCGCATGCAATTTTTGTCAGGGTAGGTTTAATCAATTGCGATTGCTATCCTATTTCGAAGCTGGGGCTAATCACCTGCCAGCTCGAAAGCTAAGATGCGACGGCATACATCCTGCCTGGTGCGTACTGAACAATTGCTAGAAGCGGACGCTGATCCTGGCTGACTTTAGCTCGAACTGTGCACGGCGGTCACTGCCGTGCACCTATGTGCGCGACTCGGAGCGGAAGGCTCCGCTGGTTGTGATAACGCGGCACCGGGATGGGGAGGTGATGATTGAAGGGGAGTCTGACCCCAAACGGTCAATAGAACAGGTGAAGGTTGCGAGTGTGAGTGCGTTGAAGGAGGTGCCTGGGGAGGCAGATGGGGAGGGCGAGGGCGCCGAGCCACCGTCTATTCCCGCCAATTCCCCCCAAGATACTACACGTCCGCACGACATCCTTCGTTCCTCAACCATCTCCAGCGAATTTGCATCAAAACACTCTACTTCTCCCGCTTTGGAGTCGGATGATGTGGTTACTTTGTCCGATGAAACTTTTGGTCAAGAGCAGCTGGAAGAGTCCGATGTTACCACTTTCGTTATATACGCACTTGTATTCTTCATTTTCGGTGTCATGGCCGCGAATGCTAAAATCGGACTGTAGATTTGGTTCTAACGATCCTACGGCCATTACTGCGGGAGATGTCGAGGTTTTGGAAAACTTTGTTCCCTTCGGCGGAACCACTTCTTCCGTTCATTCATCCAGCCTGGCGGAACAATGGGTTGAAAACCTCCACGACGGCACACCTTTGCTAAACTCCATTCAATCACTCGGTGTCGGCGGTCCGTTTGCAGCGATGCCGTCTACGGACGTCCCTACACTTGTAATATTTGGATCGATTCTGGACGGTCGGGTTCTAAAACTCGCCAAAACATTGTCGGATGCATCATCATTCCCAGTGATGGTCCGCCCTGCAGCCGATAATCCACTTACCCAGTTTCAGGATAACTTGAAGCTTAGGGAGTTCCAGGATGGAAAGGATACGGAAATGGACACCAAATTAGAACCAAACTCCGATGAAAGTGACTGGGAGGAACTGGACGATGATTCCGACGCTGACATGCACAGTGAAGGGACCGACTCCGAAGAATTGGAAGATGACGATCAGAATTTTGGAAGGAACGAAGGTGGTGCCTTACGCCTGCGCGGAGGTGCAACCACAAAAGATCAAATGGTGCTCGACGATTTGGATCACATTACTCCAACAGGCATCAAGAGACCTGATGGTTCCCATCGCACAAAAGCTAAACTTCATCTTTCCATCCACAACGATCGCACATACAATGTGACAGTTTCGACTAAAACAATGGTAATGATTTAATTTGTATTGAACACGCAACTTACTATATTGAACATAGTTCAAGTTTCAAACGGAAACGGCTGCGACACCTCAGGAATTAACTGAACCTATCAGTCGTCCACAGGTTCTGTCCTGTGTTGATCTCAAGGTTGAAACACGGCCCGTGGAGATCCTCGTAGATCGCTCATATAGCAATCTTGGATTTTTGGTTCACCGATCAAATGCCATTGCAGGCCGCGAATAGTGAGCATTCTCTGTGGTCAAAATCTCATTAATCATTCTTAGTGAAAGCCTTACCCGAGGATTTGATCAACCGAGGGCAACAGCAACATATAGCACACATAAATCGATTGAAAATACGGGTTCACTTACTTTGGGACTGGAAAATTTGACACCCACACTTTCAGCCAAAGCATCTCATGGTCGCACAAAAGGGCAGACATTGCAACTTTCTGATGACAAGGCAACTCTTTTGCAGTCTGTCCAGATTTTACCCACTGAAAGTAAACACTTTGCAGCCAATCCCAGCATGCTATGTGGAGGAACAGATTGGCAATGAGTGACTCCCAGGACAAATCCTACTCTTCTTATGATGTTGCGTGGCATCCTTCAAACCAGCCAAATGCTTCCCCACGGTTAATGAATATTCGGTTCGGAATGGGGATTGAGTTTTACGGGAAGGAAGTCAGAAGTCTCATTACCTGTTGATTATGACTAATTTCCATGATAGGAGCGTAGTATGGCTAAATTACCCCCTATCTCACACATCCTCCGAAATCAAGTCATTCTGTGGGTGTTCGACCCGAAACTCAAAGCCAAAGTGCGAGGGATGGTTATCCTCACAAGTGTAAGCTTAAGCTTAAGAACCCGAAATTGGCATAAACATATTTGCAGACCTACATTCCAGACATAAAGATTTTGGACCCGCTCAGTATCATCGAAGATGAGACTATTGATCTCTCTGCCACTCGACCACCTAGTATGTTCTTCTGCTAACTTCTACTTTTATACACTCATCCACTCCTCATACGTCGTAGGTGCAACAAATCAAACAATTCCATCTTCCAGCGCCGCACACTCATTGGCCCTTGGTCTATTTGAACAACCTAAGGATGCTGACAAAAGCCCAGCACATAGGCTCATACAAAGACTGAGGAAGTCCACCGAGAAAGCAAAGTCGGCAATAAGCATCCCTCTCCATGAATATACAGCTCGCGGATGGGATGCCACAAACGAAGAGTGGAGAAATGTGATCTGGCCCAGGTTAGACTCGGATTTTGGAGATGCTAGTGCAACATCACAGGCTGCTTGGACCTTGGAGTTAAATCAGATGGCTGTCGGCGCGAAGATGGAACTGGACACAAACAGCATAGTTGGGCAGGCAGGGTTGAGTGAAGACTCAAAGTTGGGGATGGCAGAGGCACCCATACTTGAAGAAACAAAGTCGAGCCGTGTTGAGGAAATCATACCTGTGGTGAAGTGACAATGAACATGTATCTATCCTTAGTTGAAATATCAATGGAGCTGCCGGGATTTTCGCAGAAACCTCGAAAAGTATGACTTGGAAACTGATTTATCTCATCAAGTCAAGAAATTCACCGCCACACGCCATGCTCCAAAGATTCTGTTTGTTGTGAAAGATGTGGTTGTTGGACGGCGGCGCGCGGCGACCTCGACAATTTTCCGATGAAGGAAATCAGGTAAAAAAGCGGCGGTTAATTTTTCAACCATTCCCTCTTACCGCTTTCCCCTGCGTACTATCCGTTCCCTCCCACGTTACTCAGCGTAGCTTGAAACTCGAAAGGTTAATTTCATACTGAAATTTTCACCTTGCTCCCAGCATGTGATATTCCACCTCAGTCGAAGATAGCGTGGATAATTAGACTTGTAGTGCGCACTCTGGGCTCTCCTCCAGGTGATCATTTTTTTTCAACCAAGAATAATTCAACTTTGGTACTATTTGCTTCGAATGTCGGAATGAGTGATGGTAAACAGGACCACGCAAGCAACACACGTTTCTAGCTTTCCCAAACTTCCATGCCCCCTCGATTCACTCCTTCTCCCAAGAGCTCTGTGTATCCGCAAAACGATGTGGCGACCTACAGGGACCTCCTTCTCTTTGAAGAACGCCTCAAAACTACCGCAGCTAGCCTCCAGCGACGGAAATCTCGCTACCAACGTACCGTGCTACTATCTGCTTTGCTTGGAACCTACAGAGCTCTGACAAGACTCCGCTTCAACAGTATTCCTCTTACAACTTCTACTAGTCATAGTCTTTCTGCTTCTGGAGGTCCTTCTGCCGCCACATATATCTCTGCTTGCAATTCCTTGTAAAATGGTGTTGCAGAGGCTGCTGCCAGACATATATACCGAAGACACGAAAGTTCACATCCACCCGTACTTCACAACCGGCATGCTTTTCGTAAGCGTCACTACGCTGGTCTTGTTTTTCGCTAGTGGCACTTATTCCGATAAAATTGCATATGCGAACAAGTGCGTTACGTTTCGTGTACTCGGAAGTCAGGCTCACCTTCATCTCAGATACGTTCCGCATGCAAACCGTGCCCTCCGATCTTTCAATATGTATCTAAACGTCCGCAAACCACCCCTTCGATCCAAATTCTACTTTAACCCGCTCTCCTTCTTCTTCCCCCGGCCCACGGAGGAGCCCCCGTCGCCCACCGCCACATCACCAGCCCATTCCCGATCTGCGTCTCGCTCGCAGACTCCCCCACCCGCGATCGGCACCACGAGCACTTCGGTGCCCATCCCCCCGATGCCACCAACGACCAACCCACGCGGTGAACTGCGGTTCTCCTCTCGCGTGGATCGTGCGTTCCGCGACGGCTACGAGCGCTATCGCGCGAACTTCGAGCGCAAGCGCGCACAGCAGGATCAACTGCTACGCGCTGTCGCGCAGTCGCGGGGCTGGCTTGGCCGCTGGCGGGGATGGTTTGGCCACGCCCGCGATGCGCCGGGATCTGCCGGAATATCCGGGCCTGGGTTAGGGCGAGGGTCTACCCCTGCGACGGCGACAGCCACTCCGGCCGGCTCTCGGAGTGGGACGCCACCGATATCTTTGCGCCAGAGGGAGAAGGAGCGAGAGAGAAGTGGGACGCCGCCGATCATGCCCGTGCTACGGCATCAGAGGAGTAGTTCTCCGTTGACTTCTGGGCCTACTATCGCTGAACGAAGGAGCACTCCGCCGCTGCCATTGCTGGGAAGCGGTCGTTCGCCATCGGGCACTGTCGACTACAGATAAGCTTGTTGGGCGAAGTTGGGTATATCGTGATGATGTAATTTTACTCGCCGCATATATTCTCTTATTCGGTGCACTTTCTTTTCCTTCCCATACCTTACCCTACGAGCTATCAAGGAGTCCCACTTGGAATATCGGCACACCTGCACGCAACCTTTCAGCCCTGTGTTAAACCGTTCGTTGATCCTCGTCACATGAATCTCGCACCCACCTCAACTATTGTACGTCCCTTTTCGTGCGTTGTGGACGTTCTTGAATGGCAAAATGCAGATCTCACGCGGTTCGTACTCGCAATCGACTATCGTGCAAGTCGCTGAATAGCAACTCGTGAACATAACGACCGCTTGAAGCCTTTGATGAAGAATGGTGTGAACCGTATCTTCCTTTACTAACTACGTCTAGTGTTGCCGCGACTTAGACTTGACCCCCTTTAAGTCGACTTCCGGAAGTCGACTTGAGCCGAGTCAAGTCAAGTTATTTGCAGACTTCCTTGCGACTTCCGAGTCAACGCAAGTCGACTTGGAGTCACTTGAGTGACTTGAGTCGGGGGTTTAGTAGAAGATGTATATTTTAATCACTAGGCGCAATTGGAGCAGTTTTCAATTTTTTTTCCAACCGGGTGTCACATCTGTGACATCTGTCACGACATGTCACACCTGCGTTGGTTTGTGTTTCCATCCAGTTTTGAATACAGATTAAATCTCTAAAAATATAAGAAAATCCTAAGTACTAAAGGGAAGAATACTATCAGTCCCAATCGGTTAGAAATCTCCCAATGGGTTAGAAAATACATTTTTACTCCCTCAGTTTTCAACCTTTTCCCCCGGAGTTCCCCGGAATTGATTCGTGTAGTTATCGTCCGTATCAGTGTAAATTTACTAAGGAATTGAGGGAGAGGAAGATTTGGGAAGGTGTTGCCGGGGGATCAAACCCAATGTGTTTTGGGACACGCATGTTGTTCTGTTCTGTCCGCTCACACTGAAGCCCCGAGAAAATTTGAGGTTATCCTTGTATGTAATTGAAAAGGATCTGCCTCCTATGATTTTTTTGCCGGGCGCGGGCTCAACTACAATGGAAGGGTTTTAAGGGCCATCATCAAAGGCGTGACATATTTAATCCCCGCGCACATCACAGTGATTATCAACTACCTCGGCGCCGCTTCCGCGGCAGGGAAATCACGATCAATCAGCGGAGATTTGGATGCCGTTTGTGACATCGAGTGACTGACCGCGTCCGCTCCCCATTGCAGTTGAACCCGGGCCCTGCAAAAGAAATCCGAGGAGGCAAAACCTTTTAAATTACTTATAAACATTCTCTCAAATTTCCTCGGGGCTTCACCGTGAGTGGACAAAGCAGAACAACGTCCTTGTCAAAAAACACACCGGGTTTGATCCCCCGGCAACACCTTCCCAAATCTTCCCCTCGCTCGATTCCTTAGAAAATTTACATGGATATGGACGACTACTACACAAATTAGTTCCGGAAAACTCCGGGGCAAAAAGTTGAAAACTGAGGGAGCAAAAATGTATTTTCTAACCCATTGGGAGATTTCTAACCGATTGGGACTGATAGTACTGGACTCTCTGATCCATGAAATAGCCCCAGGAACCCGAATTAACAATGGTGTGACTCAACCGACTTGAGTCGACTTCAAGTGACTTCGAGTGACTTGGGCTGACCAAGTCAAGTCAAGTCAAGTCGAAGGGGGCCGTAAGTCGACTTAGCCAAGTCGACTTCCGACTTAACGAGTCGCGGCAACACTACAGTCTACGTCGGTGCCGCATACGTTCAGAGGCTCTGGTAGACTGTACCGGCCGCCCCGGCCTTGCGACTGCGCGTCTGGAGGTGAGTTTCAGCCTATTGGGCAACTTGAACCGTTTAATATCATTGGCTGATCTGCGGTTCTGATTCTCTCGCTTACACTCAACTTAGTACACCCGCAGGACAAGCAGGCCAAGCCCCTAGGCTTCACCGCCTACGTGACCACCATGCCCCACAACCACGATCTCCTCAAGAAGCTCGGAGCCGACGCACTACGAAGACGCGAACGTCGTCTCGCAGATCCTCGCCGCCGCAGCCGACGCTCGACGTTCAAAAAGTTCTCAAGCAGACCAAAGGCGACGTCGTCGCTAAGGTCGCCCACTCATTTCCCACTCTTGGAGGCGGCGGCGCGGAACCAGCACGTCTACCGGTGCTTTCATGAATGGCTATCTCCATGGTTCAAAGACAAGGTGAAGGCCGGTGTCAGTGGTACCAAGATTGTTGTGCCGACTTGAAGGTTTGTGCGCATATAATAATTGGTGAACCAAACTCTGTCTCTCAATATACCACCATTGCGATACCGAATTCCTCACTGCGGATATCCGAACTGTCTACTTACGTACCAAAACTTTACCGCGATTCGACATCTCATGTCTTTCTTTCTCTCTTAGTTATAGAATAGGATACAAACCCCACCATTTAGGTACACACACCCCCCTGAGTATGTCTTAGCCGCGACCGGCCCAGTGCCCACATACAGCGAATAAATTGATTTATGATGATGATGATCTGCAACGTCTGCAGTCAACTGTTAACATGTACAGCAAATGGACTCGCTCATGGCGGCGAATATGCGCGATCGGCCAATCAAGTCGGTACGAGCATTCTGGTTGGCCTTCAATTCCATCTGACACCCACAGCCAGGTTCCTCAGCCCGCCACACACCTTCTATCCGATGCAGAGTTCTTTGCCGCCGATGAATTTGGCGCCCCGAAGCCCAATGTCCGCATTCTGCGCGACCACTTCGTCCGCGAGGGCCGCTTGACCGAGGAGCATGCATTGTACATTCTTGAGAACGCCACAACGCTGCTCAGCTCGGAGCCTAACATGGTCGAGGTCCAGGGCCCGGTCACGATCTGCGGGGACATTCATGGTCAATATGTGAGTTGGTGGAGTCGACATATCTATTTAGTATCTCACTGGGCGCAGTACGACCTAATGAGACTCTTTGACGTCGGGGGACCTCTCACAGACAACGCATATCTCTTCCTGGGGGACTACGTCGACCGAGGGTGCTTTGGGATCGAGTGTCTGCTGTATCTGTACACCCTCAAGCTCCGGTTTCCACACAAGGTCACTCTGCTGCGCGGCAACCACGAGTGCCAGCACCTCACCCAGTACTTCACCTTCAAGCGCGAGTGTCTCCACAAGTACTCGCAGCGCGTGTATGACGCGTGCACCGCATCCTTCCGTGCGCTCCCCGTCGCCGCGCTCGTCGACGGGCGCTTCTTCTGCGTCCACGGCGGCCTCTCCCCCGAGCTCGTGCTGCTCTCCGACATCTGCGCGCTGAATCGGTTCGATGAGCCCGGGTCGAAGGGCCTGCTGTGCGATCTGCTGTGGAGCGACCCCATCGCGGGCTTTGGGCACGAGGAGGAGCACGGGGTGCCGCCCGGGACGACGTTCCTGCACAATGCCACCCGCGGGTGCTCTTTCTTCTTCACCTACGCCGCCGCATGCCAGTTCCTCGAGCGCAATGGGCTCCTTGGGATCATCCGCGGACACGAAGCACAGGATGCCGGGTGGGTCTTTTTGGCCATCTCTACATACATTCTTTGACGGTGCACGCCAGGTACACGATACATCGCAAAACGCCGACGAAACAGCTTCCGTCTGTGATTACGATCTTCTCTGCACCCAACTACCTGGACGTGTACCACAACCGCGGCGCGATCCTCAATTACGCGAACAAGAATATTACCATCCGCCAGTACAACGCGTCGCCGCATCCATACTGGCTCCCGAATTTCCAGAATGCGTTTGCGTGGAGCTTACCGTTTGTCGGTGCCAAGAGTGCGTGTCTTACCCCCCCATATCCCGACGAGTTACCTAAGTTACGCGCACAGTCACGGAGATGCTCCTCGCGATTCTGTCGATCTGTTCCGACGACGAGCTGGAGGACTCGGACTCGGACTCGGAGAAGGGTGAGACGGACGCGGACGGCGACGCCGAGATGCGCACCGCGCGGGCGCTGGGACTCAGCACGCCCGAGGAGGTCGCGCGCCGGCGGCAGGATATCAAGAGCAAGATTATTGCTGTGGGGCGGCTGCAGCGGGTGTTCCAGTTATTACGGTGCGTCTGCCTTTCTGCCTTTTCCTACTTGAAGGATGACGATGCTGATTGGTGTGGGCTTTAGGGAGGAGGCAGAGTTAGCGTCGGAGCTGGTGGATGCGGAGGCGGGGGAGTCGGGTGTGTCGGGTGGGCTGGGGGTGCAAAGGCAGATACGACAGAGTATACACAATTTCGAAGACGCGTGCGTATCTCTTTCTTTCGTTTTCTGTGGTGGAGGCTCCCGCTACCTGAACCGCTGGGGTCGGGGATGCTATGCATCGCCTCTGGCGCGGCCACTCTGCGAGCTTGGTCCAGATTAGTGCTGCACGCGACCAGTCGTCGGTGCTTGGACCTTTCACCCTCCTCTCCTCTGCGTCCTCCGTCTGACTCACATTTCTCCCCAGTCGCCGCTCCGACCTCCTCAACGAGCGCATCCCCGCCATTCTCCCCTCCCCCTCTCCATCCCCAGTCCCATCCCCCCTCGTCCCCTCCATGCGCATACCGGGGCGCGACCCCGCCGAGGGCCTCAACATGGAGTTCCTCATCAAGCAGACGCTCGACGACACCGGCGCGGGCGACGACGTCGAGCGGCTTGCGGATAGAATTGCGTTCCGTGGGGGGCGGGTAAGGCCGGGGGGGGCCGAAGCGGCATGAGACTGTTTACGTCGCCCGCAAACCCGCGCCCTCGCCCATCGAAACTCCCAACGCCATCTCCGAAACTTCCGCCCATTCCTCCAAAAATACTACACAACGTCCGCATGACATTCTTCGTTCTTCCACCATCTCTGCCAGTAGCGAAGTTGTATCAAAACACTCTACTTCTCCCGCTTCAGAGTCGGATGATATGGTCCGTGGGTCACCTGTGACTACCTTGTCCGGACCGTCCGGTGAAACTTCCGGCCAAGAGCAGTTTGAAGAGGCAGATGTCACTACTTTCGTTATATACGTGCCTGATGAACGGTATTATTTATTTCGGTGCCATGGCTGTGAGTGCTGAAACTTGACTGTAGATTTGGTTCTAATGATTCTACGGCCATTACTACGGGAGATGTCCAAGTGTTAGAAAACCTTGTTCCCTTCGGGGGGGCACTACTTCCGTTCATTCATCCACCCTGGCGGAACAATGGGTTGAAAACCATCACGACACGCCCTTGCTAAACTCCATTCATCTCCTTGGTGTTGGTGGTCCATTTGCAGCGATGCTGTCTACTGACATTCCCGCACCTGTGATATTTGGATCTATTCTGGACTTCTAGAACTTGCCAAAAAGTTGTCGGATGCATCATCATTCCCAGTGATGGTCCGCCCTGTAGCCGATAATCCCCTTACCAAGTTCCAGGACAACTTGAAGCTCAGGAAGTTCCAGGAAGGAAAGGAAATGGAAACGGACACCGAATTAGCATCAAACTCCGATGAGAGTGACTGGGAGGAACTGGACGACGATTCCCACGCTGACATGCACAGTGAAGGAACGGACTCCGAAGAATCGGAAGATGGCGATCAGAATTTTGGAAGGAACGAAGGTGGTGTCTTACGCCTGCGCGGAGGTGCAACCAAAGAAGATCAAATGGTGCTCGACGCTTTGGATTACATTACTCCAGCAGGGATTGAGAGACCTGATGGTTCTCATCGCACCAAAGCTAAACTTCACCTTTCCATCCACAATGATTGCACATATGATGTGACAGTTTCGACTAAAACGATGGTAATGATTCAATTTACATTGAACACACAACTTACTACATTGTATACTGTACGAGCCTGTATGGGAGCAATAGCTCCGGGACCGTGACACACCCGTTGCCTTTTTTTCAGGCAACGCAACCTACCGTGAGTGTGATGGTTGCTCAAAGAAGCAACAAGAAATAAATTTGCACAGCACTGTGCAGGTATTGTTTAGGTATCATGGAAGTTTGTGCATTTGACTGCTGTCGGGGCACTAAACTCTTGGTTTCTCACTCATTTCAGGTGCTTTCGAGCGCAGAGGAATTTTTCAACTTTTTTTCCTATGGCGTCACAATAAATTCAAGGCAACGAGCCTCGTCGTGACCGTGAACCCGCCAAAAACAAGCAACGCAACAGGGCTCCCGTCACCGTGACCGTTGCTCCCATACAGGCTCATACAGTATAGTTCAAGTTTCAAACGGAAAAGGCCGCAACACCTCATGAGTTAACTGACCCTATCAGCTGTCCACAGGTTCTGTCCTGTGTTGATCTCAAGGTTGAAACACAACCTGTGGAGATTCTCGTAGATCGCTCGTATAGCAATCTTGGATTCTTGGTTCACCGATCAAATGCCATTGCGCGCCGGGAATAGTGAGCATTCTCTGTGGTTGAAGTCTCATTAATAATTCTTGGTGAAAGCCTTCCCCGAGGATTTGATCAATCGAGGACAACAGCGACATATAGCACGCATAGATTGATTGAAAATACGGGTTCACTTTGGGACTGGAAAACTTGACACCCACGCTTTCAGCCAAAGCATCTCATAGTCACGCAAAAGGGCAGACATTGCAACTTTCTGATGACAAGGTAACTCTTGTGCACCCTTTCAAAAATCCACTCACTGAAAGTATACACTTTGCAGCCAATCCCAGCATGCTATGTGGAGGAACAGATCAGCAAAGAGTGGGACTCCCAGGACAAATCCTATTCTTCTTACGATGTTGCGTGGCATCCTTCAAACCAGCCAAATGCTTCCCCACAGTTCTTGAATATTGGCTTAGGAATGGGGATTGAGTTCTATGGGAAGGAGGTCAGAAGTCCTATAACCCGTTGGGCTGATTACGACTAATTACCATAACAGGAGCGTAGTATGGCTAAATTACCCCCCATCTCACACATCCTCCGAAATCAAGCCATTCTGTGGGTGTTCGACCCTGAACTCAAAGCCAAAGTGCGAGGGATGGTTATCCTTACAAGTGTAAGCTCGTGGCTAAGAATCCGAAATTTGGGTCGTGAACATATTCACACACCTACATTCTAGACATAAAGACTTTGGAGCCACTCAGCATCGTCGACGACAAGACTGTTGATCTCTCTGCCACTCAACCACCTAGTATGTTCTTCTGCTAACTTTTGTCTTTATACACTCATCCACTCCTCACTCATTGTAGGTGTAACAAATCAAACAATTCCATCTTCTAGCGCGGCGCACTCATTGGCCCTTGGTCTCTTTGAACAACCCAAGGATACTGCCAAAAGCCCAGCGCATAGGCTTGTACGAAGACTGAGGAAGTACACTGAGAAAGCAAAGCTGGCAATCAGCATCCCTCTCCATGAATATACAGCTCGCGGATGGGATGCCACAAACAAACAGTGGAGAAATGTGATCTGGCCCAGGTTGGACTCCAATTTCGGAGATGCTGGTGCGACATCACAGGCCGCTTGGACCTTGGAGTTCAATCAGATGGATGTGGATAATACGGGTCTGGGGTTGAGTGAAAATTCGAAGTTGAAGGTAGAAAAGGCAGCTACCCTTGAAGAAGGAGAGTCTAGCCATGTCGAGGGAACCATATCTGCGGCGAAGTGATGATGACCCTGTATTTACACATAGCTGGAATATCAATAGAGCTGCTCGGAGTTTTGCCACAAGACCTCGCAAAGTATGACACTAGTTTGTTGTTTATTTCAAGAAATATACTGTCACACCCAATGCCCCACAATTTTTAATGATCCTGTTTGTTGTTCAACTTCTGTACCTCGATGATTGTCCGATCAAGGGAATCAGGTAAGTCAAACTCCCGGTTGACTATTCAAACCTTATCTCTTACCGCTTTCCCCTGCGTACTATCCGTTCCCTTCAACGTCGGCTTGATTTTCCCTCAATCTTCAAGACACTCGAAAAGTTGATTTCGTGCCGGAATTTTCCCCACATGAGATTTCACCGCAGTCAAAGATAACATGGAGAATATATGAGACGTGCTGTGCACTCTGGACTCTCCTCCAAGCCATCATTGTTTTTTTATTTTTTTATTTTCAACCAAGGCATAATTCAACTTTGGTACTGTTTGCTTTCAAAGTCGGAAAAGGTGATGGTAAACAGGACCATGCTGATAACTTCCGTGCTCCCTCGATCCACTCCTTTGGACCGACAGAGCTTTGACAAGCCTCCGCCTCAACAGTATTCCTCTTACAACTTCTACTGGTCATAGCTTTTCTGCTTCTAGAGGTCCTCCTGCCGCCACATGAAGCTCGGAGCCGATGCCCTCTTCGATTACGAAGACGCGAACGAGGTCTCGCCGCCGCAAAGAAGGACGACGCTCGACGTTCTCAAGCAGACCAAGGGTGACGTTGTCGCTAAGGTCGCCCGCTCATTTCCCGCCCTTGAAGGCGGCGGCGCGGACCAAGCACGTCTACCGCTGGTCCGCTGCTTTCATCAGTAAAACTACATGTTTGTCTTTGGCATCTTCCGTCTTTGTGAACCATCTTTGAGAGTCTTGGTCTTTGAGAGCCGTCTTTGGTCTTTGGAAGAGCATCTTTGAGAGTCTTTGTCCTGGTGCCGGCGTCTTAAGTCTTTGCGAAATTTGTGTCAACAATTTTCATGTGTCTCAAAATTTGATTTCTAATTCACCCTCAAGCTTCCAGAGTGCAGGCACGAGCATGTAGTGAATGAACTTGAGTGTGACACTAGCTCCATGGATACTCCAGGCTCCGAGTTCAACTGAATCACGAGATGAGCAACTTGGATGGCAAAAACAAGAGAGATGGCTCAATGCGAGAACCTGAGTACAATTGCATACCAGTGGCGTGTTTTTCAAGGAGGTGCTACCAGTGTGCAGATGCGCATTTGAAACAACCTCAAGTCATTGAAACTCCGCCCGATCATGATGCGGAGATTTGAGGCCGCCCCGATCAATTGCGCCATAATGACTCGATGGGATCATTTTGTTGGTTGCTCTCTACCTTCATGTCGCCTCCCTCGCCGACTCGGACCTCCTCAGCCTTACCCTCGCCGTCGCCGCAAGTCCCTCAAGCTTTCAAGCTTCAAGTCCCGCCTGTCCCCAGACTCGAAGCCTCTTGCTCAACACGGTTGCCTTAGCACCTCACAGCTCCTCCACGCATCTGGCCCGTCTTCCATGCCCGGGCTGCTTTTGGTCAAGTCCTTGCCACTACGCTCAACTGAAACCTTCTTTCCCCTCAAAATCTCAAGACCTCAAGGCTTGAAGTTTGAAGATTGCCGTCAAGTTTCCTTCTCGACACTTCAAACACCGGGTTCTCAAGCCGTCTTCCGCGAACGCGATTCCAAGCACTACGGGTCCACGGTGTGGAGGGTTATTCGACGGTCAATTCTGGTCCCCTTCTCGTCATGCGGCTCTCACAGCGCATCGTCAAATCTTCAACAGCCTTTGTCAAATCCTCAAGCTTGAATCTTTCATCGGTCCGTCAAGCATCGCGGTGTGATGGATAACCAGTGTCGCTGGTGGCCAGGTGCGCAATCCGAACTGTGTATGATCGTAACTGATCTTGGCTTTGGCCTCCGTGTAGTATTTGTGGCTTAGCTCGTCCCCTGCAAACACCGTTGTGATCTCCCGTGCTAAGAGGCGCTATTCTTTGCGCTCCCGTGTCGTAGCCTGGCTGCCGACTAGCCGTGGCTGTTTGTATTTTGCCACGGGGAACGTGCGGAAGCATATGTACCATGTACTAGGTATACGTAGCCCATGAATATATCATCTGCACCATATTATCTGTCTTTCTAAGCGTCTTTGAGTGGTCTTGAAGAGAGTCTTGAGGAAAGACGACATCTGTCTTATGAGTCTTGCCCAAGACGAAATGTCTTGCAAAGACTTTTGAACCTGTCTAGCCAAAGACGCCCGTCTTTGGGGAAAAAGTATCTTTGGTGTCTTTGACGTCTTGCCCAAGACGCCCAAGACGCCAAAGACAACCTTGTAGTTTTACTGATGTTCATGAATGGCTGGAGCCTGGTTTGAAGTCGTCTGAGATCGTTCTTAGCCCAAACGTTAAGAGTGGCGGTCTTCATGGTTTGAACGACGCGCTGGACAAGGTGAAGGCCGGCGTCAGTGGTACCAACTTACTACCAAGAGTGTTGTGCCGGTTTGAAGGTTTGTGCGCATATAATTGTGTTACCTTGAGGAGCGTATAGATAACTGAGTTTTCGCGCACATAGCTCGTTGAAATTGACGACTGATTGTTTTTTTGACAGTCGTACAAATGGAAAATATCCTGAGCTCTCGGACCATATAAGCCTGATATTCGCTACGTAACTCCAGACTCTCTTTCTGACCACCATCGCTGACAGCACTTCTGCTTCCGGCTTTCTTCGAAACCTATCAATCTGTTTCTATACCTCTCTTGGTCGGTGCTATCTCCAGTCTTTTTGCCGCGCGTCTGAATTTAGCCGCCCATCGACTATTCTGGATGGAACGGCAATCACCCAGAACTCTCCAAGGGCTTTGATTTTGGACCCACACAACTCCTGAAGACCGGAACCTACAATGAACACCATTCTTTGCACCCATGTCGAATGAGTCCACGCGAAGCGCAGAATAATATAGCTGTGCTTCTCAAGTAAAATTAGACCTGGCGTCTATCTATCGTTCTCTTCACACCGCGACCACGACGGACGAAGCTATCTGCGTTGTGCTTTGACCGCATCCGCCTCCTGGTCCATCCACTCCCAACAATGCAGAACATGCTCACGCCATGCCAGGTACGTCTCTTCCCGGCCTCCCATGCAAGCAAGAGTTGACTGGCCATGGACTGCAGTATCGCACCGGGCGGATGCTTGGTAGCGGCACGTACGCCATCGTGCGGGAGGCCATCCACAACACGACGGGGGTCGTCTATGCGTGCAAGATCATCAACAAGCAGCTCATGGAGGGCAGAGAGTATCTCGTACGCCGCTCGTCCGTGTGAGAGGATCGGCGCTGTTGACGCGCCGCGATGCAGGTGCGGAACGAGATCGCGGTGCTGAAGCTCATTTCGAGCGGGCACCCGAACGTCGTGACGCTGCACGACTACTTTGAGGTGGGTCGATCTGCCTCGCGGGGGAGTCTTCGTGCAATTCGCGTCGCGGGTTGTTTTGATATGGTTCTGACTAGAAGAGTAGACGCGCAACAACCTCTATATGTGCTTTGACTATTGTACCGGCGGCGAGCTCTTCGACCGGATCTGTTCAAAGGGCAGTTACTACGAGCCGTGCGTTACTTCCTCGACGTTGCAAGCGGAATCCTCACTATTTCTGCAGCGATGCAGCGGCTCTTGTGCGATCCGTCTTCACAGCAGTGAATTACATCCACGACGCTGGCGTCGTTCACCGCGACCTCAAGCCGGAGAACCTGCTTTTCCGCACGACAGACGAGAACGCCGAAATTATGGTCGCGGACTTTGGGTTGAGTCGGATCATCGAGGAGGAAAAACTCAACCGGCTCACGGAGGTCTGCGGGACACCGGGGTACATGGCGCCCGAGATCTTCCAAGGCGGTGGGCATCCATTCCCCATTTTGTGCGTATGCTGCTGATGTTGGTATTTATTTTCCTTCGAACGCTGACAGCGGGCCACGGTAAGCCCGTAGACGTCTGGGCGATGGGCGTCATCACGTACTTCCTCCTCGCGGGTTACACGCCCTTCGACCGCGACACCCCGCAGGCCGAAAACGCCGCCATCATGGCTGGCGATTACAAGTTCGAGCCCGCGGAGTACTGGGCCAACGTATCCCCCACCGCGCGCGACTTCATCATGGCGTGTCTGACAGTGGATCCCGAGCGCCGACCCACTGCCGCGAATGCGCTCCAGCACCGGGTGCGCGTCGCACGTCCTCTGCGTCCTAATTTTATTGCGCTGACTATGGTAATTAATTAACTCATTAATGGTTGGCAGTGGCTCGCCTCCGCGCCGACGCCGTTCGTGCCGGACCCCTTGAACCCGAGCGGCGGCCCCACGGATCTGCTGCCGCATGTGAAGAAGGCGTTCAACGCCAAGATGGCATGTGCGTTCCTGTTTTGCTCTTGATATCCCGTTAGCGCGCGCCTGCTGATACTTCTGCAGGGAAGAAAGCGGGCTTCGGCATCCAGGCGCTGGCGCGAATGCGGATGGCTGCCCTCGCGGGGTCGGTGCATCGGCTTGGGCCGGCGGCGGCGGAGCTTTCGCAGACGGTGGAGCGGTTCAAGGAGGAGAGCACGCAGGAGGTTATGGAGGTGTGTGTCGGATTTCCCCCCCTTCTTCGGCGCTAACTTGTTCTACAGCAAGTGCCGATAACGCACCAACACGCGGTCTGAAAGAAGTTGTTAAACACTAAAATGTACTTGTATGGGTCGGGTGTAAATTAGCGGAGGAAGATTTGGGTAATATTGAAGAGCATAGAGTATTGCAATGAACGGTGTACAGTACATGTGCTCTCTAAAACTAGGAGTTTGGTTGATTGAACAAACGCCAGCCAAAGTGCGGTCTCTCTCGAACAACATAGATCCTTTGCTCCAATAAAGATCCCTCTTTATGCCAATAAATTTACAAAACAAATGCACCTATATCTACAGATTATACTCCTGGTCGTAACGTACGGCGACAATCACTCGAGACTATCTCTAATCACCGCCGCCTTCCAGCGCCTTAACGATCCCGAACGCGGCGGCAGCCGCCACACCGCCGACAAGAAGCGTGCTCACTGCACCCCATAGGTAGCCTTTGGCGCCCACACCCGCACCCGTCACCCGCGCCTTGACCGCGCCAAAGACCAGCAACACAAAGCCCGTGATGAGCGCACTCCACATGAGGGCGATGTGTGCGCGGGGGATGAAAAAATACGGGATGAGGGGGATGATGCCGCCCACGAGGTAGCCCGCGCCAATCGTGAATGCAGAAATGTAGAGGCGGCTGGTAGGCACCTCCTCGAGACCGGCGCCGAACTTGAGCAAGAAAGGTGTGAGTCCGACCTCCTTGCTCCATCGGAGGGACTCATTGGACTCGAGGTCGTGCGCCGTGATGGTGTTGCCGGACGAAGGGGTGGAGGGGACCTCGACTTCGCGGAGGCAGCGCGCGACGGCGCGGCAGGTGCGTTCGTCCACACCGATAGGGGCGAGCACCTCGGCGACCTCGCGCTCCATCTCGCCGTCGCAGCTGCGGACGACGCGCGCGGCGGTGCTATCGCGGAGGAAGCGGTAGTGATCTCTCTCCGCCTGGGACGCCAGGAATCCGCCAATGCCCATCGAGATGGCGCCCGCAATGAGCTCCGCGACGCCTCCGAGGACGACGAGACGAGATTCGCCGAGCGAAGAAAGGCCAGCGGTCAATGCGAAGGGCACTGTGAGACCGTCTGAGAGTCCGATGACGCTGTGTGGAGTGGTGAGTACACGATGCGGTATTTTTCCATGGTTCGCCTTACACGTCGCGGACAACATCTGGGTCAATGAGGGTGCGGTCGTCGCCTTTGAGTTCTTTGCAGCAAACTCCGTCGGGTCGATTGTGGCGCGAACAGCGGGCAGGGAGCGGAATTGGCTGGGATGTGGGTGCCACTGTGTCTATAGCCCAGACGGGTGGTTTTGTGGGGTTTTCCGAAGCTGCTGGCCGTGAGAGGGGAACGGAGGGCGCAGGAGTGGGATTCGAGGCGGAGGACATGGTGGCGGGAAGAAAGAAAATTGCTTTTGGTGCCTGCCATTTTTGGAATCCATTTAGCCTCGGCAACGGGCGGCAGCCAATCACAGGCCGCCAATTGGCGCTCTCCATATGATGCGAGCCAATAGAGCGCCGCGAATTCCACGCGCGTCCGTTTTGCCGAAGAACGCGTCGCCTGACGCGCTAATGGCCGATAATTGAACCGATTTTATTCGACCTCGAAAATGCGGGATGGATAGAAAAAGTCCACGTCTTTAAATTTCGGCGGGTGTTTGAACGCGTGCAACTTTAATTGGTTCAATGGGCTCAGCAATGAAGCTTTGTCCTTCAAGTTGCACTGATCTCATTGAGTATATAATAGAGGGAATTATTCGGCGTAATATTTGGTCGAGAATTGCGTTAAATTGAGACATACAAAGGCCGGCCTTCTCCTCAAAGAAGACCTGGAAGAATGAAGAACATCCACGGGAGAGGATGGGTTAAGTATATGAAGGTATCCCCAAGAGCTCATACGTGTAGACTACTCCCACCTATCTTACGCCTCGTCTGCGTACTTTGAAGACCTCGCCACGGAGCGCGAAGCATTGGGGAAGGCTCTGGCGAAGTTGGATACTGTGTGGCGGTAGGGAAGGGCAAATGAATATTATCGAGCTGGAGGAAGAGGAAGAGTCACCGGAGTAGTCCCGTAGCGTTTTTAGAGAATGGAAGTTTTGGCGGCAAATTTGAGGTCGGATGCAAAGTTCGGATAAAAAAATGGCTTGGCGCTCGCCGGAGGCAGAATGCGGATAGAATTTCGGCCGCATCAGCCAGCAAGAGTTCGGATAGAGTTCTGAAAACGGCCAAATCAGTATCCGACCTACCAAGCGATAAACATGGGTCCTAGTAATGGAGGGAATTTTTCGGCAGCGGGATGGTAATATTTGGTCCAGAACTGCGTTGAATTGAGACATACAAGGGCCATGTTTTCTCCTCAAGAAATACCTGGAAGAATGAAAACAGAGCTCTGCCGAATATTTGCCAAGTGACTGAATTGAAAGACGAAGAGCCTAAGTTGAACTGTTGCATTTCCACTGAAGTCCATACCTGGGCGGAAAACCCTATGGGAGAGGATGGTTATATGAAGGTAGCCCCAAGAGCTGATATGTGCAGACTCTTACGTACCTGATTTCAGAGTGAAAGCCCCACATTCAAAGCGCTTGTCCCAAAACGGAACTCAACGCCACGAGCCCAATAGGGAACCGTCCCATCACTTCTCTTTCTCTTCCGCTCTTTGTCGTTTTCGTCGTTTCCTGCCTCGACCGTCGACCCGTTTTACTTGAAAATATTCAAGGCACCCCGGGGCGCTGAGTGGAAGACACGGGAGCAAAAAATAGATGCTCCCACGCCGATCGCGGCGATAATCAATCGATGGTTGAAAATACTCGAAACGCAGCATTGGCAGGAAAACACGGTTCGACCCGGGTTTGAACTGGGGACCACCGGGGTTTAGGTTACGCAAGGGGGTGCGCATCAACTGACACAAAAATTGACAAACGCCAGCAACGAGGAGCAAAACATGATTCGACCCAGGTTCGAACTGAGGACCGCCTGTGCGACAGGTTACCCAGGGGCAACAACTGTTAGACAGAAGTGATAACCAACTACACCATCGAACCGTGAAACGCACTGGAATTGAAGGAATGTGCCTTCAGAGCACCTGGGAAGTCGATATTTGAACCAAGTTGAAAGAACTCACCACTCGCTAAACATGCCTCGGAATTGAAGAAATACGAGCTGGGAACAACCCGAATGTCAACAGGATCTGTGCAGACTTCAAGCAAGTTACCAGGATTCATGGAGGATTTCACAAACATAAGTATGTCGGAACCGAAGGAATTCGGGATCAGACATCCGCATACTTCCATAGAGTTCACAGGAATATATGAGGTCGGAAGTGACCTAAAAGTCAACAGGACTTGCGCAGAGTTCAACCGAGTACAGTCGCATCCGCGGTGGATGCCCAGAACAATGTGGACTGCCTTCATTTTATCTTCTTTCGAATTCAATATGGTTCGACTGGCCTCCACCGCAGATACAAGTCCTTCTACTGAGATCATGAAGCATAAGCATGACTCTAGTCGTATATCACTCACGAAAATACCCTCGGAACCCCCAGGCCACCTAGGTAAACACCGTGGAACAACCAACATTTTCCGTTGAACCCCAAATGAATATTTACACTCTCACTACTATTCGTCCTCCCCCAGTGCCAGAACGACTTCATTTCGGGAGCGGTTCGTCAAAATACGGAACTTCAGGGATGCGGCGGGTACCAGTACACCTCGGGAATCTGAGTTAACCATTTCGCAAGGGGTTAAGGCCTATGTCTGCGACGTCGTACCAGCAAAACATGTTTTGTCCTTTCGGCGTGTCTGCCCAGCTGACCAGCCTTTATAGGTACCCAAGTCTCTCTAAGGGAGGCGAGATGAAGGCAGTATTTGGCTCTTCGCGTTGCACTTGAACCGTGAGAAAAATTAATAAAGCTGGATCACTTGAACATTCAACACCTCCTATACTCCGTGGGGTGTTGAATGGCCCAAATGACGTGGAATTCCTTCTTCTATTGGCAAGTTCAAGTGCATGGTGTTCATGGCTCGACTGGTTTTCGCCACAACAAGCAACGAATCAACGAAAATAGAGGTTCTTCAGGGGCAGTGGGGCATTTGTTTCACAAGTCTACTCTCACTTTCAGTGGACCCTTTCTTGCCACCAGAACTGGGGCGCAAAATTGCTGCATCTCTGGGCAACAGGTCAGTTCCTCGCCTCCTTCGCGTTGCACGACGTTAAGGTCTGGTATGCGGTCCCTATCACTGCATTCCGGGATGGCCTACGCTGGGTTGGCAAAGGTGTATGTAGGTCAACATAGTCACCTACGCTCACCTACACAGCTCTGTCTAGGTGTGCGTAGGGGGCTACACTGACCTATTGTAGTCGGCTACGCTGACCTACGCTGACCTGCATACAGCTACATGGACCTTTACTAACTAAGCGTAGGCCCACCCGGAATGCAGTGTATCCGGTTATAACTTACGGATTACATCTTCCCGGTAGGCTAGAACCTTTACTCTGCCGTCGGGTACTCGCAGGAGTTGAGAGTCAAACCGGGCAATCTCCACCGAATGGAGGCGCGATACTACCCCCTGACGCGCTGGCCGCTGCTGTCGAGAGACTGCCAGCAACCTTCCTCCGCACCCATGTCCGCCATCTTTGCAACGCCGGCGAGAGCCGCGAACATATCAATGCCTCGCTCCCGGACAGAATTGTATGCCCGGCAGTTGAGGAAAACTGCATGCTGTGGTCGACTTGACCGTCGAGTTCAGACGGTTCAATTCCAAATCAATACACGTAGACTGAAAGGGTGAGAACTCAACTATGCTCGTGTATAAAATCAGGATGAGATGAATACCTTACCTGCCATTCATCAATTCCTTCGGAATGCGCGCTTGACAGCCTGGCAAGTCGTCAGATTTTAGTTGCCCTTTGTGATAAGTACTCGACAGACGGAACATTGATCGCCTACCTGGCCTTGTAACGTCCTTTGAACTTGATCCCCATGCAGTGTATTGAGCTGACTGAGTTGCTTGGCTGGAGAAAATGGGAATCTTAAGCCTACTTCATCACCGGCCAGAAAAGACTTCTATTCAGATGCACTTTCTGCAGTCGAGTCTTCGCTTATCAACTTGGACGGAATTCATCTGCTTCCAAGGCCGTTTGTTGTTCTTGTCTACCAGAGGTTCGGCGCTCATGATTTCCTCCGAATCGAGAACAAAATGGTCCGGAAAGACACCTACCAGAGGTATCGGGCATCCATCGTTCATGTTCGCCGAAGTTGAGAAGGACTTGGAATTGAATCAAAAACTGCAACGGCACTCACCTGAGACCAACGGCGGATCACGACTGAACGGTCGCTACACATGCCTTTACATCCCTGAGGGAAATCATTTTAAAGGCAGCCGCAACAGCCCAGATCATAGATATGTAGATTATTCCTCCCGCAACACAAAGGTTTCCCCTGCGAAATCGATCAACAAGTGAACCGCAGAGAAACAGAAGCTAAACGTACGATGGATCTCTCCAGAAAGGCGTCGGGCTATGAACCTTTCAGCCCGTACCCAAAAATCCTCGCCACCACGAGCGCCGATCTGCCAGTCTCGTACAGTCGGCGGCGCTTGCATGCACACAAACCGCGTGTCCTGCGCAAGGGTCTCTAGCCCGATCCCAGTATCCATGAGCATCTGGTACGACGTGTTCAGGAGAACAAGGACCCGCAACACAGGGCATGTTTTGAGCGCGTGTGTGAGGATTTGGAGGGATCGCTCGACCAGGAAGGCAAGATGCGTGAGGTGGGGAATGCGCGCGAGTCCCTCCCACTGGGCGGTATCGGGCTCGAGATCGTCCATTACTTCCAGATGCGTGATGTGCGCGAATAGTGAATGCGAGAAGTTGATGCTGGTTCCGAAGAATAGATCGGCCAATGTGGTACCCAAACGTCGGAGAGGCATGCCCGATACGAAAGGTAGGAAATCGGAGTCCGGTCCAAAGTGAAGGATAAGGAGGTCCTCGACGGAAGAGCAAGTTGCGAGAACGAGTTCGAGGTTGAGTCGAGGGATTCCTTCGTAAACCAGCAGGTGCCGGACATTTTCTGCAACGGTTTGGGACTCGATTGCGGAGGTGAAGCGGACGGGGTCGAAGCACACATGGCCGGGCAGTGGATTCGAAAAAACGACAACACGGTATAGCAGTGGTTCGATCCTGTCGTGCGCTATCAGTTACATCGCATTGCCATAACGGAGATGAAACTTGCCAGACTTTGACCCGGTGGGCAACCAAGAGAAGGGCCGGAATAGATTTGGAGTGGGACTGGGCGGCCAATTCGAAGACCTTGCGCTCCAGTTCAGCGGGAAGTCGGGGTTCGGACATGAGCGGGTGAGGCAAGCCAGCTACGGCACATGATTGCCGAGAACCGAAACAGTGGCAAGCATTGGTCCGCGCAGGGATCGCCCAAATCTTCAGCTCCGAGATGCCATCTCCGCGATTGCAAATCGGAGCTTTTGTGGGATTCGTCCATGAGTAACATAGTAAAAAGACCTGGAGTGACAAAAACATCGTAGCGGCAGTAAAACAGTGAATTTTGATGTAACCGCACAGCAGCAAGATAATTCAGCAATGAAGAGCATAATAGCTTTGCGAGTGAAGAGGCTAGCGCCGCAAACAAAACTCACCCGTAACCCCACCGACAGCTTGCGTCTCGTCAACACTGAGTTGAACAGGAAAAATGAGAGTGAGAATTCTGTATTCTTAGTCCAGGGAAAACAGAACACAGTAAATTTTACTCCCATAACCCAACTGCACGTCCAGGAAACACGATTATCAATATTCGAACTGGCCTCCCTTCATCGCCGCTGACATAAGATATTGACCCAATCGGGAATTATCCGATCACTTTTCCGTTCTCTGTCGCTTTCTGCCTTCAATGTCATCCCGGCGGCCTAGAGCTGCGACGGGAGGTCCGGAATGAGAGGGGACGACTCGGGCGTGAAAAAAAACTGGGCTCTCACACTGATTGCAACGCGATAATCAAAAGTGATGAGAATTGAAAACGGGGGAACGGCGAGCAAAACGCGCTTCGAATGAGGTTCAAACTAAGAAATCCGTGCACGCAAGCATAATTTAACAGAGGTATTAACCAACTACAGCCCTCGGGGCTCGCGAAATGCTTGAACGGTGGGGTTTAAAAAAAAGAAAGAAGAACCGCAACAACAGCAAAATGGTTCAACCCGGTCTCGAACCGGGGACCTCCTGTGTACAACCACAATTGTGAGACAGATGTGATAACCCCTACACCACTGAACCTTAAAGGGAGGCCGGAGGTAGAAGTAATAAAGGGAGGCCGGAGGTAGAAGTAATAGCGTAGAGATTAGAGAGAGGTTATAAAAAGTCCCAACTTTCAATCAGAACATCTGATTCTGCTCAGAATCACAACTCATACACTCGCACTAAGGCGGTAGAGCTATCACACCCAGGGGCCAGACATGAATATCAATCAGTGTGCACGAATAATTAAATTTATTGCAGCCATGGAGCCCATTTTTCTTTTGCTTGGCGATGGAGTCCATCGCTCAGCGCGTAACATACTCTGGCCATCTCTTGATATCACATCACAGGCGTCGTTGGACCTCAGAGCCGAAGCCGCATTCCGGCACGCGCTGTCGAATGCAGCTGGATTCATCTCCGGGCCGCCAGACTTCTTGACAAAATCGAGTTCGTCGTCGTACAGCTGTTTGACGGCTTCGGACACAATGGTGTGCTCAGTTCCGAAGACAGGGGAGGGGAATGAAGTGACTATGCTGGATAAGATCTCGGACAAGATGGTGTCGGGAGTAGATGGACGGTAGAAACCGCCAACGGCGGAATTCGTGCCTCTTCCCGCCTGCAGCGCGATAAGGAAGCGCTCGATGGCGCTAGCAACAGGGTCCTTCCGCACGCCGGGTGAACCGGGCAGGTAGAAGGGTACCAACTCGAAGCACGTCCACGTCAAGTCCGTGGCCTGAAGGAAGCGTCCAAGCCTTGAAGAAAGTTGATTCGCGAGCGCGGACGCGAGGTCGTCGGCATAGCGCTTCGAGGGTTGCGCGTCGTGCGACGTGCCGACATAGGTCCAGAAACCACCACCCACAGCCGTGATCGAGTCTGCGAGGCGGGTTTCCGCCTTCAGGCGCGCGAAGAGGGGCGCCGCGGCCGCGTTGTGCCCGAGAGGATCGAGGGTTGCTGCAACGCATTCTTCAAGATCCTCGAGTTCCATACCCAGGTTGACCAGTTGAAGACCGTCCATGGAGCGTCGGCGGGATTATGAATGAGGTAAGCCTTGGCCTCGTCCAGAAAATCGACCGAGGTCGCGACCCGGATGTACACCAGGCAGCCATCGACGGGTGCGTCGTCTCCGGGCGGGCTGAGACGCAATACGCCAGCATTGACGGCGGTGTCGATGTCTTCGCTCGTTAATCCGCGGGTGATCGCGACGAGAAAAGTGACAGTATCGTCGTCGAGCTGATTGAATAGCTCCCAGAAGGGACTCTCGTTGTCGATGGGCGCAAGCTGGTCGTCCTGCGTCGTGCGTTCCCATAAGGCGCGAAGCATGCGGCGTTGGTCGGCCACAGAAGAGTCGGCGTCGACCATGGAGACGATCTCGGCATAGCCATCTCGCCGGTCTACGCGCACGGAAATCTGGGAGAACCACGTCTCCGCGAGGTCCTCGTCGAGGTCGGCGGCGGCGGCAAGCTTTTCCTTCTTCTTGGCGGCCTTGACCGCGGGGTCTTTGCGTTTTTCGCGTCGGTCTGCGGCTGACTTGACCTGGTAGGCGGGCTAAGAATAAATATAAGTACCATCGTATATCAGAATAGGGAGATTCCGACCTTTTGGCGCGGGGCAGCGCTAGTAGAGGCCTGCTTGGTGGCAGGTGTCTTCTGGTTCCAAGTCAGAACGCATGCCACAATGATCGTGCGGGACATACCGATGACGAGGGCTTCGGCTGAGATGATACGCGCCTGTTAGATTCGCGCTATATCCTCCCGACTAAAAACATACAATATTATTTTCTGCCGCGTTTTTGGAGCTTCTCGCAGCAACCTGGGCGAAAATATTCAGAAAACACGATGGAAACGAGAAAATCAAGACTCACGCTCTTGCCGTTGGCCGATTTGCTGTTGGTGGTTTTATTCGAGACAAGTGGGTCCTTAGATCAGAGTTAGAGCGCGAGAGAAGAAAACGACCCGTGTTGCTCACTTCGAAAAAGGCAACATCGTCGTCGTCTTGTGGAGTTTCAGCTCGTGCCGTCTTGTTGGGTGGAGGCTTCATTTCACTCGATGTCAGATGGGAAAAAACGCGAAGGAGAAAGGTGGCTTACTGCGGAACTTGTCGAAATACTGCTGCCCTGAGTAATTTGTTAGCGGACTCGGCGGTCAAAAATAGTAGCACTTACAGTACGCTTGAGCGACCGCACAGAGGGCGGCATAGTGGACGGTGAAGGAAAGAAAAGAAGACCGAAAGAAACGCGTCACAGCTCTAATTTGCCCAGAATTTACCCGCCTGAATTTCGATGGCCGACCGATGTACGGACCGCATCGCGAGAAATCACACTATAAAATCCGGCGCGCACAGTTCTTTCCCAGCCGCGCGATAGCCGCACAGAACCACCACACAGCGGAATATGGTGCCGGGCAGGATCGAAAATCCGGCGGCTTCATTTGGTATTCAAAAAATCCCAGAACAGATAAATGAGTCGGGAGACCGGCGCGAAGAACGACGTTGGGATGCGAAGAGAGAATGTGATTGTTCAGGAATGTGGTAAGAGAGGGCGGCGATGTCGACGAGGCGCGTTATTTCGCCGTTGCTGGCCCAAGTAGCGCTGCGCCACGAAATTCCGCCATTGTTTCTAGGCTAGTGGAACAAGAGGGAGGAACACGGCGCAAGAACGTTGCCTGCGCGAAATCGGCTTTGCGGGACAATGTTGAGCGACGGAGAAGCCTGCGACAGCTTGGCCACAACCGTCACGCGCGGTCACCATTCTCAAGAACGCCTTCCATTCGGTTTGAGGTAATATTTGAGTAATATCTCCGTACACTCCAGTTATTCTCAGATATTCGACAAGAGATTTTAAGGGGAAGACGGGGATCGAGTTTGTGAATGACTGCAGGGGAGCAAGGGCGAGACGAGCAGTTTGTCGTGTGGTGGGAAGAAAGTTGAAGATCGTTAGCACCGCCACTTGATGCGATCAATGCCGGCCATCAATTCAACCCACGAGGGAAAATTGAACCTTCATCAATTCAACCCAGGCAAAGCCACAAGGGAAATCGAACCTACACAAGATGGTATGCAGAGAAGATGTAGCGTGTAGAAATAAACTACATGTCCTAAAGGAAGTTTCCTTCAACTTGCCCGCTTGAATTACCTACTTTAGAGCAATGGCGGGCACAGAAGAGCAGACAGCTTGTTGGGGAGAGCAGACTCGGGCATGGGAAGGCGCTCTCAATTATTGCCCTCCATTTCCTACCGAGTTTCTATTGTAAAGAGCGCAGAGGGAAATTCCCACTGAAGTCCGAGGTCATGGGGTGAGTCGCGCGCGCCCAGCAACGAGAGAAGGTGGAACAAGGCGTTGGCGTAAGGCATACAACGACCGGGATTTGAAAAAGCGGAACCCAGCCGTTGAGATTGATCGAGGAGTAATGCGATCAAATTCATGCAAACGACGCAGGTCGAACGGAACTCCAAAACTCCAAAACTCTTGAGAATATTTGGGGAGCAAGAGGAATTTGATAGTAACCCAAATATCTAGAACTGAATTTTCCAAGAAAGTGACGAGATGCCTCTGTTCTTGCCGCGATGCCATCGGACAGTTTGTTGATGAAGGATGAAATGAAGGCTAGAGTTACTTGGAGACTGGAGTCCAATGAAGGCAACACACATGTTAAATGTTCAGCAGAGATCTCACGGAGGTAAGGGCGTCAAAGCAATTCGTGATCTGATAAACTTCGTTGGAAATCCATTGGTGAAGAAACCGACACATTGAATGGGACCAGGGCTAGGAGTACAAAGGTATGTCTTAAAAAGAGCTCGCCCGACGTGGTCGGCCACAGAAAGTTCGGACATTCAGAGAGGGACAGCGCGCCGACGGCGACATCCAGCGCCATCGCGAAGTGGAATGTGCGGTGTCGTGGAGGGGATCTGTGGAGGTTGGGGACACGTAGACACGATCGCGTAGGTAGGGCTCTGGGCCGCCCGTCAGGGTGACGGGTTTGACGGCCGGGACGGGCCGGACGGGAGCCGTCCCTCAGAGGTCTGGAAACGACGCGCTGACGGACGGCGACGGGTAACCCGTCACCGGCTCGACGGGTCGCCAAAGATCGGACAATTTTCATTCAAATGTGACCAAAATGGCGAGATTTTGCTTCCCCTGCACACCTAGTGTATCTCCCCATGTAATCCGACAGTCATACCTTTTTCTTTCCTTAAATTTCCTTCCGCCACAGACGCCCATCAATTCCTCCGGCATTTCCCGAAATGGATTGATTTTTAACACTTGCATTTAAAACGGGAATGGGGGGTCTGGGCATAGGTTGAAGCACCAGAATGTGCACCATAGCTGTTAGAGATGCAAACTGATACACATGCACCACTCAAGTCATCCTGTTACTTCCTCAATATACTATGTTCAGATCTGAACCCGTCGACGGCCGTCAACGGGTCTGACGGCCGGGACCCGGCCGTCAGAGCCTTCAAAACTATTTCTGACGGCCGTTTTCGTGACGGCCGTCCCCGTCTGACGGACGGCCCGGAGCCCTACGCGTAGGTCTGTAAGTTAACAGAAGAGTTGGAATAAAATGTACCAGCGCAGCAAGCACAAACATCTTGCGTTCCAATTAAGGTGAAGCTTTAGCATTAGCGAGTATGACAAGAAAGGATCCTATTGTCTTGATCCTTGCCGACTACATGCATCGAACCGATTGGCCAAAGTGAAGGTTGTGGGGGCCCAAGCCCGGTGACTCATTTTCACGCGGCATTTGTGTTCGACTACTTTGAGAGTCGCGTGGAATCCGTCGAGATGAAGACGTCCCAAAAGTTTCCGAATCTAAGCACACCTTTCGAATTCCTCAACGAGCGACGGTCACCACAGCTATTACTAGAGTTCCTGAAGAGCGGTCAAGAGCCTGGACCGTATTCCCGAGAAGCTATCTATTTGCTGAGCTCGAAGTGGATACAGGACCCACAGAATACATACACGCCTGGTTTTTTTAACTTCAAGGGCCCTGAGCCTCCGCCGCCCGCCGCTCTCTATCCTTCGTGATGACTGCAAGAATTTCTCCGGCGCCAGCCTCTATCAACTTCTGCGCCAGTTTCACACCGACGGCCTCTGCCTCTTCAGCACTCCCCACTATCTCCTTGATGGTGTGCTCGACATGGAGTTGGCCATCGAGCGATGTCACGCAGCCCGTCAGCTGCAGCTCACCAGCGGCGGAATCGACATTCAGCTGCAGCTGGCTTTCGATGCCTACCGGGACACTGCAGCCACCTTCGAGGACGCGAAGGCACGCGCGCTCGGCCAGGCATTTCCACTGCGTCGGACGATGAGTGAGCTTTTCACACAGCTCCATCGCTTCGAGGTCGTCGCTGCGAATTTCGAGACCGAGTGCCCCTTGGGCGACAGCGTAGTAGAGTGTGGGCGGTGGAATGTCGACAGTGAGTCTGTCGGCCCATCCGAGACGCACCATGCCTGCTTTCGCGAGGACGATGGCCGCGTATGGCCCATCTGGCGCGTCGAGTTTGGCCAGTCGAGTATCCCTGAGTCGCGATCGTTTCCAAGATTAGTGAGAGATAAACAGGACGTGAAGAGGAAAGACGTACAAATTGCCCCGCTGCCAGATGAATTCATTGAATTTATTGAGAGAGTTGGCGACGCGAATCACATACCACATCCCGGAACTTCAATTCCGGAAACTTCCTCCGCAGCTGCGCGACACGTCGGACGCTGCTCGTTCCAACGACACTCCCCGCCGGGAGCTCCTCGAGGCTCTTCCATGGCTTCCCCGCCTTGACAATCAGGCTGTCTACTGGGTCTTCGCGCTCCGTAATCCCACCGATCACAAAGCCCTCGGGAAGGGTGGTGGGCACATCCTTCAGACAATGCACTAGGATGTCGACTCGCCGCTCCCCCAGAGCTACCTCCAGGTCCTTTGTCCACAGGTCCTTCCCCGCGGTAAGGTACGATGCGTCAATCAGGGTCGGGGGGGTCGTAAAATATGCGGCAAACCGCGGAGACGAGTCTGCAGACTGCGGGAAAAGATATTCAAGAGTCGCAACGACCACTTTCGTTTGGACTTGGGCTAGCGGAGAGGCACGAGAGGCCAAGGTGAACGTTCTGGGACTGGAGACCATGACTGTAGTGGAGGAGATCGATAGGAGATCTAAGATCTTTGGTTGTTTGTTGTTGGGACAGATAGGGGCATGGGAACTGGAATCTTCTTCTTGACCGTCGACTCAACGGGAAAACTAACCGACCTCGGCAGCGGCGAGAAAGGGATGCGACTCCTTCAAGAGATAAGCATAGTAGCCTTGTAGTAGCCCCACTCCTATTATTCGCCATTTAATGGGTCTTGTTTTTTCTCATCTGCAGCGAATGATTGCCCGAGAAGTAGCAAACCGGCAGGTGCGCACAACAACAATCGGTCTTCATCCATCGCACTATAATTATCCATGTTAGAATGGCACCAGATCCTGGGGGAGTGATATATCGCGGGCTCTAATTAGAGCAAGTGGCCGTTGGATCAAACACTCTAATTACACCGCCAAAGTGCTCACACACGACCACCACGTGAAGATTTCAGCTGGAACTCACCTTTTGCGAGGTATGATCCCAGCTAGGATCAGCTGGTCACCAGCTGGAACGCCCGCTGAGTTTTCAGCGGTGTAACTTGTCTCTTTAGCTTTGAATCTCAGTGTGTATATGCAATAATCAATCAGGCTCTTGTTAATTGTGAAATTCCTCACTCAAAATTCACTCAAAATTGCTGCGGCGGCTCGCTGCAATTCTTCTCTGGCCTCAAGCTTCACGTCGAAGCCGGAGACCAAACTGTTCAATTGCTGTTCAACGCCTTTGCTGCCCCGATGAAAATGACCAATAGACAAAAGACGACTGCAGGTTGACCCACCGATTTCGCATGGGTGCGAAATCGGTGGGTCGCTGGAGAGAGATCAAATCAGGTCCGTGCGTGATGTTTGGTTCTGTGTCAACTGTCACGTGCATGTTCGTCGCTCTCTCCTCCGCCACCACACATTCACCACTCCGATTCGCAGTCTGCTCTCGCGGCCTCAGGATAGGTTCTCTCGTGTCCCCACTGCCCACATGCGTCTGAATCCCCATTGAAGCTGGAAGGCCGGAGGCCAAAACGGCGGAATGTGGCAAGATTTCAAGCTTCCCACTGCACAATATTGTGCTTCAAACTTCAATTCCGGTGCTTCTGTTTACAGCGCCCACCGACGAACATTCCCCTTTGTCGTTTTACCTGGCCCGCGCTGTCCTTGATATGAAAGAGGAACCAGCGGTGACAACTCGCCGTCGATCTGCAACCCTGTGCGATGGTGCCGACGAGGCTTGCTCCACCACCAACAACTTCCAGCACTTCTTTTCTGTCCTCCTCCAAGCTTCGAGGCCTCAAGCCCAGAGACCATGGGGGGAACGAGGGGATTGTTCACAACGCCCAAAAAACACCAAGCCGTACTCGAGACCCAAAGCGCCTCAAGTTTGCAACGGTCAAGAACGCCCAAGACCGCCCAAGCCCTACTCGAGACCCCAAAGCCCCTCAACAAATCTCCACTGAAGCTGGTGTACATCCGCAAATCTGGATTCAAGATGGACCCTCATTCAACATCAATATACAGGGGAATCAAAACCTGACTTACTTTGCCTTCGTTACATATCTTCCTCTCTGCCTTATCTTTCTCCTCCCGCACCGCCTTATCTTCCCGCACCGCATATCTTCCGTTATATTCACTCTTATCAGTTGAGTGCGCAATACAACGTGCAATGGAGCGCAGAACAAACCCAGCAATAATCATAAATATATGGTCAATTGCGACTGAGAGCTCGGACCTGCGCCAGCTGGTCCGTCAGCTGGAAACCACTCGAAGGTGACTCCACTGTGGACCTATTCCGTAATCGGCTGGCGGCCAGCTTTCAGTCGGATGGGTCCAGCTGGGGCGAGCATGTATCCACCAGAGCGGCTCCAGCTGGAGCCTATGTGTGTGCCAATTGGCGGTGTAGAGGGATCGCGATGCAGTGTTGAGTCCATTGTTATAACTCAGATCCGGATCTGGCTTCTAACTCTGGAATTCTCAACCTTATTCGCTTCGCGAAGCTGCGGAACCCGGAACACTGTACGAGACCGTATGCTGAGGAGCAGCAATCGGGATATTGATAGTCTAGAGTTTACCGCGCCCCTGATCAAGGGTACCCCTACTATTATGTAAAGTGCGGAGTTTGAAATCCCCCTCTCACCATTCAGTACCTGCAACACCTCAATACCTCGAAGCTAGGGAGCCAATCCTTCAGTAATCATATGCCCTCATGATCTGTATCCTCAGAATATTTCTCAGGCACCCGCCTATGCACAGATAAAAAAGCTGAACTTGGTCAGCGGCAAGCCATCAAAATCCGGCATCGCGTTCCTTGGCTCAGGTGGAAAATCACAAGAGAGAAAGTAATTGGCCCTCGGTCGGTAGTAGGAATCAACCATAAAACACATGGAATACACGTCCTGGAGTGCAACTTAACATCCAGGATTTTGATAAGGCGGGGTACCGATCGGTGATGCCGGGTAACTGACAGACCACAACATAACGAGGTACGAGTTTTTTTATGTTGTAGTGTCTGTTTAGAAGAGACTAGGATATCGAGAGTTTTGTGAATGTTCGAGTACATATGTTTACCATGAGAAACCAACACAAGAAATAAAAAACATACAAAATTCGGCCATCCCTCCAGTCCCGCGCAGGGAAGAAATTTAGGCCAGAATTCAGAGGTGTGCGTTGGAAGAGCTAGGCGAGCTCTTTGTTACAACTCTTACGGATGCCGATGTTGCGGCACTGCTCGGCAAGAAAATCAGCACCGAATTTTGAGTGGGAACGAACAGGCTCATTGTAGCATTAACCGGGACGGCGTCAACTTGGGGGGGATTATGCGCATGATGCCCGTGCGATCGCGGCCATCTCCCTTCATTCCACACACGGCATTTATCACCGTGACCAAACATCGACGCACTTCCGTCGGTTTCAACGGTCAATCAATCGTCAAGGCGAGTTTTTTCGACATCGGGGAATTCAAATGGAACTCATCATTGCTTCCAGCGCTGGTTCAACACCGCATCGCAGAACAAGACGGCGAGGATGATATACCCTCGCATGTCAACTAAACAAACCCAGCACCATCGACGTCCACACCTCACTCATCCGCTAAAAAGACCGACACACCCCTACACAAATGAATTTGGCAACTACGGAATGTAAACATGTATTATTCTTGAAAAGGTAACTTTGACTTGCGGTCCTTGGTCCAGATCTCGTGACCGCGTTTGCGTCTCGCGCGGCAAATCTGATTTTGAAGCGGTGGCCGAGGGCCAGGGCGGATTATCCTTTGCCGATCCTACCCAGGCCTCCATCACCTCACAAACACCGAACCGAGTTATAACACTGGACTACGAACTCATCGCGATGGATCACCTCAGAGGCATGCCCGTTTCGGTTGACTGGTTCCCAGCACTGCCAGCCCATAGCGACCACGGACGTGTGCGCGTCGTTGATCGCAGTGAGCTCAATGGCCGCAGTTAGTTAACATCTATCAATCACTTTGGACGTCGTCGGCGACGTCAAGCACAAAGAATGGTTCAAAATTCTTGAAAATAATACGGTAGATTGAGATACTACGTACGGCACAGCATGTGAAGTGATGCGATATAGCGAATTTATCTAGAGGTCCAGGCAGGTTCGTGAGCGGAAAATGGCGCCTCCAGGTGCCTCCGGGTTTTCGGTCCCCGTCTACACCCAGCCAAAGCAGAGGGGAATACGACGGAAAAGACCAATACGGGCTCCGTACCACGCCCGGAGCGCCGCCGTGGGCTAATTGGGAGCATTCCACGTACCTTTTGCACGGTACACTACCGCGGGCGTTGCGCACCGCATAATGCCGCGCACGCTGCACACTCTACGTACATAGGACGTGCACATATACGGTGCACGCACACGGCGCGTGCTGCGCGGCAACAGGCTGCTGGTGCACCTCTCCTGAAAGGGGGGAACACTGTATCATCGCCACCAAATGGAAGACGCACCGGAACGATAGCCTTAGACGGCCCATGAAGAACACCAGGAGAAGATTATTTGAGGTAGAACCCACAAAAGTGATTATTCAAGCGCAAAATAGTAAAACATTACTTACCACAATGACACCGACGCGCCAAGCGTCGTCATGAATCTCGTACCGCACCATATACAATTATATAGGCATGTAGAAAAGGATTCGAGGTAGAATTTGAGAGTTCATTCAGATCCTGCGATATGCAGCACTGACCTATGCTGACAACGGAATCGACACCGCAATTCTAGGGGACGACGAGTGTGCGTTTCAAGGTGTCCTAGACACGCCATGAAGGCCAGGATGAAGGTGTGGCATAGGATAGAACTGATTGAGAAAGTGGATTTTAAGATGCGGCGGGGAATCAGAGGATGCTCACCACCTGGCACCCACCGTCATGCCGGGGACGGACTCGACACCGAAATCTTAAGCAACGACGAGGGAGTGTTGTACGGCGTCCTAGACTACCCCATGGAGGCTGGGATGAGGGCAATCAAGGTAAAGCCGACTGAAAACGGTGAATTTAGATGCGCGCGGAAAATCAGATAATATTGCCACGCACCGCGATGCCAGCGACGGAATCGACGCGGGGATCCTAATCGACGGCGAGTGGGCACTATATAACACAATATAAGACCCCGGGGCGGTGAGTATGCGGGCACCTAGGACAGAACTGAGTGAGAAAGGTGAATTTACAGTGTTTCCAGAAAACCTTGGCTGCGCCATTTTCTTTTTTGTTCGAAAAGAAATGAACACGTGAGCTTCGGTATCTTTGGCATCGTGGTTCAAACAATGAAAAAGGGCGTATTCGAGTAATTCATCGAGGTTTTCACTCTGCAGAAAGGTAATGCCTGCCAGGGACTGCAACAAGAGGCAGTCACTGGGTATTTATTTTGTGGCTTGTTGAAAAGTGGCTTGACTCGGTTGTGGACGCGGCCGAGTGTGCCAAAGGCCCATCAATTCCTTTCCTTGAAAAAAAAAAAGAAAATGGCGCAGCCAAGGTTTTCTGGAAATGCTGTAAGATGAGGGCGGAAGATCGATTTTTGAGTACTATAAATCAATGTGGAGATCAAAATGACTTAGAAGAACAAAATGCAGTCGATCTCGGTCAATACTGAACCAAATGCCCTCGGAAGTGCCGCAAATTGAACCGACACATACATAGTTGTAGAATATAAAAAAATCTTGAGGGGTTTCCGTGCAATAGTGGCGGTCAAAGTAAGCGCTTCGACCGCGCTTCGGCCAAGCGCTTCAAAAGCGCTTCGACAATTATCGACGCGTGGGAAAAGCGTCGAATCCTGAAGCGTCTTCGAAGCGTCGAAGCGCCTCCGGAGGCGCTTCACGCGCTTCAGAGACGCTTCAGAAAAGCGCTTCAGCTCTGATTGCCATCAGTGATGCTGAATTACGCGTGAAGCGTTTCTGAAGCGTCACTGAAGCGCTTTCCAAAACATGACGGTCAAGGTAGTTTTCGCTTCACTCACGCTTTTGATGGGAAATTAATTCCTGAAGCGCTGTGGAAGCACCTCGAGAAGCGTCTCCGAAGCGCGGCCGAAGCGTCTAGTTTGACCGCCACTAATACTGGGCACCATTGATCCAAGTTGAAAATCAACTTTAACTTCCCGCCAATCGAATTCTCTGGGGCATTGTACAGACACTGTGGTGTGGTGTCCCAATCTTCTACACAGAAAGTTGGGGGGAAATCGGTTGAGAGTCGACCGCCACAATGCTTTTATCGATTTTAGCGTGACTTTCCCATCACCAGAATTCAACGTGACATTCCGTGACATTTACTCGCAGCGCCCGTTATTTCACCGCTCTGCCTCCGCAATTTTGCGCAGTAGACTTTTACAACACATAAGAGTGCCCATATAATGCTACAAGAAATTTCGTTGGTGGGAGGTAGAGTTAAAGTTGATTTTCAACTTGGATCAATGGTGCCCAGTATTGCACGGAAACCCCTCAAGATTTTTTTTGTATTCTACAACTATGTATGTGTCGGTTCAATTTGCGGCACTTCCGAGGGCATTTAGTTCAGTATTGACCGAGATCAACTGCATTTTGGTCTTCTAAGTCATTTTGATCTCCACATTGATTTATAGTACCGTCCTTGGTACCTAGACTCGTTACCAGTCTGTGCTACGGCAAAGGAAAGTGATGAGGTTATTTGCCGTAGGCAGACTGGTACAACTCGGGCCACGCCAAAGGGCTGCGCCCGGAGTTTGAATTTTTGGCGGGAGCCGAGGCTGCCGATCGGGTGGCTGTGTTTAGCCATCAATTCTCCGCCAAAATTAACTTTTTCACAGCTCAGCCTCTGGGCCATAGAATATTATTCTGAAGAGACAGAATTCAAGTTCAAAGGTTCTAAATTACCGATTTTGAAAAAAATTCTGATGGACCCCCAGATTTGAGCAAAATCTAGCTTCGGGGAAATCTTTTCAAACTCCGGGCACAGCTCTTTGATCCAGTCCGAGGTGTACCAGTCTGCCTACGGCAAACAACCTCACCCTTTATTTTGCCGTAGTGCAGACTGGTTACGAGTCTACTTGGTACCGTCAAATACGCGGATCGTTGATCCTACCAAATTTCAATGCCAGCTCTAAAACTTGGTGTGTGAATCTAATGGAAATTCTCCCCTTGTGAGTTCTTATGTTACTTAGACTACTGTATGTTATTCTTACTGAAAAATATATATGAGCAGCAAAACCACTGAGGGAGCACTCCGAGCAGCGTGAGAGCTGGCATTCATACACGAGATTGATGCATACTTCATGCCGCAGTTCTGCGGCGGATGCATGTCACATGTCTGGGTCATTTTGCATTCCAAGACTCAAGAGGGAAAACTGACGCCAACGGGAAAATTATTGTTATCCACTAACTCACCCATTGGCCCGATGCTTTGAGTATATAACCAAGGCACTTTGACGCAACTTCGACGCAAGGTGTCGGTGCTCCTTCCGGGCGATTTAGAGGAGGATGCGAGTATGACCACAACCCGGTGGACATTCGGCTTTCCAGGCACGTTTGCTCGCATATCCCTCTCGTCTTGACTGCTCCCGCGGCGGGCAGAGCTAAGTTGACCGTGTTCTTCGTGATATCTACAAAATTGAAAATACGCTTTGAACCCTCAATCTCAAGTCGAATCATTATTAAGCCAACCAAGCCCCGGTTCCGCATCGTCCCAAGCCCAGTCATTCTTGCATGCCTCGATCGCCTCCGCATACTTTGCACGTTCCGCCTCGTTCGATATCCGCGGTGTCAAGCTCTCCTCCATTGGCGCCCATTCATTCGCTTCTGCGGCCCAATACAGTGTATGCCGGTCGGCGGGCGTAGGAGCCTCCGTTGGGATGAAGTCGTCTACCTCGAAAGTGCACGATTGAGGACGGTCGAAACGGCACATATACGTCGTGTTTGGCGTCCCCGCTGCGGTAGAGGGTCCAACGACAAGATGGGACTCCTGCACCTTGGACTTCTGCACCGTTCCTATTCGTTTGCGTTGCCGTGTGCGCGAATGCTCGAATGTTTCCAGTAGGCGCAAAACATGCGTCATGGACGGTCGCAGACGCAGTTTTGCATTCCAACATCTCTCTAAAAGAGCCCAGATCTGGGGAGGGATGATATTCTCCGGGACGTCGTCACGTCTCGGTTGCATTTCGATGAGCATCTGTTCTGTCACGGCCGGGGTCTTCGGTCGTCGCTTCGGAGGTTCGCCTGAATATATCTAAGCCAGTGTCAGACATCATTGTCCCCAAGAGCGCGCGTAACTGACCTCTAATGCCAATAATCCGAAGGCATAGATGTCTGTGGCCTTGGTGGTGCGAGGACTGTTGTTGTTGCCGGCGAGAGTGAACAGCTCCGGGGCTAGGATCGCTAGTGTTCCGACGGAGTTCGTCGTAAAACCCCGTTGGTCCAGGATCTTTGAGAGCCCAAAGTCGCAGATGACAGCACGGCCGGCTGCATCTACGAGCACGTTTTGCTGAAGACCAGGCTCAGCTGGGAGATGATACTAACACGCGAATAATATTGCGCACCACTTTAAGATCCCCATGAATCATGTCGCGGCGATGCAGGTAGGTCAGACCGGTAGCGGCGCCAAGTGTCTGAAATTTGTCAGCAAATTATTCCGCGCTTGAACTGGGATGAACCCACTAAATCATGACGATCTGCCTCCGGAAATCTTTTCAAGTACTCGCTGACATGCCCAAGCTTATAGAAGGGCGATACGAGAAGCGGCCAAGGAGCCAGGTCCTTGCAAACACCAAGGAATAGCAACGTGTTTGGGTGCTTCAGTTGGGACCAAACTCGAACCTCGCGTTCCATGCGCTACAAAGCAGGTGAGTGATGAGTTGACGACACGGCATCCGCTCTACCCGTAAGGTTTCTTCATGTTTCGCCTTGTCGCCGATTAGTCTGAGAGCTTTTATTGCCACCTGGACGGAGAATGTGTGTGTGTGTGCGGCGGGATCAAAGACCACCTACCGCGATTTGTTGTCCGTTGGATCGAGTGAGCGTGCCCCGGAATACATCCGCGTTGCCGCCTAAGGCAACGGGGTACGGATCCTCCTGAACGATTTGACCGTCCAGTTGGGGCACATCAGCTCGGAAATTCAGAGGTATCGTCTGGCAAGTTATTAGCATCTCGGTAGGGAGAAAAAAAATCCAACTTACCTGGGTGCTGTTTTCTTCCTCATCGTCCGATTCGAGACGGATGCTCCCACCCATTCCGGGGATGCTCCCACCCATTCCGGGGTCTAGCATTCGACCGAACATACGGGAGAATCGCCGACGCCGCTTTCCTGACCATCGCCCGAATGATGAGAGAACAATGATCGCTACCAGGGCCACCGCCACAGCAGCGACTATTCTCCTCAGTACGAACTCGACTACAGGAGGATTGATGTCTGGGCTTGGGTCCCCTAACCTAACCACGCCGTCTTCGACGATGTCTGAATCAAGGAGAGGGAGCCACAGAGTAGCAGCCAACAGGACGCCAAGCGCTGCTGTTTGGTGCTGCGCAGAGAAGTTGAGGTTTGCGGGGCCGATCCAACGGGTGTATATGTTTGTTCCTGGGTAGGTGGCGAGGTCCACGACCGCATTATACTGCAAAATTTATTGCGCTGGTCGGTTTTTGGTTTGTGGAAGGATAATTCACATACCTGAACAGTGAGGTACTGAGCTATGACATCACGAAGCTGGGAGCTTGTTGCGTTTCGCCTGTATGTCATGTGGAGCCCGTGGATGAGGCCGATACTCCCAGTTTTATCTGGGCCGAACGCGATGATCCCGTCTTCACCTTGCCATCCTGTATTCATGATTGCCGCATAAGTCAGGTTGTTCAGCCTAACAAACATGAGTGGGCGATGGTTTACGGTTCAAGTTCGAGAGCGCGAAAGGGAACTAGGGACTAACATGGTTTGAACGGTTGAATCCCCCCCGCTGATGGAATACCAGATCGCCAGTCCCTCGATGAGTACACCGTAGTTGTCAGGTAGTTGATCTCCATGCGTGACACATTTCGTGCTATCCAGCGAGTCGAGAAGGCGGCTTTCCCCCTCCAGGAAAAGGTGGTTCTTCAGAAACTCCAACGAGTCTCTGGCTTGACGGAGGTACTTCACCTGATGTGTGGCCTCGAAGAGGAGGGCGGACAGTCTGTGTCGGTTTCAGGTGAGATGGACACGCGTAGGCAAGGAAGAAGACTAGCACGAAAAAGGTTCTGTTCGTCAAATTAATTTCTGAGTCAACAATTTACGCAGAACGCACCCAGTCGTCAATGTGTTGATCCCCGAGTCCCACTTATCCACACTCTTAAGGGCTATTAGAGCGGTCGTCTAGGTTTCCTTCCCACTTACACTAAAGGTCCCGCCAGCAACGCTCGCTTCAATGTATGAACAAGAATATTGGGACTGTAGCCATAAGAGATTGATTACTCACAGCCAGAACAGTTTGCTGCTAGGTGAATAAGCTTTGGTTGAAATATTCTGTTCCGAACGTCCGCTTCGGAGAGTGTCCATTTGAGTCCAAAACGCCAAGCCGCCTCCGCGACCCCGAGGAATCGCTCGTCTTCGTAGATCTCGTAGTTAATCATCGCCGAACGTCCATATACCCTGACGAAATTCCGGAATATCAGCGCGTGCGTGGAGCCTGGAGTGGACGTACAAGGCTGTATGGACCTGAGCAGTCTGTTTAGCATGATTCTCAGCGGGCTTGAATGTTTACCCACGCTACGGTGACTACGTAAGCCAAAGTTTGGTCAGCAGCGCACATATTCCAATTTCAGCATGCAGACCTACTTCTTATTCAGGAATTCAAAGTCCTCCTTCGCATATCTACTGAGCCAGAAGTCCATGATTTCTCGCATACTCCAGGCGGTGGGATTGTCATGCGGATTGTCAACGCGCGTCCAGCGTAGGATCTCCGCGTATTGACCATAAAACCAGCCGGCGGAAACCGACGGCCAGTCATCTGGGTTGGTCGAATCAATCAGAGAGACAGATACGAGCGCGCGTAGAGAAACGATGCGGTAGCCCACCAGTACTAGTGCGAAATTGCCCGTACACGCGGTCGAAGTTCTTTTCGTCATTGGCCATGAACAGCGCCGCAGCTGCGAGCTTTGCTCGGAATAACCAGGGCGCGGTCATCTCCGGTTTCTATGTGGTAGGTCAGGCGATGGCGTTGAGGACGAGGTAGACTTGCCCGCCATTCTGGTGAGCCGGAAACGAGGAACGGAGGGGATTTGGGCCTCATGGGGGCGGGAGGGAGAGAAGGAGCAACGATGTGATGAGCTAGAGTCGCACAGGTCGTGGGAGTGCGGTGATAAGGATTGACGTCGGAGAAATTCCACGAATGGTCCGAGCAGAGCCGCTACATGATTGGCTGTTGAGAAGTATTCAGGTCATTCAAATTACATGATTAGTAGAGCCAGAGGTTTTGCTCGTGTCGCGCCAAAGGTTGAAAAACTAGGTGAAAAATATTTCTGATTGATTTTTTCAGGTACCTTTTTGGGCTGAGCTGGTCAGCTTATATAAGCCATTTATATAAGCCATTCATATTTCTGGCCGGACATTCTTGAAGCTCAAGAGCACAAATTAGAACTATGTAACGGAATAATGACGGCAACAGCTGTAACCCCGAAATGAGGGGCGAAAAATTGAATAGTTGACGCAATTTCAGACCTGCTGTTTAGAACGCGTGGACGGCCGGCAGATACTCTCCAATTGAAAAGCAACGGAAATTAAGGGCTCTGTGTAGACCGTCAGACGAACTGCAGTTCGACTCGATGAGGGCAAACATGTCACGATTCGATTCCAATCTTATTGTTCCAACGCCATCTGAGAGTGTTGCCAAACAGGAGCACACAGATAAGATAACAGCAGACAAAGCCTCAGAGATAGAGCCAGAACGGGGCGAGACATCCGAGTCCGAGCCGGCACCCGAAAAGGGATACGGCTTAAGTATGGAATTAGTCGAGTTCGAGGACCTGAACTATGACGACAAGATCTTCGGCATTCCTGAAGATCAAGACAAACAAACCTTCGGCCAAGAATCAGCTGAAGGGGACGACTCTGAAGTCTCGGTGATAAGACGTGTATTGGAACACGCTGAAATCACGTCGTTTTACCATTTTAATGCACACACATAGCCTAAACAAGGACTAACATGTCATCCTGCATGGTTAGTTAAAAGACTCACTGTGGTAATCACAGTTCGTGCGCGACCCACTTAATATTCACCTACTGCTTAAGGAGTTTGATGTCGGGCATGACTTAGGCACGGCTGGATAATGGTCCAGAAGCCACCACATAGTCTATTTGATCAAGGGATTACAGTAGTTCATATCCACTCTGTCTAATATTGGGCTAAGGAGGAAACCTCCTTAAGCCGACTTTCTCGAAATGTTGTGTTATGTTTATTCGCTTTGACGCGACACGCCTGATCACATGATCTGCTGCAGCTCTTAACTCAATGGCGGTTAAGTGCTGTGCCGGATGTCCGACTTGGCCGGCCTGCCAAGGAACCGATCAATACCTTCTAAAACAGGATTGCTATTGATGATGTGAACTACTGGTTCATACCCACTACATATTGGTGTCTACACGGGGCCTCCGTGATATTAAGTTTGGGCGGAGGATCAACACTTTGCGTCAAGTTGGATACAATCAAGTCTTCGGGTGGAAAACGGCAGATCTCAACTCAGTGTAACGTTTCCGTAGTTTAACCTCAGGTTCACATCTTTCGCCCAGGGTTAAAATTTGACAGTTTAACCTCGGGCTTATGCTTTTGACCCCAGGTTAAAATATCAGACCTCAACCTCATTCTGAGGCCTATGATCTGAACCCAGGCTGGCTCACGCAGGGTCAACTCTCGCTCGAGTTCAAACAAATAAATTTTAATTCACAATTAATCGAATAAATCCACATTCATTCTCAATCCGACGACGATACAATGGGACTAAAGAAGGTAAAAAACGGATACTTCTTCTACCCTACTGCACTCAGTCCCGGACTAATAAATGTAGTGCCACGCCGCACTGCGCACACTGCCAAAGTGTGAGGATGGCAAAAGAAGCACTGTGTGACGGAGATATTCATCTTGTGGGACCCCGGTTATTCTTCTATGCCCGTTATGTTTACACATGCCTATGTCTATGCCGCGTCATCGCATTTCTCATCAACATCATGCACAACCATCATGTTCCGCTATTTCCGTAGTATATATACCTGGCTGTCAGTAGTTACGCTCTTTGGTCAATCCACCACTTACGCCAGTTCCCTCCCGCCTGAACTTGTGCCGAATCTCAATGTTCCTCGCATCCGTCACATATTTTGAACTCCTCCTTACTCTGTCTTTGCTTCACTGGGCTCCTGTCTGTCTGATCAGCCGCCGCCGCCTCTTTGCATCGACACCATCAACCGAAGAACTATGTCAACTGACCCGAACCTCCATCATACCCGTGCCGCAACTCGTGCGGGCATCTTTCCAGCCCCGAAGCTCCCTCGCGATACCCCCTCTACCACCTCTTCCCCTTCTCGACGGTCCACGGGTTCCCGTAAATCCCGCCCCGTGACACCCGAGCTGTCGTACAGCGACGTGGTAGCGGTGTCCCTCACACGAGGTGTTTCCCCTGCGGCCTTTGAGGAGCAGGATGATGTTCCTGGCAGCACCAGTGCCCGCAGTGTGAGCGATCTCTCCACAATGCCGCCTCTGACTCGAGCCGTCAATTGGCATGGCTCTGACCGCACGTGATCTCCCATCAGCACTATTGTGCATAGGGAAACTATGTCCATCCATAGCAATGATATTAATCCCCGTGGGACTCCGTTGCCGCCGTTGCCGCCCGCGCAGTCTGAGTCCATGTCAAACATATCCAAGGCTACCCAGGATATGAGTCGTGATGAGCTTGTGAGTCTTGCTTGCCGTTATGAGTCTATGGCTTGCGATGCCATGGCCGAAGCCAACCGGAAGCTCAGTGTCTCGGTGGATACTGAGCCGTCTTCTGGTTCAGAGGATGAAACCCAAACGCATGCATTCTCTCCGTTTAACCCTGTGATACCAGCAGGTGAAGGACCATCCCGCAACAAGGGAAAAGGCCCTGATCCTCGTAACTGGGGTGCTGCAGATTTCTCTGACCGGGACATCGAAGCACAGCGCGAAGTGCTGAATAATTTTGCTGAGATTAACCGTGTGGTTAAAGAAGAGAAACCGATTGAGTTCATGTCGAATCCCCATGTTCCAAGTGTGGAACCGACGGTAAAGATACCGAGAACGCTGCCCGTTGTCTCCGAACCCTTGTTTGAAAGCAAGGGTATGAACCAGTCTGGCCAGACACGAATTACTGAGCTTGAGGACGAGCTTAGCCGACTGGGACAATCGGCCAAAGCCGAACCTGCCCAGCTTGTTCCCGTAAAGCCTTCTAGCAAGGCAAAGCGCGCTGTTGCACGAAACATTGCAGATTCGATTCGTGGTGACAACCACCCAAGGAAATTTCGCTCGAAGAAGCCTAGTGAGGCAACTCCGAGCCGAATCGCTACTGGAAGCTTCCTTGACAACACTATCTGTGGTGCTGCCAGGTTGAACCACAACCCGTCCCCATCCGAACCTTCAGACAGTTTGTCGAGCTCTAGCTCTGATTCAGAGCTCAGCTCTGTGAGCACTGATGATCCAAGGACCAACAGGCGACGTAGCATGCACGAATCACAGCGTCGGCAGGGCACGCAAGGTTGAACACGCTCTGTAGTTGATCAACACCCGTTGGAGAGGGAGAGGAAAGGGTAAAGAGGCAAGGTAATGAGGAGAGAAGTGGATGGATAGGGGACAATAAGTGCAAGAAACACAAAGGTGCAAGGACAAGCGCAAGGACAAAACAATAAGTACCATGCTCCGTCCACCTCCTACTGCTCCCTATGCCTGTCCTTCCCCTGACCTCTGAATCCTGGCGGCGCAGATTCGTCGACACGGTGGATTGTCACGGTCCCCGGGATGCCAGAGCACACGCGCGCTTCAGGCTTGACAGAGAATGCGCTGCAAAAAAAAAAGAAAAAGGGCAGAGTTAGCATGGCGTGGGCTCGACGGTCGCCATGATTATCCAGCCCAACGTGCCGTGCATGAACGTCCGGTGTCACAGGCTCGCTAGGCAGGCACCCAGGGTCGATGAGTGTACAAGCACCACCTAACGAAGCCAAGCTTCGTCTGCCTCCTCAAGAAATGTGTACCACCAAAACGGGAGGAAAAACAACCCTGTGCCAAGCCCAAGGATGCCCCCGGGGACAGGGAAGGGGGAAGCGGAAGGAGGAGAGTGGAGGACGGGGAAGGAGGACGAGGGAAGAACGGTGGAAGGAAGGGAAGAAGGACGGAAGGAAGGAGGGAGGTGAAGAAGGGGAAAGAAGGAAGGACGGGAAAGGATGGTAAGGAGTACCGTCGCTACATCACCGTCCCCACGCATCTCTTCGGGATGTGGATGAAGCTCGTGGAGGATGAAGAAGGGAGATTTGAAAAAGAAATCACCATAAAATCTGTTCCGTGTGCGCGCCAGAATCAGTTCCTCCCTCATGCCCTCTGTCCCCCGAGCTCTGTGTCCGCTTGTGTTGCTGTTGCCGTGGCTTGCGTCGTTGTTTCTGAAGCGGGTGAGGTGGTGGGGCGGTGAGTGGCTGGTGAGTGGGTGTGATGTGGGGTGGCAGTGTCACCAGGCCGGGCGCCGACGACAGTACAACAACACGTCGGAAAGCACAAGGACACGTCACGAAAGCACGAGAAAAGAGACGATGCAAAAGGAATGGTGTCGATGAATGCGCGTCTTTCTGGGCTTAAGGAAGCGAGGGAACACTCCCAGGCGAACCTTGCAAGGGAAGGCCCTACAGCGCTTGTTGTAAGTCAAGAGTTCAGAGCTACTGCTGTAACCATTCTCTTCAGACTAAATGTATTAAGCATAACATACTACGCACCGGTAACCGTTCTCTTCAGACTGAAGAGATCAGCTACAGGCTTAGAACAATACATAACCCCCTGTACCAAACATGGCCTCTTCCCCATTGGGACTCAACGTGTCTGGACGCGAGGTCCTAAACTACAACACTCCCACTGACCTCGCATTCCAGACTATGCCAATCCAATCATATGATGGCATCGGAGAGTTGTGTCGCGTGGAAGAATTTTCGTGAGGAGGTCGGCGGGATTTGCACCAGAGGCACAGTAATGAATGGTAAGGTCACCATCCTCGATGTATTCGCAGACATTGTGATACTTGAGTGCAATATGCTTGGCCTTGTCGTGCATCACAAGGTTTTCGGTGACGGTTATCGTCGATTGGTTGTCGCAGTGCATTGGCGAGGGGTGATCCAACGGCTGTCCCAAGAGCTCACCGACCATATTGCGAATAAACATGAGCTCTCGCCCCGAGTGGCTACCTGCGATATATTTGGCCTCCATCATTGACTGTGCGGCAACACTTTGCAGACAACTGATCCACGAGACAGCTCCGCCCGTAAGAAGAACAACTGTACCCGACGTTGAGCGCAACTTGTCCTTGTCGCCTGCCCAGTCTGCGTTGGTATAGTCTCGTTCCCGATGTTTATAGGGCAGCGTTCGCTCCGCTCACGGACAGAAATCTAATCGGGGATGTCGAGATGTTGTCGAGGCAGAATTGATGATGAAGTTTGATCGCGGGACACTGCCCTATAACGTCTGGTGCAACTCGTATAGATAACGTGGTACTGTGTCACGCTTTGGAAAGTTGACTTCAATTTCCTCATCCTGGATCCAAATAACCTTAATAAAAGCTTCTACACCTTGCAAGATGTCCTCCTCCTCCATTGGCACCCAAACATCTGCGTATTTAATGCCCCAATGATTATTGTTGGTCTTCTCATCAAAACACATATTTTCATGAATTAAAGGAACTACCGTGCTCAATCGGCTCCAAGTACTTGTCCTGATTATTCTCGAGGGTACCAGGATGATCAATCGGAAGTCCCTCATTTTTCCTGGCCTTGAAACAACAGAAATGTAGTTTTCTTAAGAAGTCCACAAAATGTTGACTTCTTTACAATGCTTACCTTCCACGTGTTTACGCCCCGATTTTTTTCAGCCAGCACTCATTATAATCTTATCGAAGGCTATCTACAACATACCGGTGTTTTCCGAGCCACCCTGCATGACCACTGGACACGACGAAGGATTGTGACAAGCGTGACCGATTGCCTCAGTCCCATGGTTACTATACGAGTTGCACCAGATCTTACAGGTGCTTTCTCCCATCTCTTTTTCATCAAAATCTCTGCCTCGGGCTTTCTCGGCCGAGAGTGGCACCGTAAGATCTGGAGCCGAGATTAGCGTTGGTATAGCAATGCAGGGTGTCAGGAAGAGGTGTTGTCAGACGTCCCAGGCCACGGTATGTGATCCTGAGATGCAGCGTGCCTTTGATGTAATGGAGCAAGTGCATCAGGGCGTTCCAATGCTCGATGCCCGGGTTCGAGCTGAAACAGCTAAGCACCCCCACTGCATACACAATGTCTGCATGCGTCCCAAGCATGCTGTACATGAGGCACCCCAAACCACCAAGGTAATCCTTCTCGACCATGAGCTCGTGCTCCTCGCGTGTCTTGGGAGACATTTCCCGTGTCAGCTTCGTGCTGACTGGGAATGGGATGGACACAGGGCGGCAGTCCGCCATCCCAAAATGCTCCAACACACCCTCAAAATACTTCCTCTGCGAGATGCGCACTGTCCCCGCTTCAAGATCTTGGACAATTTCCAGCCCCAAGCAATATGACACGATGCCTAGGTCCTTCATCTTCAGGCGCGCTGACAATTTCTCCTTGAGAGTATTCCAGGTGGGTTCATTGTTGGTGGCTCCCTGGAGGTTGTCGACGTAGAGCGCAATGACGACGATGATGTCCCCACGCCGGCAAAGGTAGATAGAGTGGTCGGATTTGAGGCGGATGAAGCCAAGGGATTGAAATATGGAGTTGATGAGTTGATACTACTGGCGTGAGGCTTGTTTGAGGCCATAGATAGATTTATTTAGCTTCAAGACCATTTCCTCACTGCACGCGTTAAGTTTCGGGGGAAGGCCGGGCGGTTGCGATATATAAATCTCCTCGTTGAGTTCAGCATTTAGAAAGGCAGTAACAACATCCATTTGGTAGATGGTCAGGCCGTAGTGGCCAGCGAGAGCGAACATGATATGCAGAGAGGTGAATTTTACGACCGGGGCAAAAGTTTCTTTATAGTTGACGCCGTAGATTTGAGTGAAGCCGTGTGCAACGAGGCGCGCTTTGAAGCGCTCAAACTCGTTCCGTTGGTTGTACTTCACACTGAAGACCCACTTGCACGTTACAATCTTGCGGACCTTCGGAGTGTCGACATAGTCAAAAGTTCCCGTCTCAATGAGGGAACCAAACTCCGACATCATCGCATCAGCCCACTCCTCCGAATGAGCGCTTGCCATTGCTTGCTTGAACGTCAACGGCACAACGATCGGAGGCTCCGGAATTTTTGCAGAACGTGCTTGTGCTTGAAACTCCTCCACTTCCTCCTCCTCCTCAATCACTGGCACGTTCTGGGCATTGGCTGCCACCTTGTGCTTGTAACGGCCTTTGGGTAAATTCCCACGCTCATCCGCCATACCCTCGAAACACGTAGGCAGCCTGCGTGTCCTAGGCCCCAGTGGTACCTCGACAACAACCTCGGCCACCTCCTCATTGTCCACACCGGGCCCCACGTCCACGTCCACATCAACATTGACATCCATCTCCTCCGCACCCACACTAACCTCTGCGGGCTCGTTCACGTCGACACGGTCCAAAATCAGTGAGTTCGAGGGATTCTCGGGGGTAGAAAGTACTCCAAAAACGGCAGGTGAGGGATTTGGGATAATGGGCGGCAAATTTCTGAGGTCCGTTATCACCTCAGTCCATCCACTGCTTTTTCCGCACTCAATGAACATCACACCCCTAGATTTGTACACCTTTCGCGTTGTGCGATCTTAGTACTTGTAGGCCTTGGACTGCGTCCCCGGGAGTGTATAGAAGCCCAGGAGAATGCATTTCACTGCTTTGGCGGACAATGTTGGGCGACTTTTCTCGGGCAAGACTTGAACGTAGCACTCGCATCTGAATGGCCGGAGATGGCTAATGTCCTGCCGCTGGGTTGTCCAAGCCTCCTCCGGGATATGCCCATCCAACGACGCACGCGTAGGGCAGAAGTTTCGCATCGTTGCGCCATATGCGACCACATCCGGCCAAAAACCAATAGGTAGCCCGACCTCGATTAAATTTGCTCTCGCACTGTCCTCGAGAGTGTGGTTTGCGCTGATAAGCCGTGAAAATGAACGCCGGTGAAAACTCACTTTTTCACTACTTCTGGCTTTGCACACACGCGCATCGAGCCGCTAGCAGCAAGTCCTGTTGTGTAGCGCTGGCACTAGATTTGCAATGGTTAATTGGGAACCGGCTGGACTATGGGAGCAGAAAGTACATACTGCTGCAAGTCGTTCAAACAGCACTTCAGGATCCGCTAGTACTTCAAAGACAGGAACACGTCCTTTGCAATGAGCCATGTATCAAAGGACTTAAGGAATATCCACTCTGGGGACTTCAGGATTGACCAAGGGACACCGAGTAGTACTTGCGGCAACGCAAGTAACACTTACAGCTGTTGTCCATTGTTATGACAGAAGTGCGCGACGCGTATGATCACGTGATGCTCGGGACTTTCGGACGAACAAGTCGGAGCCGGGTTTGCCGCAAGTCGGGAATTGCCGACTTGCCGATCCGCGGTCACACATGCCGGAGGATCAAAGTCCGAAGTTGGACTCGCATCAAACAAGAACTAGGAACCCATATACGGAGAACGGGGTGTCTACGGAAAGCTGGAGACAGCCACAAGTCGAATCTGAAGACAATACTCGAGGGAGAACGAAGTACACTTGAGGCTTGTCGGAAGTGCTGCTCAGTCAGCCTTCAGAGGAGAATCAATTGTTAAGGGGATTAATTCGCAACTAGGGGGCAGTCAGCCGTCAAGAGGCTCCGTTAATGCCCGAAATCAATACAATTATACGACATGTGATACCAGATATTTGACTACATACCTTCCTAGGATACCCGAGGTCAAGTAATCAACGTAGTGTAAGCTATAATAGAAGAGTATATAAGGAGGACGGTTCTGGCATGTACGGTACTGAATAACATCCTAGCTAGTAGGCGTCTATCACAGAGATAGGCTCTACGTTGGTGGGATTTGGGACTTGTCACCTATTACCTACTTCAGGATTGGAGTTAGTGTTTGAATTTACAAGTTTCGGTTTTGGATACTACTTCAGGATTTGAGAACACAGCACCTCAGAACACGGCACGCACTTGAGAACACGGTACTAGAACACGGCACACACTTGTAGAACACGGTACTTCAGAACACGGCACTTTCAGAACACGGCACCTCAGAACACGGCACTTTCGGCAAAACACACACTATCGGCCACGAGTCGTTACATTGTTATAGTTGGGAAACTTAAATCTACTACATTGAATTAGCACGTCTTTGGGATCTTTATCCTAAGGAACACTTGTTCTCCACGCACACACACAAGTACCCTTTTTGCGGTTGTCTCAAGACAATCGGACCAAGAGTGCACTTCCGGCAAAGATATACTTAACTTGCGGCTCCCTTGAACCTTTTCAGTGTTCAATACAACCCGACCTTGTCAGAGGGATCTATCGCTAGTATAGAGAGTAGAGTTTGTAGGGTTTTGGTTGGTTGTTGTGGGTTTTTAGTGTTGTTTCTGCATCACTTAGAAGCTTGCATTCAGTCCCGTCGATCCTCAGAGCATCCGTCTTCTCAGCCATAGACACTGAGCCACCCTTTCAGCGCGTTCAGCTACCCCGTTCTGCTGAGAGGTATGTGGCGCAGTCGTCTGGTGAATGATCCCCTCAGATTCAAGGTAGGCTTTGAACTCATCCGACGTAAGTTCACCCGCATTGTCGGTGCGAATCTTGCCAATCTTCTGCCCAGTCTCCTTCTCGACACGGTCCTTCCACACACGAAAGCAATGGAGTGCGCTGCTCTTGCGCTTCATGAAGTCGACATTGAGGTGCGCCGTATAATCATCCGTGAACGTAATGAAGTAGCGGTTCCCGCCAATTGAATTCGGGAGGGGGCCAACCATATCAGAGTGTACTAACTCTAGAACACGAGTAGCACGCTGTCTCCCATCCTTTGGGAATGGCTTCCGTGCAGCTTTCCCTCGAAGACATGCCTCAAACGACACCTCATCGTCCCACTGGCCCATCTCCACGCCATCAACCATCCCCGAAGAAACAAGTTTCCTGAGGTCGGAGAAGTTCAGATGGCCAAGACAACGGTGCAGGGTGAGGATGTCGAGGCACAGGGATCTTCGCTCTGAGGACGGATGGGGAGCCGGGGGCTGGAGCAGGAACAGGTGAGCCGTTGGCCAATTCCAGGGTGTAAAGACCGTCCTTGAATATTGCTTCGCAGAGGGTGGTACTGCACAACTTGATGAAACAGGTGACACCCTCGAACTCAAGCCTGACCCCGGGGATAGCGGTCAACTGCCCGACAGACAGAAGCGACCCCGCAAGCTTTAGGGCATGCAATGTCCGCGTAAAGTGGACCATTTGGACTCCGGTCGGGCTCTTGATGCGCCGCGCGCTCGTACCGACCCCGATAGCGTGAATCTCGCTGTTGTCCCCAAGCTGGATCGGGACGGGCTTCTCGAGGACTGTATATGTGACGAAGGAATTGCGGTCCGAGGTAAGGTTGCGTGACGCGCTGGAGTCGACAAAGAGGGTGTCCGTGCGAAGACCGTTGGTGGCCTTCTTCGTGAGAAGAACCTTGGGTTGATCACCCTCATCAGCGACAGTGTCGTACGCAATCTGGGCAAGCTGAAGCCTCTCCTTGGCCTGGTCCTTCTTGCCTAGCGGACAATCACACTTGATGTGGCCCTTGTTCCCACATCCATAGCACGTCACCCCACTCTTCCAATCACCGCCGCCACCGCCTGCACCACCGCGTCCGCCTTCTCGTCCACCGCGTCCGCCACCGTGTCCGCCACGCTGCGTCTGGGCAACATATGCCCTGACCGCCTCCACGACTGTCGCTTCATCGTGCGCCTTTGCCAAGGCTACTTTCTCGGTGTACGCCTTCAAGGCATGCTCTTCTTTCTGGCGCCCGAGTAACACCTCGCACTGCCGAGTCTCTTCTTCCAGCAGTACCGGCGTAACGGTGAGAATGCTGGTGTGGTTTGCAAGGGAAATTGCCTGGACGAGGGGAGTGAAATCGGCTGGGAGACTCTGCAGCAGGTACTGCAACAGCTTTTAATCCAAGAGCGGGTCATTGCCGCGCTTCAGCTCGCTGGCGTAACCAAGAATGAGGTCGATATGAGCTTGAAGTGATCCGCTCTCGACTCCCGCATACTTCAGCGTCGTAATCTTGTTCTGGATTGCGATCATCGACTGCATGCCCTGGCGCTGATAAATTGTACGCAGGTTCGTCCACATCTCCACAGCTGTCACCGCGTCTTGAATGTACGCCACCTGGTCATCTCCTACCATCTCGATGATACGCCGCTTCGTCTTCTTGTCGCCTTTGCGCCAAGCCGCATAGGTGAGGTTCGGGACCTCCACATCAACTGTACCTGTGGCCGGCTGGACCGCAGTTTATTGAATAGTCATTGTTGGAAAAACCCATGGCCCTGTAATGTACTTCCACAGGTCCTCATCCTCGAATTTCGACTGAGCTTTGAACGACCAGGTGTCCCAGTTTTTTGCATCCAGCAAATTGAAAAGGTAGCACATAGAAACGTTCGGGGTTCCCATAACCTGTTGTAAGTCAAGAGTTCAGAGCTACCACTGTAACAGTTCTCTTCAGACTGAAGAGATCGGCTACAGGCTTAGAACAATACATAACCCCCCTGTACCAAACACGGCCTCTTCCCCATTGGGACTCGACGCGTCTCGACGCGAGGTCTTAAACTACAACAGCCCTACTACGACGCGCATTCTGGGACGGATAGGGCAAGAGAAAGATAATGAGGGAGAGAGAGGGAGAAAGTGAACAATGATGAAGACGCGGAGCATGTTCGCACAGCGAGCGGTAGAGATGCACGGGGCTCGTTGTTACACCCGCGTGTCAACTGCACGTCACTGTGGTTCAGTGTCACGACATAGGCCAGTGAAAGAAGGAAGGTTGGTCTGGTCAAGAGCAAAGAAGCTGGGCCAAACAAGGCCTGTTTCTTTCGTACAGACGCGTTGTCGAAAAGCCCACGGTCACGAAGATTTGGATTTAAAGTTTGTGCCACACAAACTTAGCTATAACGCTCACAGTCAGCATCTACAGCGCTAAAGTGAACGTCGGACATACCTCACTGCAGTTGCTGCGAACACGCTCACGACCTACACGCGCGTGTGATGTCACACAATCATTTCAATACGAGATACCGTCCGTGGTGTTCGTCCACATCCTCAGGTTTGCTCACGACTCGAGAAGTTGTGCTCAACGGTCACCGTGCCCGGGCAATGTGGTGCGTGAAAGGAAAATTTACGGCCAGATCAACATTTGCATGCAACGGTCCAAGTATCTACATATATCTGTTGCTTCGAATTTTGCTGAGGATCAAGCAGTCAATCGAAGATAAAAAGCAAAGAAATGTGAATCCTCACCCGATTACTAAGAAGACTCAATGTCGGTCAAATCTGCGAAATCTCGGTGATCTTCTTCATCATCCCCGGATTCAGGTGCATCAGGTGCAAAATCTGCTCCTCCATAGTACTCAAAGCCTGCCACGGCATTGGCCCCTTGGCGCAATTCTGCCTGCTCGGGAAGCAGTTCGATCACAGCATCAAATGCATTGTCCTGTTTGTGAATGGCCGCTGAGAGCTCCTCTTGAATTGTAATGATAGAGTTCAAGAGCTGAGGAACCTGAGGTTGAAAGTGAGTAACAAATTAAGACAAATGGTTAGAACCTCTGCCTTGTAGTCCTCGGCTCCATATAGATGTGGCTTTGCGGTAATCAAATCCGGATTTCCTTACAGGAGAATCTTGTTCTTGTCGCAGCGGCGGGGCGTTGAGTTGTAATGATGAACCCATGCATTGAGTTTGGCCTGCAGCCAAGGGATCGCAAGCCAGAGGAATACCAGCCTGGACAAAATGAAATCAGCCTGCCTACATCTAAGCTTCGAAACGAACATACTTCTCAACTAGATTATCTACGTTGTACAGTCCGTGTGCAACCCCATTGTCCAAAATGTTTTCGAAGCCAGGTGAAAATTGACGCCGCATTTGCAACCAAGCAGCCTCGGGCTTGATATTGATGCCCTTCATCCACCGGTGCTGCAAGGTGCCGACGAGGGAAGGATCCAGTCGTTGCCTGGTGGCGGTGTGGCAATTCCCGATGCCGTAGTTTTCAGTCCCAAGGTCACTCTGAGTAATGAGGGGTATGCCTGCATGGTCGAGAATGAGTCTCAGGTCAGTAAGACAGACAAGAAAGGTACCTCCAGCCCGCCGGCACGCCTCCAAGTAGTAGCTAGTTACCAGTTTAGGATTGCAGTTGGTCCACCATACTTTCAACCATAAAATTTGCCCCGCATATGGCTCAACACCGATGTGCTTGTAAAGGCTGAACTTTTTCCATTTATCGTGCTGGTCGAAGCAGACGATGTCCATGATTCCGGCGCACCAGTATTTTTTATGCTTGAATCTGAACACTTGCCGTTGCTTTATAGCGTCTGGCTCGACAGACTTGAAACAAAACATAGTCACTGCATTCAAGGACCACCTAGACCCAGCCTGAGTTCAGGGGCCTACATAAACCTACATGGACCTACGCTCAGACCCACCTACATAGAGTCTGCATAGGTTTATGCAGGTCTGTGTAGGTCTGTGTAGGTCAGTCAAGGTCAGCTGAGGTGAATGTAGGTGAATGTAGGTCAACATAGTGACCTATGCAAGGTGAATGTAGGTGAACGTAGTTCTACATAGTGACCTATGCCGAGGGCAGTGTACTAGCAGTATATCCAATTACCATCTCCAATGAACTTGTTGTGCTATTTTGCTTGAGGTCAATAAAGGTCGACGTAGGTGATCCAGATCGCCTACGCCGACCTACGTTGATCTAGATATACATCAGCAAACCCTGGGCCCGCTACATAGTACTACATAGTACTATGGAGTGCTGTAGTGCTCATAGTGCCTGTAGTAAAGGTCCATGTTTCTGTAGTGCTCTGTAGTATGGCCTTTACTACAGAGTGCTCTGTAGTAGCCCCCGGGACTCTGTAGTGCTCTGTAGTAGGCCCGGGACTCTGTAGTACTCTGTAGTGCAGGGCTCAAACCTAAGAAAAGTAACCTCACCTTGAACTGTTCAAGGCCTTTCTTCAACCTTACTACTGAAGCCTTTGTTTCAACCAGAGTACGGTAAGTAAGTGAAGTAGATAGATATATTGAAGGTAATCAAACAAAGTGTTTTCTGATGGGATCGAACTTGCGACCTTACGCATTCGGCCAAAAAAGACAAATATTTGCAGGTCTAAAAATAGACCCAAAACGAAAGTTGTAGAGCTCGAAAAGAGCACAAAGTTTCGGAGTTGAGAATACCGGAATACCATGGGGCTGTGCACACCGGCAGCAACGCGGCAGACCGAAGCAAAGCTTGAATTGCAAATCTGTTTGTTGTAGCCAGATCAATACCAAACAACGTGTCCTCTCTTCCTCCTCCCACCTCCTCCTCCGCGACACCCCCACAATGCCTCCCCCACCTGGAATGAACTGTCCGCATTGTCAGAATTGGCTCATACCTCGTCTTACAAAAAGCGGGTTGGCCCCAAATATGTATTTAGCACAGGTATGTCCTTTGCTGCTCGCCGGGTGTCTCGCTACTCGCTGTTTCCTGGGACCACGCTGATGACTACACAGTGTATGACACCCACCCATCCGCCTTTCAATTTTCCTTACGGACCAGAGTTTTCTCCACCAATGCCAGCCGCGCCACTCCCCGCCCTCACCCCCGCTTCTGTGACTCCCAACTCATCTCACCTATGTGGATGGCAAGGCGCTGACGGTAAACGGTGCACGAGCAGCCGCCTCAATGTCTCTTGTGCAACACAGAAATGCCGCAAGCACTGCCAGCTTGTCAGCAGCTGCACCCTATCCACACATCGCGTACCCATTTCCAGCCACAGAAACAATGTTGGTCCTCCCGCTCCCCCTCGCCAGCAGCCTCCCCAACCTCACCAACAGTCCTTTGACTGGCAGCTTGGCCTCGGCTTCGCTAACAGCTGCGAGAGTCTTAACCAGCCCCTGCGCTATCTCAATGACTATCAGCAGCAGCAGAATGCACACACAGCGGAAGCAGGACGGCAACTTGACCTCGCGGTTGGCATGGACATGCTCCTGATGTCGCCAGGGTTATCCGTCGAAGAAGAGCTCTCCAGGACCATGCAGGAGGACGACCGCGCGCTGACGCTTCTTCTGCAGGAAGAGATCAACCGCAACATCAACCCTGCTTCTGCTGCTCCTATTGCAGGCCCCTCCTGCCTTTTCGAAGCCTCTCCTCTGTCTCCTGTCGCCCGAACGTCCCGCTTGCGCTCCCTTTCCGCCTCCCCCGATTTCCCTTCACAGATCCACCTCCCCACCCCTCCCCGGGCTCCTCTTCCCCGCCAACGACTGGCCGCCCCCAGCACCACTGTGAAACGACGCCCCACTGCGCCGTTCAAGATCACGAGTCAGATGAATGCAACATGGATGTTGCAGTACGGGGCCACCACTACTCCGCCTTCGTCTCAGGTCCCACCACCGTCCGTGCCATCCTCCTCCGTCCTCCACGTCCGCCAAGGTGGGAGTAGACGCGCGTTTGCAGACAGGCGTCAATTGCAGCAGTTCACGCTGGTATATTTGGTGAGTGTCCCTCTATGACACGCAGCAACAACTAACCATTCACAGACTGGAACGTCCACCCGGTACATAGTAGCCGTTGATGCGTCCAAGTCGACGGCCGTCCAGTGGCCATCCTACCAGCTCTCCACGGACGAGAAGACGTGTACCGCCCTTGGCGACAACCTCCAGTCCGACCTTGACCTGTTCCTTGAGCGCCACCGCATGTGGATGATGGTTGACACTGACCACATCCACACGAGCCTTTCGACTGACTATGTCATCATCCTCCGCTGCCGAGGGATCCAGGGCCCGGACGACGACAAGTTCGTGGACAAGTTTCTGCCGCCAATCCCGCCGGTGTCGCATCTACGGTACAATCTTACGCAGGAGCACGCAGCGGTGCACACCGCTCTCAACAAGGTCAAGGGCAGCGTTAAGGCTGGTGCAGCGATTATCATCGTGTCGGATGACTCAGACAACAAGCTCGAGGTCGGGCCCATAACTGCTGCCCCCTGCAAACACATTAAGCGCGAATATGATACTACCTCCCGCCTTCCCCAGCGCCCCTGGCTCACCATCGAAACCGATGTCGACATCGGCATCGGCAGCGCCGCCCCAACTACCACCAACTTGCCCCCACCCTCTGCTCTCTCCCTCTACTCTCCAACTCTATCATCTGCCTCTGAGGCCCCTACACCCGTGGAGTACTCAAAGCCCCCGCTTAATTGGCCCAGCGGGATGCACGCTGTCGACGTCGTCACCGGTTTCCTCGCCATGGATTCGAAGGAGCTGGCAGGGATGAAACGGGGGGCGCGCTTTGTCCAGGTCTTCAAGCGGACCTGCAAGTCAACGACATACGACAACAATGTAACACTGTGGAAGGCTGCGTTGTCGGCGTTGCAGAACAAGGTGCTTGCAGCAGCCAGAACGGAGGACGGGCTTTGGAGTAATTTCCGCTCATTGCTCAAGGCTGAGATGGTGCACAAGAAAGAGGGGTTGTAGGAAGATGACGTGGACATGGCGACTTTATCTCGATGACGTACATTTGATCATTCCATTCCTTTCTCTCAATACATACATACAACTCTTAGTCTTAGCATACAACTCCTAGCAATGTACTTTTCTGAGCAATGCAATACAATACAATGGATTACGATGGGATGGAATATCTAAGTACATGGAATATCTAGGAACGCGGGGAGAGGGAATCAATGTGGACTATTGTCTCTGTGCACCGAACACGCTGCCTAGGGTTATGGCCTGCAGCCTCGAGTTCGGCAAGCTTGCCGACATTGCGAAGGCGAATCATCTCGTCGAGGAAAAAATTATATTTAACTGGGAGCATCTCGCGGCAGATAGAATGGTACCCACCGAGCCAGACGTTGGTCTGCTTGGCCATGGACGTTTTAAAGAACCAGCCGGTGCTGTTGGCGTTCATCAGTTCCGGGTACATGGCGGGGTTGTTGTGGGTCTGGCAGAACTCGTGGGTAACAGAGTGTTTGTGGAGGAAGTGGAAGACGTCAACGGTCATTCCGACGTCGTTGAACCAGGCCCATTCTTCCGGGTGCGCCAAAACTTGCTGCTTTGCGTCGCAATTTGTGTCGTAGATCAGATGCTCCAGTTTATGTGCACCAGGAATGGAGAGCGCCGTTTTCACAAAGAGCTGAGAGAAATGATGAGCGGAAGGATCTTTTGCTGATGGACGGAGGACACACCAGAACATTTGATATGGCCTCCACGTGGTAGAACGTCGCGCACGCGAATATGATTCCACAGGGCCAGACCAATATTTGCTCATTGTGAGTGCGACATCGACCGAAGAGCGCCTTGTGCTTGCGGTTGCCATCGGCAGACTTTGTTGCTTCACAATCCACAGTGCCCACCGAGCCGGGGTTCTCGACGCTCAAGACACGCAGATTTCCCTGCTCGTCGATCTCGAACAATTCAATATCATCATCGGCGATGAGCAGCTCCGACTCCTCGGCGTCGCTGGGATGTGTTAAGCGATGCTTTTGGAGGCGGTCACAAAGGGTAAATGCAGCTTTCCCCTGCTTGTAGTGTAAGTGTTCCATCTCGGAGTGCTTAGCGTCATCGCACGATTTCTTTCCCGCCATTGCTGCATGGTCACATCCGACGATTGAGCAAATTTTCTCCAAGTCCTTGTGGACAGGGCAGAAGCGGTCCCGATTGCTGTAGAGGTAATTTGTGCAGTGCGGGAATTGGCATCGCACATGGCCCATGGCGAGTCCATCACTGAGAATGGTTTGAACATCGTCTGGGAGGAGGTGAATCCTGCGCGGTGATTACGGACATAAATTTCACTTACACGGCGTCCCATCCGGCTTCGTCCACTCGCACATACACTTATCACAACAATGATCTACGAAGTCTTGACCCCCGAGGATCACCGCAACATTTCGCGCGGCCATGGCGGCCACGAACCTGTCCTTCTGGTCTCCGGTATGCGGGACTACAAGACATGTCGCGCGGTGTTTGTGGTAGTCGAGTAAGGTTAAGAGAATAAATGTGTCCCAAACGTAGTCAGTTTTGAGTATACACCCGAACTGCCAACCACCGGCAGCAAAACTGATTTCCTCTTGACCAGACAATGCCATGTCGTAGACGCGGGAGCAATTGGTGGCGGAAACACTGGATTAAGTTGTTATTGAAAGGGCACACAGGCAAGAAATGAATTCTGCACTGACTGAGCAACCAGCATTAGGCTAACCCAAGAACCAACCAGTTTCTTTTCTGCATACTGATGCCCGCCGATCTGGATGTATCACGGGATGCCAGCATAGTACGTGCGCGTTCCCCGGTGAACGGAGAAATTTGGATAATATGTGGTGTTGCAGTCGCGGCAGTAGAGCTGGACCTCCCATGCTGGCGTGACTCCCCTGCCTGCAGTATAGACAACAACTTGACGCGGGGCCGCATTCGTCAGATGCTTCTGTCGGCCACAGTTGCTATTCGTGCAGTGATGGGATGGGGGATAAAGGGTCAAGGAAGCTTAAACAATGGGTTATTGCTGGGCATGGCAGCAAAAGCGGGCAGATTACTTATACCGTGTTTCCAGCCGTGCTCTCGGAAAAGTCCTTCTTCATGCTCACTGAGAGTTTGCTCTGGCATGCCCCAGATATCATCCTTCAGTCGAGCCCAGAAGTGAAGTACATGAGTCTCAGAGACACCAACAGCAGCAGAGATAAATTGGATAATGCTGGGAGAAAGGAAGTGCGGCACTTGCTCCGTCCCAGTAGACACATTCCCAGGCTGTACGAGGATAATATCACGCTTCAGGACTGATAGGAGTCGTGTAAAAAGGATTGTTTGCACAAGGGAAAGGCCCGGCGGCTCTGGGGGCGTGCCAGACGCGTTGTTGTGGGCCATGGTAACGAGACAGAAGCTTATTATACATTGTTTATTTGAGTGGCCGTAGCCCTGCGGATCACTCACATTGAAGCTCCGCTGCATCAAAGGGCTGTGTTACACCGGGATCAAGGCCGCCGGTGTGATCGGTGTGCCGGTATTCTCAACTCCGGAATGCACTCGAAAAGAGCTATAAGAGTTGTTTGGCATGAATTTTCCTTAGATGGCTTCATTGAGGCATAAAACGCGAAATACTTTCCCAGACACAGCGGTTTTGAAAGCCAGAACCAAAAAAAAAGACTTGGTGACTTGAAGGACAAACAGTATTGCATTCATACGGTATGAATCATACCTACTCATTCAGAATAACATTTTGACAGGTTTGTGTGTGAGCTTGAATCAAGCTGACCCTAAGGTTCGGGAAGGTAGTTAACTAGCCAGATGAGTCTACCGCAACAAATTTTGGCTTGATAAGTGGTTTACCGAGGAACTGTTCTGGACTGTATCCTAATACTTATTCACAACCTGAGGGGTTGGTTGAACAAGGATGAAAATGTAACTTAAACTGAGCCTACAGTGAATAACAGGCCAAGTACAGCACAATACAGAGTACTACAGAGTAAGGACCCGACTACAGAGCGCTACAAAGTAGGGACCCGACTACAGAGCACTACAGAGTAGGGGCCCAACTATAGAGCACTACAGAGTAGGGGCCCGACTATAGAGCACTACAGAGTATGGGCCCAACTACACAGTGCTACACAGTACGGGCCCTACTACAGAGTGCTACAGATAGGGAATGACACAGGTGATACCGCGGGTGTCACGGCGTCACGCCGTACCCGTGACCCGTGATACCGTACCCGTTTTCCCACGCCGTGGGAAAACGGGTACGGTATTACGGGTGTGAACCCGTGGTATTTACATAAAGACCCGCGGTTCAATTACCGCGGTATTTAACTGTGGTATTTGACTTCTTCTATTGATTTCACACCAAGGGAACATGCAAGAGGTAACATTGATCATGGAAAACTATCCAGACATGCACAAGAAGGTGAAGCACTTTGTTTTAAACTGGAGAAACAGTGGAGAAACATTGGTGCTTTTAACCATGTGATCAGAAAATGATTTCCAGGTGAAAAACTTGTTGTTAGTTGCCCGTATTCACAATCTAAGTAGTATGGGAGTTATAAACCCTGAGTCAGCTACTGACACCATGGAGATGACCTTTTAGACTTTATTTTGTGCATTGTTATGAGAAAAAACTGGTTTTTCTCTGAATATAGTGTACTGTAGCTGCATTTGGGCTTGCAATTGGTGTTCACTGTGGTCTACTACTAGGCCCATACCTCTCAAAATTTCTCTAGATTTATGGGTGCTGTAGTGGTGGAGAATAGGTCAAATCAACCATTGTTTTTCAGTGTTTACCTGTCATCCCAAAAAGGATTGCGGTTCAATTCACCGAGTTTGCTTCCACAAGTCAGAAATGACGTTTGGCATGGTGCTTTAGCTCAACTGTAAGTCCTCTTCTCTCGAATCTCACATGAATCCAGTAGATCCTGGGTTCAAATCTCTCAGGAGACCTTTTTGAGGGCTGCGGGTCCAGTACCGCGGTATTACGGGTACGGTGACGCCGCGGGTCGCGGTATTTCACGGTGTTAAGAAAACCGGCTACCGCACCCGCACCCGTGACACCCGTACCCATAACACCGCGGGTTTCCCCAAACCCGTGTCACACACTAGCAACAGAGTACGGGCCCTACTACAGAGCACTACAGAGTTGCGGCCCTACTACAGAGCACTACAGAGTATGGCCTTTACTACAGAGCACTACAGAGCACTCTGTAGTAAAGGCCATACTACAGAGTACTACAGAGTATTGCCTCTACTACAGAGTGCTACAGAGTATCACCTCTACTACACAGTACTCTGTAGTTGGGGCTCTACTATGGGCCACTACAAGCCACTACAGCAAAAATCAGGGTTTGCTGATGTACCCAGTTCAGATCAGTTACGTACACCTACGCAGAGCTACGTGCACCTTTATTGATCTCTGTCAAGGTAGATGTAGGTGATCTACGCTGACCTATTGTAGCTGACTACGCCGACCTACCTACACCTACGTGCACCTTTATTGACTCAGTGTAGGTGCCCCTTGAATGCAGTGACTCAGCCACTTCAATTGAATGGTCTTGGTGAAGTGTGGCGACCATGGTTTGTGCACCCATCTGCGGGTATCGTTCACGTATCTCAAGATAAAATGGTGTGATAGTCCCGGGTGTGACCGCTTGTTGTTGCGTTCCTTGGAGGCCAAGTTTTTTTGCGTAGCCGCTGGATGCTTTTCGCACTATAACTCTCTGTGAGGGCTCCAGTGCAGAAAGGAGGCCTTGGTGGACAAACCTCAAGCCAAAAAGACCGCGTTCAAAATGGTCGAGACTATGAGTCACAATGTCCGGGTCATTGAAGCCCAGTTTCCAATAATATTCAATGATGGGGATCAAGTCCTCTTCGTCCGCTGCACAAGCCTCAAGTAAGCCTTTGCAACGGAATTGTATTCTGACGCATGACATGGAAGGTATTGGTTTCTCTTTTTCTGTTTTTTAGCTAACCTAACGACTGACCCCGAGTCGCTTGAAACGATTCCTGGCAAGTTCAACTTGAGTATTTACTTGCTCAACTTTGGACCAAAATTATTCTGACCTGAATTTGGTGTTGATCCCGACGGCTCCAGTGATCGTGCTCTTTTCCTTCTTCTAGGTGGCATAGTAGGAATTGGTAGGTCGTGGTTGTGGCCACGGCGTTCAAGTAGTTTGTTTTGAGATGTTTTCCGAGAAACTCTCTTTCAACATCCTCGTCAGGATTTATTCGAGTAAAGGGAATCTTCCTCTGTTAGACTCAATCTGAATCCTCGCAGTTTCCCCCGGCCAATGCAAAGATTTCCTCAGGAATTGATTGACAAAACCATCGATCATTTGGTGGACGATAGGAACTCTTCGGACTGGGAGCACAATTTACGTGCTTGTACTCTGGTTGCTCACGCGTGGACCCCTCGAGCTCAAGAGAGAATTTTTGAAACAACTGACTCCCGGAACCTCAAAGAAGCGGACCGGCTGTTGATGTTGATTTTAGAATGCCCTACCATTGCAGTCTATATCACGACATTGCAATTGGGACTTACCTCCCTTGACCCAGGTATATCCGGTGGCAAGGAGGATGGTATCCTATCGGTCTTGCTTCTTCTTGAAAGCTTGCCCGCCCTGCAGCGCATTCAATTCTCTGTCTTTGTCAGTCGCAGCGAACAACTGCCGACCCCCGAACTGCATTCGTACATTTTCCCCTCGGTTTTGGTATCTTGCATGCACAAAGTGATTGATGAGCCCTTTGAGTCGGGGTTGTCCAGATTCTTCAGATTGAAACCTTCACAGGCCGTCGTAAATTATTAGATGTGGTCATCGCCAATTGGGAGTTTGAGAACATTGATGTTCTTGTAGCCATCGTGTCGTCAGGAGGACACCTCAATGTTCGTGCCTTGCATCATTGCTCCGTCCGGTCCTCGGAACCTGCTTCTCTGTCTCTTGAACTGAAGTCGATTCGGTTGTTGGCGCTTGTCAGCTGCCAGTTTACACCTCAGATACTTCAGCTGATGGCTGCAGCTCGGATTAAAATCACAGTTTTGCGGGTTGAAGGAGCTTTAAACCGACACCAGTACCTAGCAGCCCTTCAGAATAACAGACTACGACTCACCATCCAAAGTCTTCAAATTTCTGTTGATTCATGTGCGTCGGGTTATTCCATTTGTGTCCCCGCTAATTTTTTCCCCAGCTGATTACGACGAGGAAGATGAGGAGGACAGCTATCTTCCGGTGCTAGCGGGACTTTCGGTATTTCCCACCATCCAGCTAGACATCATGACCACTGCAGATGAGCCCATCCAGAATCTGGAACACTCCTTCGAGTACTCGCTCTCAACTGTGGTCGAGCCATCAGCGTTTAGTTTGCACTTAAATATTTATTCAAGCTCACCTGATAATTAAGTTCTATGGGACACTGTGGATAAGGTGTTGTCGAGAGCGGCGATAAAAATTTGTAGCAGAAAATCACGCACGGATGATCATGAGGAACACCTAGAATATGTGCTGTCGCAGTGAACAGTGAGCTTAAATCCCCTACTTCAGCCTCTCAGTATTGATGTTATCTGCTCACCTAGGGTCAATTGCCCAATGCCAATTTTGAACCTCAACTTGAAGGCTTTTTTTGCGGCCAGTGTTTGGCCAGCGTCCGACTCGGAGTTAGTCTAGTGTTTACCGCGGGGGTCTGATCGCAGTGCTCCATTATTATGTAATTGCGGAGTTTGAATTGACACGTGCTACGGCGCGCTTCTTTTCCGCAGCACCCCCGACGCGTTTCTTCTGCACCCCTCGCTCAGACTTCGCTCTGGCTCTCTCCCAGATACTTTTCCTCATGCCCCGGGCCTCCTGTGCGCCAACAAACACCGGAACTCTGCCTCCCTGCCACATGGCGAGCCATCGACGCTCTTGTACTCCGCCATTTCCACTCTTGTTGCTCCATACTCGCGACTCGGATATCCGGATTCTTTTCCTGGCCCACTTGCGCTCCCAAATCTCAGAGCTTGAAGCTTGAAGCACGGCATGAAGATGCAGCGGTGAAGGCTCGCGTGGGATACGCGGCCACGAGAGACGTGTACCGCATCTCTACGTGATAACCTTCCTCATCCACCGGGCACCCACTCACTACGGAGTGCACATCGGACATGAAGAATCACCGGCCTCCGTTTCTCGCTCCCGTATTCACTCATTAACGGTATGTAAGTCCTCACTTCCACTTTCTTTGACTTTCTTCCTGACTTACACTTACAGCGCGCCCACCTCGAGCTCTCACGGCCGCCGACGCCGACGCCGGCAACGCACAGAACGCGGGTGATGACGATGGGGGACAGGGATGGACGCGGGAGAGTCCACCTGTATAGACACTGAGTGCATACCTGTGCCTGGGTCCGCGCGGAGGGAATTAGCGGGAGTAGGGAGGAAGGTGCGTACCCTGTGTTTATCCTCCTCTGTCTTTGTTACTGCCCGGTTCATCGGACCTCCCGGCGTCGTCCCCATCTCCCTCCTTGTTCATCTACCCCCCCCATCCCGCGCCGTCGCCATACCCGCGTATTCACCGTACCCGCGTATTCGCCGCAATGAGGCAGCCCGGCCGTTGCACCTACGCAAGTATGCTGTGCTGGTGGCTTGAACTCTCCGTGTGCGCATTGGTCAGAATGTGCGCGCGGTCGATGGTTCGTCGGCACACCCGGTGTGCAGGCAAATCTAGCCGTGTGCGGTCTTCGTGTGTCACCAAATCTTTCGGATTCGGGATTTACTCACAATCCACCGCCTTAGATCCACACGGTGTCTTCTTGTTTCGTTAACATTGTAATGTTGCTGTATCGATATATGATTCTGCAACAATATATTTAGTACCAAAAGTCGCAACACGGTCTGAGTTGGCGGGAATTGAACTTGAAGCAAGTCAAGACAGGGACGGCTTCGCTGTGTGCCCACCGAATATTTCGGTCGCGTTGGGACTCGACGTGCCTCGAAAGCTCAGGTTATTTATTCGGCAGAAGGGTAGAAATTGAGCATCTTGCCCTAAATGTGTTGCAGGAAAGAACTTTGTTGAGCAGTAACAGACCTTCGTTACGACTTGAAGATGCTGGCAGTTTATGCGAGGGTACTTGGGCTATTCACAGTAAAATCACAGCGGATTCAACACCGTTTTTTTTGACAGTATCACAACTAGTGGCCCATGGGAATGCAGGTCGCTCATTCTGGCGCGCAATGGGCAGGTACAGCACGTCGAGAACGAAATGTCGCGCGGAGTGATGGGGCCCCTGAGAATTCAAAGTCCGCAATTACATAATAAGGGAGCACTGCGATCGGACCGGCGCGGTAACTAACAGACTTCAACAAGCAAGTTCCGAGCTTGATCGTTGAAGTGTCTGTCTTTGAGAGACTAACTCGGAGTCGTGTTGGATTTTACTTCGGAGAATCACAGCCTGTTCCCCATCCAATACTTCACACCATTCCCACTTCACACTTGCTGAATAAATTAGTTTGTTGTTCGTTTGTCGTGTCTCATTTAAGTTCGGTTTGAGTTCGGTACTCGGGTCGTGTTTGTGTGGTCAAGTTTATTTCAGACGGCATTACCTTGCCTTTCTCTTGCACGACACCGTCCTCGTATTCAAGTTGCCTGCAACAACCTCCGCGTCAAGCTCAGCGACCTCGTCAATGTCCACGCTTGTCTCGACATAAAATACAGCACCTTGCGCGTTCACATCCTGCCCTTTGACGATTCTATCGCGGGCCTGAGTGGCAACATCTTCGACGTCTACCTGAAGTCATATCTCCTGCCCCGGAAGTGGTTTGGACCCTGGACCGCGGCTTAGCACACTTTATAGCATACCAACCCGTCTGTGAGGGTGACACTTTCCTCGTCCGTGGTGGCATGCGAACAGTCGAGTTCAAGGTGATGGAAACCGACCCCGCCGAGTTCTGCATTGTTACGCAAGACACCGTGATCCACACCGGCAAGTTTCTTGTCTTCTAAGGGCTCCAATTCACTGCTAACGTGTGCTGCGAACAGAGGGTGACCCAGTCAAGAGAGAAGAGGAGGAATCCAACCTCGCTAACATCGGCTACAATGATCTCGGTGGCTGCCGCAGGCAAATGACCCAAATCCGTGAACTGGTCGAGCTGCCCCTCCGTCACCCAGAACTGTTCAAGTCCATTGGTATCAAGCCCACTCGCGGTATTCTTCTTCCTCGTCAACGGCCCCGAAATTATGAGCAAGATGGCTGGTCAGAGTGAGAGCAATCTGCGGAAAGTGTTCGAGGGCAAGAAGAACCTGCCGGCCATCATCTTGATCAACAAGATTGTCATGTCCTTCAAGTTGGACTCAACCGCCAAGGCACTTGGCAGTGGAAATGGTGACGATAGAGATGCGGGTGATCGGGTATGAATACCAAGAAGAATGTCTTCATCGTCGGCGACCAACAGGCCGACCAGATCAACTCGGCCATCCTGCGTCCCCATCGTCTCGACCAGCTCATCTACATCTCCCTCCCCAACGACTGGACATCCCCCGGACTTGTTTCAAGCAGCCCCCCGTCTCGCCCGAGGTTAACCTCGACTTCTTGGTCAAGAGCACACACGGGTACTGTTGGATTTCAAGAGAGAGGCTCCAAATAAGCAGTGAACCCGTTGCAAACGCGCGGGGAATTTATTTGAACATGTACAGATATATATACAAAGAAAGGGCTGTAAAGGTGCTGTAAAGAATGATAAAAGGAATACATAACTGGCGAGCTGTTCAAGAATGCTGTTGAACCGAGCTGTTGAAGTGGGCAGTGCGTGCACAGCAGTTGTAATTCCAACACACCCCCGCAAATGCATATGCACGCACCCCCGCAAACTTTGGCTCATTCAAGATCAAATGGGTCACCGTCGGAATCATCATCAAGACCAATGGCTAAATTGGCAGAGCCAGTCTTCTTCTTCTTTAGCTGCTCAATGGCGGAGCGAAAGGGACAGTCGCGCTTGACATGCCCGGTCTCATCACAGATATAGCAACGAGTTGCAGACTGGACTGCAAGAGCTTCGCCAGTATCGAGGACAGGGGTAGATGGCAAGCGAGGACGAGGGCCATTCTGGGTTTCAGCTGAAAGCAACTGGCCAATCACGTAGTCGAGACTGAGGGAAGAGGGAGGAGTACTGTCAAATGTCGCAATGGTGGTACTGTAGGTTGATGGGAGTCCACCAGTCATGGCGAGAATCTGGTCGTGTTCCGACACCTCCATGCCTGCTTCCACCATGTTGAAAGCCTGCTCCTTTACATCTCCAATCCAACTCGTCATAGACTGATTCTTCGACATCTTCATCGACAGGAACTTCTTGCGCTGCGCAAGCGAAGCAGCAAATCCACGAGCACGGTGTACAGTCTGCAGGTCCTGCCACACCGCCAAGGGATCCTTCGAGCGCATGTGCGCCAACTGGCCAGGCTCCACACGCAAAATCATTTCGGCACGAGCCTGCGCCATTTTCGACTTTGACCTCTTCGCCATCTTTTTCTCAAGCTCTGCATCAATGTCGCTCTGTGGCCGTGGGTCTCCATTGCTATCCACCGTGTCAACCGTGACCTCCACAATGTCGGTGTAGAGTTCTTTGGAAGTCAGGAGGGCCTCCATCATGATAGCCCATGTGCCATAGTTGGAGTCGTTGAGTTTGGGGAACGCAGGACGAGAAACCTCATCAGCTGCAGCCATGATGCCGAAGTGAATAGAAAACAGAAATGGTAGAGCGCCAGTTAAAGCAGGGGGATTCCTAGAGCTAGCGGACGAGGGAGCCTAGCCTAAGCGACAATCGACGGGATAACAACGATAAAACAGCGCCCCAGACAGTTAGCAGGCAACTGAGTGACGGTCGGGAAGGGTTATGCTTGCGCGTTTGTGTTGGATTTCAAGAGAGAGGCTCCAAATAAGCAGTGAACCCGTTGCAAACGCGCGGGGAATTTATTTGAACATGTACAGATATATATACAAAGAAAGGGCTGTAAAGGTGCTGTAAAGAATGATAAAAGGAATACATAACTGGCGAGCTGTTCAAGAATGCTGTTGAACCGAGCTGTTGAAGTGGGCAGTGCGTGCACAGCAGTTGTAATTCCAACAGGTACTCTGGTATCTGCCAGCGTGCAGCCAAGCCTGCGATCCGGGAGAGCATTGAGGCGGACATTTGTTGGACATGGGAGAAGAGGGTGCAGGATGAGGCTGCGGGTGAGGATGCCCTTCAACATTCACTAATGATGCGTCCGAGAGCACTTCGAGGAGGCGATGAGGTTTGTGCGTCGTCGGTCTGACCTACATCTGTGCTACTAAATTTCATATAGAACCTTCACAGTCGTCTTCAGGAACAACTTCAGCACCGGTGGAGAAGAAAACGACCGGTATGCTTCAAAAGTGTACTGTTACTGCCGCTCTCTCCTCGCCGTAAAGTAGTGAATACACTGGTTTCTTCCATGTGTAGTTTGCCTCCGTTCTCCTGGATAACACAGGCTTCAATGTCTCCTCTGCCCGCCGCCTTTTTGCTTCTAGTAAATACCTGGGCCTCTTGAATTGTGTACACGAGGTGTCTCTGGGGTCCCATAGAGTTAGCCGACCCGGGGATCATACCTAAAGTGCTCAACGGGGCAAAACTTGAGCTGTCCAGTCCCTGTTGCCATAATATTAACCGTTCTTTAACAAGATGCCTCCCATTCGTTTGCATTTTTGTGGTGCCATCCCCCTATGTAGGTTACGTCCCTTTGTTCCCCTCCCCTCTCTCTCTGTGGATCTTTGCCGTCGTTTCCCCCATGCACAGATCAAAATCAATCACACACCTGTGCACCATTCAAAGGAAATGAAATTCTTCACACAATCCCTGTCACGATTGGATTCCAATCTTATCGTTCCGACGCCATCTGAGACTGTTGCCAAACAGGAGCACACAGATAAGATAATGGCGGACGACACCCCTAAGTCTGAGCCAGAACGGGAAAAGACCCCTGAGCCCGAGCCTACACCTGAAAAGGGATACGGCTTGAGTATGGAACTAGTCGAGTTCGAGGACCTGAACTACGACGACGAGATCTTCAACACCCCTGAAGATCGACAGGAACAGATCTTTGGCATCCCCGAAGATCAAGACGAACAAACCTTCGGCCAAGAGTCAGCCGAAGGCGACAACTCCGAAGTCTCGGAAGAGGAGATGCCGGAGCCCGAGTCAACCCCCGAGAGTCGAAGCCGAGCCCAGCTACAAGAGTGGCTCGACGCTCTCGAGCAGATCACGTTCGGCAGCCAAGCCGGAGACGTAGAAGCCGGCACCCAACTAAGGCAGAGGCTGGCCGAACTCGAGCAGAAGGTTCTCCAGGAAGAAGCCGAAGAGAACCAAGCCGCCGACCAAGGGATCACAGAAGATATAGATCCTGAGGTCGAGGATCTCGTAGAAGCCCAGAATGATAAGGGTGATAACGAGATAGCAGAACGGGCACAGGTCGAAGTGCCGAGGCGCCCACAGGCGTCTAAGATAGTGGAAGCGCCCAAGCGCCTAAACTATATCATGCTACCGGAAGAAGTCCCTCGGGCAGAACCGGTTAAAGCCAAGAACCGGAAGGAGATAGACAATCTCTTCCGAAGGCTATCAGAAGAAGATAGCAAAGAAGATGACGAGACGGAGGAAGAAGCCGAAGCACGGCTCATCGCAGAGAACAACGCGCGATGGGAACGGTGCTTAGAATACCGAAGGAAGTACTGCGAGGAATACGGCAGTAACGGCAGCGACGATGATGAGCCAGAGCCGCCGCAGGACTTCACAGGGAATACGACGTACGAGGACGACCCCTCAGACGACGAAGAGTTCTCCAACAACAGGAACTCAATATGGGAATAGAAGACATCCCTATCAGGACATGGCACCGCCATTGTAAATTAAACGGGAACACAGTCTTGCACGACACATATTGTCCGCTTGGGACAATCCGCAATGACTAGTCACGCGTGACGCTCCGGGAGCGCTTCACCAGAAGACATGGCGGAACACAGAAGGCCGTACACCGACAGTACCGCCCGACAGCTGTCGCCTGCCATACAACGCACACACCGATCACGGGAATACAGAAGCCCTACGATCGAAGAAGCACCAAGGACACATGGTGTTAATAGAAGACCTTGATCGAGGGACCGATCGACGAAGAACCCGCACCCACATGGCAAGACACACGCCAAGGTGCATGGTGGATATTATTGGCTCACAGACAAAGCCTCGGACGAAGGATCAGTGGAGACGACGAGAGAACCCCCAGCATACAGAAGTAAAGGTGTATGCCGATCCATGAAGACAGGCTGGACGCCAGGAGCCGCAGCAAGTATATATTAAATGACACCTGCCACACGCACGACAAAGGACAGCATAACGCATGCTTAAAGGTATTACTCACAGGAGTACACGAGGCTACGAACAATTGCCACGCAGTCGCTACCATATTTAGTAGTTAGTAGTTCACACCTAGACAGTATAAGTACGACTAGTTAGTAGAGTATTCTGTACCCTCCCTAGTCGTTTATTCAATCATCTTTACGGAGTTCCTGCTACAGTACATCTCACCCCCCAATCCACTATCAGGGTATAGTTGGACGAGATAAGATAGTGCAGGGCTTTGTCTGTGACAATCCCAGGAACTCCATGACGGCGCAGCTCAAAATTGACATCGGTTGATAGATATTTCACCTCAGTGTTAACTAGCAATTGAATTATCAAATCACCTCGCAGCCTAGAAGCCTCAGGCTGTTCAACTGACATGTTTACTGCTTTTTCATAACGCAACGAGGCCGTATTACTGTAAATCAGTGTGGAGATCAAAATAACTTAGAAGAGCAAAATGCAGTTGATCTTGGTCAATACTGAGCCAAATGCCCTCGGAAGTGCCGCGAATTGAACTGACACACACTGGTCGAGGGATTCGAGTTTTCCACCACAATTTATGGTGAAAAATGTTGTTGTGGAAAATTCAAACATTTTTCACCACTTTTTGCCTTTCTTTTGATTTTTGAGTGTATTTGGGAATACGAAAGTCTATGACTCCACAGCTCTATGGCTCCATCGGCACGTACGGCACCCAAATCAGAATTTGATCTCGGTGATCGACAACTCCGCCGTCTCAAGGTCTTGCTTGAACACAATGTCTGCCTTTCCTCATCTACTTTGACTAAACAATTGCCTTGCTGTACCCCTTTAGTATGGCGGTCACATTGCACATTTATTATTCTGACCTTTTTTTTCACTTTTTCACCTTTTTTTTTGGGATTTTCAACTTCTTGAACTTTTTTTTCATGTTGCCATAGTTTTTTTTTCAAGATCATGAAATCTTTCAAAACATCGGTGGCAATGTGTTTTATGGAGCATGGGTAGTAGGAATGAGCGGCACCCTAGATTGGGGTTTATCACTGCTGATGGCCGGGACCAATCAATCCTGTACCTCTGCCTCTGAGGTAGAGCCTGCTGCTAACCTCCGCAGGCTGTTATGTAGTATGGTGATCACTGAGCCCTTCACAGGCACACTTGACTAGTTTTAAAACCAACATGTGTGAACTTGGCACATTGTGCCGATCGAGGCCATCAAGCGGCAAGTCGGCATGCACAGCCCCCGTACCGAGAAAAATAGTTGAAATCCTGCTTCATATAAAGTTCACTTCAATTATGGAACAACTAATGACTACCTCTGTTCACAAGACAAAAAATGTGGCTAGAAGAGGCAACATGAAAAAAAAAAGTACAGAAAGTTGAAAACCTGAAAAAAAAGGGTGGAAAAGTGAAAAAAAAAAGCCCGGAATAATAAATGTGCAAAGTGACCGCCATACTTTAGATTGAACGACTGAAGAGTTCTAACAGCGATGAAAGATCATCAAGCCGGGATCCCGGGGAGTAATTTAATTTCTTTGTTTTGTTCCCGTGTAGTCGTATGCGCCGCCCTGGGGATGTTTTATTTGCAGGTTAAATGGTTCAGTTCCACCCATGCTGGGCCTATATTTACCCTTCCTCTCACCCCATTCTCACCGGGCACAGTTTTAAAACATGTGGACTTTGAGTTGTTCCTTTGCTAAGGGACTGGATGCAATATTGCCCTTCCATAACTCATGCTACTTTAGTGAGTGCTGGGCACTGCTGGACACTGAGAGTGAGCGGCAAGTAGCGGTGGCCAGCTCAGGGGCTGAAGTGCGGACGGTGCCGCTTGTCTCACTGATCCACATCACTCCCATCGGTGCACAGCTAACTCTGCGGGGAGCCTGGAGAGCCATAGAGTCATACACTTTCTGGCTCCCAAACTTTGTGGAATTTTTCACCTTGAGCTCAAAAAATGGTAAAAATCATTTGAGTTTTCAACCTATTTTTTCAGTGAAAAATACCTGAAAAACAAACAGCATTTTTCACCATAAATTGTGCTGAAAAACTTGAATCTCCCAACCAGTGACATACACAGTTGTAGGATATAGGTCAATGATGAGAAAAGAATACCAGAATGGAAACACCCTCAAAAAAAAAAAAAAAAAAAATTGGAAACTTGAAAACCCGAAAAAAAGGGTGAAAAGTGGAAAAAAAAACCTGGAATAATAAATGTGCAAAGTGGCCGCCATACATCACTGCCATCATTCTTAAGAAAATCTTAAGAATCTGTTGTTTTATGAATTGTTATGTCTGCCTAGTGCATGATTTTGTTAAGAATGTTGTATGAATCTCCTAAAACTTCAAAACTTATGAATTTCTTACGCCATCAGTGTGGCCGTGTAGGTCTGCTCTGTCGCCCATTCCTTTACGCTTTCCGCCTCGAACTATTGCCACCATCCCCACGCCTCAGTTCTCAAGACCCTCAATTTATCAATTAACATGTTTGATCTCTTTACGTTCCCGTGATGTTGTCCTCCTTAACGGCATGTAACGGGATCGCCACTGGTTGGGAGATTCAAGTTTTTCAGCACAATTTACAGTGAAAAATGTTGTTTGTTTTTCAGGTGGGTCGAGCAAAGGTAAAGTAGTTGTCAAGTAGTCGTCGGTTCCGCGGAAAGAGCAGGGGAAGGTTCAGCCAATCACTACCAAACACCGGTGCGGTGATCCGAGACTTCAACCACACCGCTGCACGTGCCGCGTCGGGCGATAAGCGGACGCTTCTCATCACTGTACCCCCCGATGCCAAGAGAACCCTCCTCAGATTACTGTACTGTCCCGACCAAGTGTTCATGTCACGGGTCACGACGACTTGTGAATTGAACACTTTTGAACACCGTCACGGATCACAGGCCTCAAAACTATCGAATTTAGCCAAAAATGTCACCAAAAATCGAAATTTTCACGGCCCGAATTTCCATTTAAGGCAATTTCCCACGAAATGAACACCTGGTTTTCTAAACACTTGAGGTCACATGTCACAACCTGTGAACACTTCGAGACAGTACAGTACTGTAGTGTTTCGACCAAGTGTTCATGTCACGGGTCACGGACGATTGTGAATTGAACACTTTTGTACATTGTAACGCATCACAGCCCTCAAAATCGTCGGATTCGGGCGAAATTGATGCCATCAATTGACTTTTGGCGGCCCGAACTACCATTTAAGGCAAATTCCCACGCTGTGAACACCTGGTTTTCTGAACACTTGCGGTCACGCGTAACAACCTGTGCACAGTTGGTCGAAACACTACAGTATATGTGAGTCAACTCGGCATCGAAATAGATTTGACTTGCGTTGAAATATATCTAGAACCTCCACTCGAAATATAATCTGCCACCGACTTTTCTATCTGCGCAGTTCACCCTTCGAGATTTGTGAAAGGAAGCAGTCCCACAATATATGGTTGACTGCACAAAATTTTATATGTTTTCCCCCCGTGAAGATTTATTTTACAAACGGGACAACATAGGGGCCGTCCTTGGCGGTCCAAGGATCCGGGTGGCAGGTTTCTGGGGAAGTTAGAAGCAGCCCACTGAGGAAGGCTTGTATGAGAGCTTCTTACCTTCTCAATTTAACGTCCCACAAAAAAGAGAAAAAAAAAAAAAAAGTACTGCATTGAGGGTAATAGCAGATGCTCTCGATTCATTGTCCGTAGTGTGATTAGAGAAAAATCCGAGGTATCGCTCGCCGAACCATGATTTAGAGATTATCCAAACCAGGTCCATCGCGAGGGCGACTTCCCAAGGGATTCCACGACCCGCGTCATGCTCGGTCGTAGTTCAGGATCCAGAGCCCAACACCGTTCTAGAAGGTCCCAAATCCGGGGAGGCACTATATCCGCTGGAACTTCTTCCCGCTGTGGTTGCATCTCGGCGAGGACCTCCTGCAAAATGAAGGGCCGTCTAGGTCTCCGTTGAGGCGGCTGTGATGAGTAAATCTGGAGGTTTCTGAGCCAATTGACCGGCAAGAGTGAGCATATACTGACTTCCAAACCCAGCAGTCCGAATGAATACACGTCCGTCGCCTTCGTGGTCCGACTTGCTACCTGAGTCGTATGGTCGATGATGGTGAACAACTCCGGAGCCATATACGCCAATGTCCCGGCGCAGCTCGACGTAAATCCGCGTTCGTCTATGATCTTTGACAAACCAAAATCGCAGATAACGGCGCGACCTCTGGCATTTACAAGAACATTTTGCTGAAGAGCTTGGTTGGCGCGATAGAACGCGGAAGGAGACTAGTACACACCACTTTGAGATCCCCATGAATCACGTCGTGGTCGTGAAGATATTCCAATCCGCTGGCTGCTCCCACAGTCTAAATTTATCAGTTACATCTTCGCAAATCGAGGACAAAGGGACATACCAGGGCGTTGCGATCCACCTCCGGAAATTTTGTCAAATAGTCGCCGACATTGCCAAACTCGTAGAAAGGCGATACAAGAACCGGCCATTGAGCTAGGTCATTGCAGACGCCGAGGAATGGCAAGAGATTTGGGTGTGCGATTTGCGACCAGACTCGAACTTCGCGATCCATACGCTGCGCAGGGGAGGAGGCCAAGCATCAGAAATCCGGCAAGAGACAATCAGGAATCAGTACACGGAGAGTTACTTCATTACGCGAGCTGTCGCCGATCAGCCGCAGAAGCTTTATTGCGACCTTGAGAAGGAAAATCAGAGTCGATGAATGAACGATGGCCGGTGCACACACCGGAGTTCTCCGACCATCCGATCGTTTTAACGTACCGCGATAGATGTTTGCGTTGCCTCCTCCGGCAATGGGAAATCCGACCTCCTGAATGACACGACCGTCCAGCTGGTGAACCCCGTCTTGGACAAAAACCGACTGGAAATCATCAGCGAAAGGAAAGCGTATTGGGATTTCGTACCCGGATGCTGGCGGAGTCGTCCTCATCCTCTTCCAATTCAAGACGAATACCACCGCCAAACAGACGAAGAAGCAACGACCACCGAGATGGTCTCCCTGACCGGCGCTTGAATAATAATCGGAGCAGACTCGTGATGATTGCGGCTCCGCCAGTCAAGATTCCAACCGTGATGATCGCGCGTGCAATGTCCCGATCGCGGGGCGGAAGGGAGAGAGAAGCAAGCAGCACGCCCAGAGCGGCCGTTTGGCCTCTGCTCGAGAAGGTGGAGGACGGGGGACCAATCCATTGTGCGGAGTACAAGTTCGTGCCTGGAAATCTGGACAATTCCGCAACCGCGTTGAACTACAAGGTCTGTCTTCCAGGATTGCGGCATGTTTGACGGAAAGCGCACACACCTGCACCGTGAGATACGGCGCTATCAGCTCGTGGAGTTCCGCGCTCGTAGAGTTGCGTTCGTATGCGGCGCTCAGCCCCCGGACCAGCGCAACGCTCCCAATATTCTCCTCCTTTTCCTTCGTGTACGCGATAATTCCTGTCCACTCCTGCCACTTTGCTTGCAGGATCGCGACTGAGATCGCTCTGTTGAGCCTCCAGGAATATCAGAGGTATTTCTCCTTCTGGCACCAAATCAAAATCAACACGTACATCGTTTGAACGCTCTCCTCGCCGCGCACAGAGTACAAGATCGCCAGTCCCTCGATGAATGCACCATAGTTATCGGGCGATTGGGCGTTCTCGTCCGTACAATCCGTGCTATCTACCCAGTCATAAATTCGGAACAAATCGTCGAGCATCATCAGGTGGTTCTTCACGAAGATGAAGGAGTCCATGGCCCTGGCAAAATAAGTCTCGTTCCGCGTGGCCTCGAAGAGGAGCGCGGAGAGTCTGTGACAATGAATGGGTCAGAGATGATTTTCAGCGAGGGCAGGAAACTTGCGCCATGAATTTTCTGTTTATTGATCTAGCCCAGATTCTCGATCAATTATGCAGAACTCACCCAGTTGCTAATGAGTTGACGCGGGCGTCGCCTGCATCCATGGTCTAAACTCCCTCAGAACGGGCCATCCCGAGTAATTAGCTTACTTGAAATGTCCCGCCGGTCACGGTCGCTGCACGATGTATCAACACATCACCGCGTCGAACGCGAAAAACCCACTCACAACCTTTACAATGCTGTGCTATGTTGATATTTTTACGCTCGAAACGTCCCTGCTTCACGTCCTCTTCCGAGATAGTGTACTTTAACCCAAAGTGCCAGATTTTCTCTGCAAATTTGAGAAATCGTGTGTCATTGTAGAGCTGGTACGCGATTGTCGCAGAGCGTCCATATTCCCTGGGTGCATCAATGAATATGAACCATGGCTGCGAGATTTGGACGAACAGGCTTGCGTCGATCTGAGGGCACCACGTTCCTGCTAAATGACAGTGTAAGCGAGCGGAGGATGGCTACGCACGCTGAGTAGGTTGGGTTTGGTCAGTAGCGCAACTTTTCTGGGTCCGGGACCACTCACTATTGACTCTCGAAATCTACTCGCCCAGCGAACTTCTCCGCCTGTGGAAAATATGTAGTGGCCATGAGTTCGCAATACTGCGTCCGTCGCGTCGCATGGTCGACTTCCGCCATTTGGCCATAAAGTTGACCGGCAAAGGCCCAGTTAGCGCCTGCCGGATCTGCTTCTCGTTATAAGGAAGAACTCCGGCCCACAGAGGAGCTTACTGTCTCGAAATTGGCCTATCTGGTTGAACTGTTCAGGCTGGAGCGCCTCGTCCATGGCCCCGCGCACAAGTCCTAGACGATCTTTCACTGAAGTGGTCATTTCCGGTTTCTGTATGGTACATTACACGACGAGAGACGGAAATGAGCCAGCGTTACTTACTCGCCATGTGCGTGGGTCGGGCGCCTGAAGCACTGCGCTGAGGGATGAAGATTGGGTGGTAAGCCGGAGGTACGCAAGCAGGTGAATGAAGATTGTGACAACGAAAGGCGCCAGTGGTGATACCATTCTGGTAGGCGCGCGTCTCGCGGTGGCGGCCTAGCTGTGGTCGGGATGTTGGGATCAAAAGACTGAGGGACATCCTTCGACGTCACTGGCTTAAGTGGCCACAGAATACAGTAGCCGAGTGTGGACACGCTGTCATGGGCCAAATCTTAACAGGAGCGAGAAGCAAGCCGTGCCGACGCGAAATTGAGCGGACAAGAGGTGATGTTCCGCGGGCCCAATTGTATGATGGCCGTTGCATGAAGTTGAATATAACTGTTGATTTTCTCCGAAAGTCCGAGAGCGATGGGAAGGCCTTACGTCTATCCCGGAAAGTCCGAAGAAAACGAAAAGAAAAGAAAAAAATTACGTCCAGACCGTTTCCGACGTCCCGCCCGCGATTGACAGATGTGCGTCTGCCCACAAACCACAGCCTGAGGCCTGTCCCGCTCCACTATCCTCTGAGAGCAACAGCCGCAATGCTCGATCCCAACGTGCCTGTGACCGAAGGGGAGGCCGCGTTCAACGTTCCCTCCGCTGGAAAGCTGCACTGCCTCGGCGCTAACATTGACAGATGGCTCCCACCCCAACGCCTATAAAAAATGTCCACAATGCCAAATTCCACACAAATGCTCAATCAAGCGTCCGTTTGCCGGGCTACAATTGGCGCCGGTTTCAAATCTCAGCGTTTAAAGGGGGTGCGAATGCTTTAAGCTTACTGAAGAGATAGGAGATACTAGTGTCGGAAAAACCGAATTTGTATGACCAGAAAATATCTGCCCTGACCGGCGCTGATAGGTCGATCAGGCTCCCGGGGGGTTGACCAGGTTGATTAATTCATTATAATGGTCAACCAGCACCTATCAGCCTGACCGACCCTGACCAGCCTGACAGGGTAACATCAGCTATTGTCAGGAAGGGCCCAGGGAAAGCGAAAAACTATTGCACTTTTTCCATCGCTGCGTACTACACTTACTAGTGGTCGTTCGCTCCTTTACTTACTTTGCTACGTAGTCTATGTATTAAATCCTAATTATTACTCAGGTCAGTGTTCGAACACACGACCTCTGGGATACGCATAAAAAGGCACTCAGAGGCATTAACCACTCAGGCAAGACAACAACACAAGGTACTAAAATGTGTGCAATACATACCGTAGCATATCTCCCTGACCAGCACTTACATTGCGTGGTCTGGCAATTTCAACCCCAGCCAGTCGTGTTCCTCAAACTCTGTCTGGAAGCTCCGACACAATTTCTGACACAATTTCAGCAGCGCAGATGAAGGTGCTGGGATCCGGAAACCACAATTTTGCGACATCATTCAATGAATGTGCCTAAAACCTCGGAAACGGTCATTCATGTCGATGATATGTTGTGTTAAATTTTGGTCGAATCCAATATGGTTCATGGAAAAATATATTCAGTCTTTGAACTCCATGCCGAACCTCCAGCGGTCCATCTATGTCTTTCCAACGGTTTGACGCAGGGCGCCGGGTTGCCGAGAGCTGCCGAATCGCGATATTCGTGATGCCTCTGTTGAATCGAACAAAGGTAGGGAGTGAATGGTCAACGACCCTCAGGGAAGTTTCATTCAGCACCTTGTTCTGTTCATCGAGATTGTCTCATTGAAGTGGGCTCACGAAAATAACATATCTCTGATTTCACTTTGTGATGGCAAATGATGGTGGGGGGGGATTCACAGGTGGTAGATAATGCCAGACAGTTCAGAAAGGAACAAGGGGTGCCTCTATATACTGGAAGCCTCAACCTACGCGAGCATGCTAGGGAGAACCACATTCTGCTGCGAAAGCCGACGACTCGGCACATTTCGGCACATTTTCCGGCACGAGAAGGGTTTCCAAAATAAGGATTAAAGAAACGGGGTTTCTGAATAGAATTATCCATGGCCTATCACAAAATGCAATGATGTTAACATTCCCGACAGTACTTACATGAACATCCTGTTGAATTTCACGAGGCCTGGGCGGCGTCGCGGCTTGACCGCACTTGATGTTCGAAAAGAGTTGGTGGGAACCCAGGACTTGTTGTACTGGTTGTCAGATGCGAATACTCTTTCAATAAAGCACATCATCCACAGTCCGCTATTTACATCAGCGCAAGGCAGCCTTTTTCGGTGAAACATAGTTTCATCAACGCGATGAATGCAGATATCACACTCTTACGTGTGGACTCGTAGTCCCAGAATAAAAAATTATATGCATTTTGAGTGTGACCAGGGGCTTCCTGACCGGTCCTGACCCTGCCTGACCCTACCTAATATGTCACACCGGGGAGCCTGATAGGTCCTGATCAGTCAGCCAGGCCTGATCAGGCAAATTGGGTTTTTCCGACAAGCCCCTTCCGATTATTCGCCACCGGGTCTCGACTCTCATTTGCAGCGAATTGCCAATTAAAGGAGACGGGCGACATGGGTTTTAACCGGAATCCTACCATTCAAACGGCCGGCCAGCCAATGTGAGTCAAGTGCGCACGACCCCCTGGAATGGTGTGTGCTCCGTTGGCATCCTGTAGTTTATGTAAGGATAACCACCCGTACATCACTACTTGTTTGTCTTCGGTAAACTCGTTGTTCAGACATTTGGACCACGCGAGTATAATAAATTCCCCCCCCCCCCCCCCCCCCATCGGTCGAGAGACTACCTAGGAGATAGCACCCCTTGGCGGTGCGTACAAAAACCAACCAGTCTTTATCCATCACACTACAATTATCCATGCCTCATCTGATATCCCCTCCACTCTCCAGTTCAACTGCTAGGCTTTGTGGGAACGCTGTTGGACGCCGAACCCGGAAGAACGCCCGATCGTTCGTACCATTACACCTCCAGGTTTGGACATTTGAAGAATTAACCGAGTATGTACCGTAATCTCATACGCCTCGAACACCTCACCGATCTATCATAGTGGACAGGATGCTCCGGAGTACGGTAGGAATATCTGCGGTATTCATGACCCGGTATCCCCGGCCAGGGATGCTCTTGGGAATCCTGTATGCGACGATGAATCGCAGGACAGAGACAGAGCGGGAGGCCGTTACCAAGTCGCCTCGGCGCCTTCGCCGATGCAAATCAGTGCTGTGTGGACCTTGGGGTCGCGCCTCATCGCACGGGATATATCCTCCGGCTTGATCAGATACCGACCGAAATTTGCATCCTGCACAAAAAATGAGAGTGAAAATACGACCAGTGTAAATGGTGTACTAACGGTAATCGCGATAACAAACCAATCATCTTGGCCGAGATCATGACTACAACAGGAGGACGAGAGACTGGAACACACCAGCGTCAAAAGCGGCCACATCTTTAACACCCTTCTCGATAGCTTCGACTAGAAAAGTAATGAGACGAGGGTCAAACGAGGGTAGAGGGAGAGGCAGTATTGACCAGTATAATCTCCGGCAAATGCGTATTGAGGTATCATCGACATCTTTTCTACAACCTTCCAGCTAAAAGAAAGATGACGAAAATGCGACTCATTAATAGTAACACGAACCGGTCCTTCATGTCGGTAGGCGGCTTCAGCGCATCGACCAACTCTATGTCGGGTCCGTCCCCAGACTTGATCACACCTCGCCGGTCAGTTACAGCTCGAATCCTTCTTGAGTGTAGAAACTCACATGTGCATACATCTGTCGTCGAGCGAGTTTGAGACGGGAAATATATATATTTAACTTGGGCACTCACGTCCCAAACATACTTCTCCTTCCGCGAGAGGCGGTCAAATGTCTCCATTAGCATGACAGCTAAAGGCAAAATCAAGATCCATTCAGAAGGGAGCAGCAGCCGATGTCAGTACCTGTCTCCATACTTCTTTGAAGGCGTCCGTCATATTGGAATCGATACCTGGCGAGAAAGATTCAGTCTAACCCCATAGAAGAGCGAAAGGACGTACATGGACGCGCTCAAATCGAATACGAATCGAATACGTTTCGGCCTATGCAAATAAGTTACGAGCGCATTTCGCCGAGATAAGACACACACTTGATCTGTGGCCGACCCAGCTCGGGCTTCTCCATCCCCCGCCGCTTGTACACAGTAGCCTCTCCGGTCAACCCCTCCGTAAGCCGGCTGTCGTCCAACTCCCCGTCTGTCTGACGCTTCACCCACACCCGCTCCTCTTCCTTCGCTGCCAAGTCTAGACGGGGCCGATAAGGGCAAATGAAGTCCGAAGAAACGCTAACATACGTTCGAGTAAATCATACAAGGACACCATGTGCGCCTGTGTCGCGGTTAACAGCTGCCCGTACCCCGCCGCCTCGCCGGCGCTCATATCGAGTTCCTCTAACCGCCGCTGAAGCTCCTGCCGCGCCATTTCACGAGCCTTCTCCCGTACATGGTCTGGAACCTGCGCCTTCAGTTCGTCGGAGACCTATGGGATCACATTACAAGTCAGAGAGACGATCTGGATCGGGCCTTGTTGGCTGACTTGTTTAATATCTCCGCCCTTGTAGAACCGCTTGTACCCGCCACGTCCGCCCATGCCCGCCGTGTCGCGGCCGCCAGTCTCGGATAAAGTCAGCAGACAGACACTGCGATTAGAAAGCCTAAACACACCCCACCAGCCCACTTGTTTCCGCCCGAATGCTCCTTGTCGTCATGCTCACCCTCCTTTGGCTCCCCGAGCTCTGTGTTCTTGGGCTCAAACTTGACATCCTGGATCTTCTTTGCCGCCGCCTCCCGCGCCGCCACGAGACCCAGATTCGGGACGCTGAGCCTGCACAGAGGGTAAGCCAAGCACGAGAAATTCCGGGACAACAATACCCATGATGCCGAAGGATCGCCGCCAACTGCTCGATCGTCTCGGGCTTGTACACATCGAAGTCGAAGACATTGCGGAGTGCATCACCGAGCGAGTCGCGGGGGTACGCCTGCATATGCTTTATGAGGTTTATCAGCTCTGTCCAGAGAGGCAAGCCGTCAGCACCAATAGCGCGGGGTTCATGATATCGCCACACTTACCGCGGAGGGAGTACGGGTAATTCAGCGTCCCGCTATCGTACCCCTTGCGCAGGTCGTGGAACGCACCCACGAGCCGCAGGATAAGCTGCTCGTCGATCTCCGGGGCGAGCTGCGCAAGCAGTGTGCGTTCCGACTCCTGGTCCGGGTTCGTCACCGAGTGCGCGCTGAACGTCTCCCCGAGCACTTGCAGGAAGTGGTTCCCGAGGAAAGCTGGGAAACAAAAAATCAATCAATCACGCGCAGGTACAGAACAGGATGCAGGGAGGCGCACGGTAACCGGGGCGGTTCGCGAGCAGCACGAGCCGGAAGCTGGGGTGCACGACGATGTCGGACGGGCGCTCCCGTGTCGCACGCACGCGACGGCCATCGGAGAGGGTGAGCTCGCCCTGCCCCGCGAGGCTGCGGAAGATCGCGACGACGTGTTCGGGCGCCTTGTCCGCCTCGTCGATGATGATCACACGCCCAAAGGCGATGGCGCGCAGGAGCGGCGAATCGGTGTACTTGACGACCCCGTTCTCGAGCGCGGTGGTGAACATGAGCTGGTTGACCGTCGTGTCTCTGTGTAGTTGGCAGTATTCGCGCGGGCGACCTAAGAGCTGGTAGGGAGGTCATAGTCAGACGGGTCCCGCTCCACAGAAAGAAATACATAGATACCTGGCAAAGACTGGGGCTATTCAGTCCAAGAGACAAGACGGGAAGAAACAAGACTCACCGATCCACAATCTTGTTCTTCCCAACTCCCTACACAGCGCGAACTATCAGCGCGACCGATGACACACAAAAATGGCGAGACACAGACCTGATTCCCTAGCAGCACGACATGCTCCCCCAGCAGCTCCAAGTCCACAGCAAAGTCGCGCATCAGCTCCGTCTGCAGACTGTTATCGTAAAAGTGGTCCATGTACGGGACGTGCGACTGCACACCCTGCGGGTCCTCCGCGATGTTAAAGAGCGGAACGCGCGTCGCGTATGACGCGCCGCCGCTGGTGCTCGGGCCGGGGAACACGAGCTCGTCATTCTCTACAATTGGGTTGGGGTAGTGCTGCAAGAAGTCATACGTGAGTCGACGCGAAAGGAAGGAAGGAAGGAAGGAGGAAGGGAGGGAGACGCACCGCAGGCGCCCCACGCGCAATCCCAACGTCGTCAAACAGCTGCTCGACGTTCATGCGCTCAACGGCGGGCAAGAACTCGAGCAATAGCGTCCTACTCAGCAGCGCGCGCAAATTGCCTTCTGCCCCGCCCTCCGCGTCCTTACTTCCACCCTGAAAGCTGACACCCAATCTGCGCGCGATGCGAACAAGCGACCGCGTCCCCAGCCGGCGACTCTTCTGCACGTTGTCTTCGGACATGCTCGCCCGATAGCGCTCCGCAAAGTCGAGCATCCGCTCTACCGCGCCTGCTGGACACCCCGCGGCACGGAGGATGGCGGTCTCCTCCGCGCGCGCCATGGGCTGCGCGAGCACGGGGAAGAACATGTTTGCGTGCTCCGCGGAGAGCCAGTCCTTGAGCGGGAGGGAGCGCGAGGCGGTGGCGATGAGGCGGAAGGAGGGGTGCGAGAGGGTGAGGGTGTCGTTGCTGGATGCGAGCTGAAGGAGAAGCAGAAGCAAGTCAGTAAGTGAGAGTATAATGCGTGGGATGGGAGGGAGAGGGAAGGAAGAGACGCACCTCCGCGCGGGTAGCCTCCGCTACGATGCGCTTCCCGCCCCACAGCTCGACCTCGCGATCCTGCACTAGCCGCGCCAGCGCCCCCGCCGTCGGCCCAATCACATCCAAACCCGAAAGGTGCACGAGGCGTCCCGCCCACGCCGCCTCCACGATCGCGCTGGAAATTGAGGATTATCACCATTAGTATCCTATACTCACTCACGGAAAACTAAACAAAGAGACAGACCTGGGCTCCCACGTCGTCGCCCCGCCGTCCAGAATCCGGCGCCGCATGAGCAGCTCGCGACCCCCGAGCTCTTTGTACAGATGCACCGCCTCCATCCCTCCTTCGCCTCCTTCCTCTCCACCGGCATCGGCCGCAGTGTGATAACCGTACCCAAGCACCTCGCCAAATACGCGCACGAGCGTGCTGGTGCTTGCGCTCGCGGTGGCGGGCGCTGCGGGCGGCACGAGCGAGGCGTCCCACCCCAACGCGTGCGCCTGCACCAACGTCGTCAGGAGGCCGACGAAGCGCGGGGAGGGCGCGAAGAACAGCTTCGAATTTACATTTGACATCGCACCAGCCTGAGAGGAGGATGAGGATTCGGGAAACGGGAAGGGGCGCAGAGGTGCGGGCCCGGCAGGGACGGTGAGCGCCACTTCGCCGCGTTGCGGGTGTACGAACGACGCGAGAGCGGTGGTGGGGGTGCGGCGCGTGAGGGCGGTGAGCGTGTACCCCAGCAACCCCGCGCCCGCACCGGGACCCTCGTCTGCGTCCGCGGGGCTCCCAAGTGGCCCTAAGCCCGCCTCCTCGGTCTGTCGGCTGAGGATCGCCCAGGCCTGCAGCGGCGCAAAGATGAGCGCGGGGTGGAGCGTCAGCAACAGGCGTGCGAGCTCCGCGGGGCCGAGCGCGTCGGCGTCGGGGGGAGGGAACGCCGTGACGAGCGCGCGCAGCTTCTGCAGCGCCGTCTGTGGGAAGGGCGGGAGTGCGCTCTTCGACACCGCCGAGAGGGCATCGCGGGCCTCGCTCGCGTACTGCGTCGCCAGTATCAGCTCACGCAAGCGGGTCTCGATGTCGGGGAGGGCGGTGCCAGGTGGGGACGGGGCGCAGAGGGCGAGGAGCGCGGCGACGGGGTCGACGAAGCGCGCTTGGAAGCGGCTGCGGAAGGGCGGGTCGAGAGGGTGGCCCGGGAAGGGTGGGACGGGGGCGGCGATGGCGATGACGCGGAAGTTCTTGTGCGCGGGGATGAAGAGGTTGCCGCTGCCGTCGCGTGATGTGTCGAGTTGGGCGTAGCGGTGCGGGTGGATGATGTGCGTCCCATCGTCGAGGTTCCTGTAAAATATCAGTTAGATGACGCGTATAAGAGGAAGAAAGTTTACATTTCGCGGTTTTCTAAGAGGTTGTTCAGGACGGGCATGATTCCGCGCTCAGCCTTTTCGATGCCTTCTAGAATTAGGAGTCGACCGTGCTTAACGGCATTCACGGCGGGACTGTCGACGTATACGAGATTGCCACCGGAGCGGATTTCTCTTCCCTGCTTCAATTCCGTCTCGCCGATATCCCTGTGCAGTGCGACGATTTCGTATTCCGAATTGATGATACTGCAAACCGCGTTATCCCTCCTGTCAGACGCAATTCGAGCGTAGAGTTACCTAGCGAAAGTCATGGCGAGTCTACGCGCATACGGCCCTGGTTGCGAGACCAAAAATATATCCTGGCCCAACAAGTACTTCTGGAGCATAAAGTGAAGATTGTCTAGGTTAACGGGGTCCTCGACGTCTAGCAAGTCCTTGGATCTAGAGTGTGGCAGCCTCGAAGGGTCGTTCGCGATAGGAACCTCATAAGTAATGTCGCCGAGCGTCAGAGTGCCGACAGATTCTACGGGTGACGCCAGCGAGTCCAGGATGTGAGCCAGGCGGCGTTTCGAGGTGGAAGCCATTGTTCGAAAGATTCCTGGGCCAGAAAGTGCTCTTGCACGAGTAGAAATTCGGCCAAGTCCTCGGCGGAAAGCAAAAGCAGCTAAAAGCATTTCATGGCATTCTTCAGCGTTGATCGACCGGCAGCGGGGACCCGTTACCCGATTAACCCCGTTCCTGGCCGAGGGGGTGCCCGATCAAAAAGTCAGCCCAAACCCACCGAGCAAGCAGCGGGACGGGTGGGTGAATGCGGTCGAACTTGAAAGGGATACCGGAGTCGACCGCAAAGTTTGGGATCAACCTTCGCAGCCTGGTGGCTGTGTTTCCTTACCCACGCCCTCACGCAACCCTCATGAACAAAAAATTGCTAGTTTCTTTCCTGCGTCGAACCTTGTCCTTCCGCCGGGTTTATAGTTCCGTCACACGTTGTTGGGTGGTACGCGATACTCTCCGTCTGCCGCCAATTTTTACGTGTGAAACGTAGGGTGGATTCAAGCCTCGACAGCCTGCAAACGACCAGTGCGGGACCAGTGCGGGACCAATACAGAAGAAAATGTTGCTCCACCCAAGCTCCACCTCAATTTTTTTTTGCCTTTACATGTGGCTCTCATACTGAAGCCCTAATCTGATACTGTTCGAGAATCACGAAAACCCGGTCAAACAAGTACCAGCTGAACTAAACTTGAGTATTAGCTCACTTGCCAAAATATAGGATGCCACCCCATGGACTGTCGAACACGACCACGGTTCTCCGTTCTCAGAAGGCCTGAAGTCTCCGGAATACTACTCTTGGGACGTTGCATATGATATGATACTCACACGGAAAGAAATTCTCCGAGTCGGGTTCCACTGGAAGTCGTGTTCTCGATGGGAATGCACATCGACGATCCGAACAACGTGAGTGCCTTCCGATACTTATTGCGTCGTTGAGATAAACAACGGAATCTATCCCTAGCCTCGAAGCCTGACACCTCAGTCTGCCTCGTTCGTCACCCGTAACCAGAAAGTGGTATGGGTTCCGAACGAGCATCTCAGAACCAGAGGCTTCGCGATGATGAGTGGTTTCTTTTGATTTCTTTTGATTTCGATGAATGCTCAACCGGTTCGTACTACTTCGTAGTCCTGTTTCCCTAGCCATCTTAGCCGCACTCCAATAATCACAAGCTCGACCATGAGCGCCATGACCTCTGCTTAACTCTCTTCATTTCCTTCCATCTCTTCACCCTTTCTCTGCCACCATTTTGGCCCCGGGTATATCTTGCAAGTTGAATTTAGGTCCGGATTCCTTTCGTGCACAGACCGCGTCGGGTTCGGAATTGGTCGAGAGGAGTTCAAGACCTCCCAGCGCAAAATGACGAGAATCTGATCAGAGCGACGAAAATTATTCGTTTCCGCGGCTTTGACCGAGTTGATATCTGTCTACTGCAACCGTAGGTTGAAAATTAGTCACCCAGCGGCCTCAACCTCCTTGTCAACGTCCTGAAGAATCGATAACGCGCTCGGTGCTTGTATTCTTAGCGCGAGGTTTCTTCTCATGAAACCGGCAATCAAACGCAAAACGAACCGTGGGAAAGTATGTTGATGAGCAATCAAAATAATTTTCAACCACAAACCATGACCAGCTCCTTGGTATGCACCATGATGAGATGCATTTTGTGAATCCAGAATACGTGATTCAATTGTTCTCGCACAATTTAAACAACCCCAGCATTTATACCGCTATCACTCGTCGAATCATGGCACTCAGAGCATCTTCAACTGCCGCTCTGCCTCCGCCCAATCCTCTTTAGCGTTTCCCTCGGCCAGCCACTCAAATGTAAGTCCGATAGCTTCTCCCAGCGCTGCCAACTCCTCGTGAGACGGCACATCAAATAGGGAATCCGGGTGGTTGAACTCGTACATCAACCCGTTGAGCCTCGATTTCTCCGCGGCGTCCTGAGCGGGAGCGAGCCTGAGCCCCTGGAAAAGCTTGAGGACGGCGGAAATGTTCGCCTTGATGGCGGAGGAGTGGGCGAGCAGGCGGGCGAGCATGTGTGCGTCCTTCAACGGTGTTAGCATAGTGCATGGAATAGGATGGGACGCGCACCTCGATGGCCTGACCACCGCCCACTCCTTGGTGGGGCGTCATCGCGTGGGCCTGAGGATAATCAGTAATCCAGATGAGATCATGGGTGTTTCAGGATAATCTGCTTACCGCATCGCCAATTAAGACCGCAGGACCCGAGGCACAGAGCGGCAGCGGATTGACGACGTGAACCGCCCAAGCAATGTAGGATTCGACGTTCTGTACAAAATATATCAGAAGTTAAACTATCCCCGAGCGGAAAGGCGCTACCTCGGCAAGCGACCGCACATCGGGTTCCCAGTCCGCGAACAATCGCACGACACGCTCGTTCGGTACCTCCGAGACCATGGGCCCTAAATACGGCTTGCCCCCCATCCCAGGGAGCGCAACAAGGAAATTCATGGTGATGCTGGGGCCAAGGGGATGCGAGATTGCATGCTTGGGGGCGTTATTACTGTAAGGATTCTGGGAGGAATGTTAAAACACACCATGTTCTTTCCACAGTACTGGACAACGGCTCAGCGGGTGGATCGATTGTAGTCAAAGGTAGAAACAGAGCTTACGGATTTCGGATGATCGAGCGCCGAGTGCGCGGGGAACGTCTTTGCGAAAGGGCCCTTAGGAATCGAACCGCGATAGGACATCGTACCACTGAAAATGGGCTGGATGAACTGTTTATATCCGTCACCGAGGGACTTGAACATGGCTCCTCGAGCGGCAGAGTGGACACCGTCAGCGCCAACGAGGACGTCGGCAGTCGCAGTGGAGCCATCTGTGAAGGTCAGCTGAACGGAACCGTCCTGGAGGACGGCATAGCCCGCCAGTTTTTTCGAGGTCTGGATCTGGCAGTCGGAGGACAGCTTCGATTGGAGAATTTCGATGAGAGTCGGTCGGTGTAGTCCCAGTGGGCCGTCTTTCAAGCGGCTAGTCAATATAATCGCCTGGACAGCCGAACAAGGACGGCTTACAGGGCATGATATGGTTGTGGAAGTCATAACCCTCGGTGGGCTGGTCAGATTTGCGAAAAACAGGACCCTGAGCTATTGGGAACAATTTGTATCAAAGAGGGCGGCGTGTCCAGCATCGGAATACTTACATTGTCCAACGACCGGGACTTTGAACCCGTTCGCCAGAACATCCTCCGCAAAACCATCGAGATCCTGGAGCGCTTGCCAGGTCCGTTTCCAAATCCCGATACCCGCGCCAAGAGTGGAGATCACAAGTTTGGCCTCGTAGATATCGACGGCGATGCGAGATCCTGGGTCCTTGGCATTGAACTTGCTGATGAAGGCGGCCAGTGATAGGCCCGAGATGCCGCAACCTCTGAAAGGATGTGAGTGGGTATTCTCGTTAGGGGGAACATTCCACTGCGCACACGACAGCCACTCGGAATTTGTAGTTTGTTCGAGACTCGGACATGGAGATATGGTGACGAAGGGTTGCGACTGATCGGTACTTTAAAAAGCACAAGTGTATTCGAAGTTGAGGGGGAACTTGTTGTGGAAGAGCAAATCGAAACCCCGCTTTTATATGACGGTGGTACCGGTCCCGGAAGCGAGGGTTGAAAGTCGAAACCGGCTCTGCGACGCAATCGGTATTTTGTCGTAACGAACCAGGTCAATGCCGCTCGCAAAAGCCCGGCATTGGCTGAAGGAAGCTGCTTTCATCCATTTTGTCTTCCCCTTTTAGGTTTTACTCATATCGTCTTCGCCGTCTTGACCCGGGATTTCTCCTTTTAGGTTTTACTCATAGTGTCTTCGCCGTCTCGACCCGATGACAGATTGATATTTCTAATTTGGTAACCTGGTCGCTGGTATAAGCTCGGCTTGCTGCTACTCAGCACCCAGTGAGTACCGGGGAGCGAAGGCCTGGGTGCCGGACTAAGGCCGTGCGGCCCGAGTCGGCTTTCAGCCAAAACCGTCAGCGCAAACAACCTTACAGAAGGCTTAGAGCTACTTCAATCATTGCATCAGTATGAGATGCATCCGACCTCGACCTTGACTCATCCAGCAAGCCGATGAGTTATGGTTGCATTGATGGATCATCAGAAATGATGGCATCAGCCGAACTTACTCTACTTGCCGGAAAGGTTCCAAAAGAAAGTTCAGGCTGCGCCTGGTGTAGATTCTTCGAATGTAAAACAAATAGCCTCTTTAAAAAATTTCGACCACCGGAACACTTGTGGTGTGCCCGATTACACATTATGCAGACCTCCAGGATTGACTGTGGCTTTCAGTCGCCAACACAGATCCGTCAAGACGTCGAGAATGAAAGTTCGGAGTGATCGGCGGAGTTCGCAACGAATCGGAAAGCACCGGGAACAAAGTGGGTGCATAAGAGTTCCAAACGACAGGGTCAGCAAAGAGTACAGATTTTTTCAACGTATTCACATGTTTTCAGCCCACTCCAAACTGAACTATCACTTCCGCTCCTGCACGCCCGTCAGTATCAAAGTACATTCTTAATGGAAATCGACGTCACCGAAAATAATGTGGCTTTTTATTCTTTTCAATTTTGCCAGGTGACCGACGCGGAAGGTTTGTACATCAAAACTGCCAAACTTCCCACAAGAGCCAGAGGGTGAAAAGCGATCGTGCATTCTTACTTTTGGTATCGGTCGTCTCGATATGACACTAGTCAAGGTGGAGTCGTGTTCGATGAACACGCTTCAGCCGACAATACGTCGACTTCTTCAGCATCCGTTGATTTTGCGGAGCCCAAAACGAGCAGATTCAGGTGGATCAAACGTACCTTCCGTTCCATCACGAAAAAACAGCATCTCTGACTGAATTACCGTTATACGAAACGGTAGCTCGCGGCTGGGATGCCTCACAGGGCCAATGGAGGGAGCCTATTTATCATAGACTCGACCAGAACTCCAGCGGTATATATTCAGGAATGAAGTCGACGTACTAGCTGAAGATCAGACGTCCTTCTGTTTCTGACCAAGGACCCGCAGATGGGGCGACACTCCCTGGGATAGACCTTGCGACCGCGGCTACTGAGCCTGCTCCACTGGTGCCCGAGACGCCGACGCCAGACTCCAGCACGAATTCGCATTCCAAAGAGCCTGCCTTGACGGCGTCGATATCATCTATCGCATCGTCTGACGACGAACCCAAGACGCCGGTGCAACAGGAGAACGAGGAGTCTGTTGGGGCCAGAACACCCGGGAAAGGCAAGGCGCGGGATCCCGGTCCCCACCCTATTTTGCACGGAACCGAGGAGGTCGACGCCGGAGGAATTGGAGCCGACCCAAGCATCGTTCGGGCGAACGTTTTGACCGCGGAAGGTTGAAGTTCGATTTAGAAAGGACAAGATTGTGAACAGGTTATCGCTCTTGGACAGGCTGGATTGAACTTGGATACCTCTATGGTTTTATGCGCCGGGACCAGATACGTACGTCCTAGATAGCGTAAATGTTTCTGAAATTGTTGGTACGCTTTGATTCTGAATATCGGTCGACTTACTGGTGTAAGAAAATGGAATACCTCTCTGCGTCTACAAACACGGGTTTGAACGTCAAAAAGCTCCGGTGATTTCATCTCACCACCGACTACAATTTGTACTCGCCGTTGCCGTTGTCTTCCTATCGGCGCAGAGAGGCATTGAGGTTTTTCAAACGACATAAGAGCTCACCTTGGTGACCGCTCTGGTACCTCTATTCACCTCTCCGTCTCAAACTGAACGAGACTCGACTTCTTCTTCGGCGTTCAGACTTTCTCTTTGAGCTGGAGCTAGAGGTGGCCAAATCAGGCGCTACATCGTTACCAACATATAATCGTTCGGCGGGGTAATTCTGCAGCACTTCGTGGCCCTCCTCGTAATAAAAGCGCCGGAGAAAAGTGGCTTGTGACTCTAAGTCCACTGAGGCTGTGAGAGGCTTGAGGCCGGTGAGCTGTTTCTTGGAGCCTGTATTACATCGCGAAAGACTATGGATTGTACGATGAATGTTGGAGGCGATTGAGAGGTGGCGCGGTGGTAAGATCAAGGAGGGGCGGCAATCATTATCAATGATGGGAAAGTTTGATTGCCACCTTTTGCCACCTTACCCCATGCGACCAACTCTTCAAATTCTGCGACAAAATTCTCGTCTTCCACTTGGCTCAAAACGCCGCCTGCCTATTGTCTTGACCGATGAGTACCTCGCCGCATGCAACGAGCGTCCTGCCGAGACCACGCGGAAGCTTTTGGTGCTCGAGTTACATCGCATTCTCGTCTTCCCGGAACACCACTTCGTTGAGGGCAAACAGTACATTCCCTACTTTCCTCGCCCTTACATCTCCGTTCTCTACCAATATCTCACTCACCCCGAAACGCGGAACTGGCTGCACCGCTGTCTGTACGAGGCTGCCCATGGTGGACGCGAAGCGTGCGATTCGCGAGGCAACCCCGTTCCAATTATTGGATTTTTTCGCCATTTTACACCCCAAAGGAGATGTTCCCAAAACTTTCACCCATCGACCTGAATACAGGTGAGGAGGATTTTATGATCATCGACCTCCTATTAACGACTGTTCAATTAGCAATCCACCCCAAGGACCTGACCGTGCTGTGGAATCGCATCCTGCCGCACAAACGGCACTCTGCGGCATCGACGCTGCTCGTCGACGGACTTGCCCGTGGTGGCGCACAACAGCCGCACAACCTCCTCCTCCTTCCCGAATACGCGAAACCGTTACGCAGGCTGGACCTCGACCGGTTTCACCAGCTCACGGACACCAACGTCTCCAAGTCGCAGTCGGCAGCGGCGAAGGACCACACGCGCGAGCGCCTACGTCGAGACGCAAACCCCAAGACTCGATCAACCAGATACGAACTGCGGCTCGCAGAGCGGGGCGTGTACGACGACGCGCTCATTGCGTTCCTCGGCATCCTCGAATACCTCAGGCCTGCGCGTAACGTCGCGGCTTGGATTCGCGGTGGCGGGCTGTTCGGTGTGCCTAACTCCGAGGACGCGGCCCAATACAACACGACGGCGGCACCGTGGTTTCACGACCGGGCGGTGTTTGAGATGTGGTTGGAGCGTGGGCGGGCGATTGCGGACAGACTTCAAATTGCGCTGGAGCCTGGAGTAGTTAACGAATTGCAGTGGAAGCCGCAGCGGCCAATACGGGACTCACTGAGGGTTAGGGCGGTAGGTAGGCAAACTATGATGCACTCTGAATTCAGTGACTGAGTATTGAAAATTTTCGACCCAAAATGTAGCAGGGTTGAAGGCCACTCCAAGCAAGGGATTCGAGAATACACTCGGGTTTCAGGTTGGTTCACCATAATTTGCCACGCAATTAAATCTGCGGAATTCAAGCCAGACCGGAGAATTTCGATGCCGAATGTCGTGAAATTGCCCAGAAAACGTTATGTTCCGCGAGATAGAACACTTTTCGACCCTAGTTGCAGATTAATTTGATGGCAAGAAGTACGGGACGCCCGCCATCACAACATCAGCGCCTGTCACCGCAAACGAAATTAGTGAATCTACTTACCTTGGCCAATCTCTTGACCTCCCCCCATGTCTTCACAAAGAACGGGCTCCCTCCTCCTCGACCGCATGGAGCAGGGCAACCCAGCCTCGCCCGCCTCCCCGTCCGACGAATCCGCGGCGCCGCCGGCGCGCGTTACGGTTAACGTGAGCCCGGAACCGCGCTTAACGGTCAGCGTGTGGCGCGTCTTCAACACCGTAATCCTCCTTGCCTTCGCGTCCTACAAGGCTTTCGGTCCCAAGCAAGAGCTCACGGACTTGGACTGGATTCTAGGCGGGCTGTGGGCAGCGTAGTGCGCTTTTCTGGCATTTTGCCCGATGTGTACTAACAGTACACTGAAAATGTTTTCAGCGCTTACTGGATAGGGAACGTTGAACAAGACAATCCCGGGGTGGCTCCGTGGCTTTTCACGCACGACCTTTCATTCGTACGTACAGCGCTCGCCGAGCTGAGCACGGCCGTGTCGTCGCCCTTTGTACAAAGTGTGTCAGAGCTACACTTTATCTATATACGCTCATCTCAACGTTTCTCGCAGTCCCAATTTTCGTCGGCGCCTTCTTCCCATCCGGCCCCACGCGCACTTTCGCCGCCTACCTCTGGCTTTATGGCCTGGCCCTCATCTGCCCGTTCTTCGTCTTCATCTCCCTGCGCGGCTCCGCGCGCCTCGGTTTCCTCTGGCGCGATACCATTACCACCGACCGCGAGCTGGCGCTGGTGGGCATCGCGACGCTCTGCGACATTGGGGTTGCAAGTACGTTGTTTTCCCTGAATCCTCACAGATTAAAATGGCGATGCTCATTAATGTTTGGAACTAGCTCTCCTCCTTCTTTTCTTCGACACGCCTACACAGAACGCGTCGTACTGGTTGGCAATCTGCTTCATGGTCGGGACAATCGCCTCGGTTGCAGTGGCTTACGGTGCCATCTCGGTCTACCCGAGCCACGGCGCCATAGCGCCGTTGCCTGGCGGCGGGCCGCGGAGAGAGGAGCGCGCGGGTGAAGAAGAAGAAAAGAAGTACTAGTGGAGGGGGAATAAAGGTGAGTGCATTGTGAACGAAAATACAACGGAACGGCCCACCCACAGCTCGCTTTAATGTACATGTAGTTTGAATCATTCGGGGGCAACAATTTTTCGTAGATTTAGCGTAAGTGTACTGTACCAAGTTGTAGGGAGGCAACACCCCGAGGATCGTGACAAGTCCGTTGCCTATTTTTTAGGCAACGGAGGGGACCGTGAGCGTGACCGTTGCTTAAGGAGGCAACCAAATTATTTTTTTAAAGCTGCATTCCGGCATTCTGTTCCTTGGTTTGAGGAGAGGTTTTGGATGAACTCCTAGTCATTGGAGCCCATTCTCAGGGTCAATAAATTCTTCCGACAATTTCCCTTTCAACGTCACGATTTTTTCAAGGCAACCGACCCTACCGTTACCGTGACGCGCCAGAAAATAGGCAACGCAACGGGCCTCCCGTTACCCGTGACCGTTGCCTCCCTACAACTTGGTACAGTATTGGTTCAGGCGTTGCCTTATCGTGCAACGAAATCAACCGGCGATATCGTTTCTACTTTTCACTTGCTTTTCATGACTTTTGTCCTTCAAGTTCTAACCAAGTTGGTATTGAATAATTCTCTTTATTCCTCTGGGCTCAGATTTTCCTCGCACGCAAGGGCGGCGTGGGAGCCGGTTGCCTTATTCAGACTGATCTCTCTCCATCGTTACATCAAACCGACAAGCCCAAACATACAAAATCACTTGTTTTCCGCCATCATGTCTACGGCGCTCCCCGACGAGATTCTCTCCGAAATTCTTTCGCCTGCGCTCAAAGTTTCGGACGAACGATTCTCTGACACCTCCGACGTGTCTCCCTTCGCGAAATACGAACTCTCAACCTCTGCGTACTTGGTTGTGTGCAAGGATTGGCTGCGGGTCGCAACCCCTTTGCTGTACAGCGTCATTGTCCTGCGATCTCGGTCCCAGGCAAACGCACTCGAAAAAGTACTGCAAAAGCACAAGGAGTTTGGCCGCTTTATACACAAGCTACGAGTGGAAGGAGGATACGGAATGGCGATGCATACCATTCTGAAATCCGCCCCGAACATCACCGATATCTTTCTGACGCTGAAAATCTGGTCGGAAGATAACACGCAGGGGTTGTGTAAAGGTCTCCCTCTCATCGATCCGCATCGCGTCATTGTCGTGGATCCCCCCGAGCGTAAGGCGCGCCAAAACCAGAATCTGACCGCCTTAACCACGGTTCTCTTGCGTTGCATCCGCAAATGGGATAACATGGTGCTTCACTATTATCTGATTGCATGTCAACGTTCTGGCTCATACCTATACAGCGAGTATTCGACTTTCCTTATGAGTGCCACTATCAAGACCCTGCATGGATGGCACGCGCAATGAAGCTGGCCGACACCCTCGGACATTTCAAGGGCGTCCATACCATATTGCTTGGCCGATTCTTCCAGATTCCACCGTTCTTACGTCCGCTGAGTGAGATCTCCACCGTGCGGACCTTGTAGTTTAAGGTTAGCCCTATGCATATCAAGACGGCCATCGAAAGCGACTCCCGATTGAAGGCATTGGTGCGCTACCCGTGGGTTGCATTTTGGTTTTTACGAGGCATATCTCAACCACCTCATCTAGCCCAGAGCCGGTTGAAATCCCACAGAAGCCTATGTACATAGTGACATCACACCATCTTTGAACCCTTTTTTTTGTCCCGATGGCGTCCGCGTCGGAAGACACTCGAGACCGGGTGTGGAGCCGTGTGTTCTCTTTCGCGATCAATACAACGGAAACACATCAACCGAGTTCTACCCCTCCAGTATCGGAGTCCCGTGAAGCACACCTGGCGATACTACTTGTCTCCAAGTATTTCAATGTCCGTATTTTCTTGTATGCTGCGACGCGAACTCACTCTGGTATTACTATCAGCGACTAGCCCTTCCTTATCTGTACGAATATCCGAAACTGGTCGGCAGAAGTGCAGCCCTGATGGCTGCGCAACTGCTGAAACGTCCAGAACTTGGCTCGTTCATCAAAATCCTCAGCATGCGCCATGTTGCGACCGATATCCACCTGCATCTCATCTCTTCTGCAATGAACCTACGGGAATTTCGAGGCATTGAATCGGATCATCTCTCGCCCGAGCATTTCAAGGCCTTGGGCTTGGCTGCTGGCTCATGTCTCCAACGACTCTCATTCAATTTTTCCCGCGGCGATGTTTCGGTGTCATTGTTCGCCCGTTTCACAGAACTGCGCGAGCTCATTGTCTCGCCTTCTACTGCCAATTTTATCCCCGACACCGCGTCGAACATTGTGTTAAGCAAGTTACACACCCTTCACGTCGGGCCCGTCTACCAGGACACCTCTTTTATCCACGCTTTCTCGGTGATCCAGTAAGCACCACGAAATCCCCATCGTCGCGTCCCTGCCCACTCTACCACAGACTTCCAGCTCTCCGGACTCTCCGAATCGAATTTTACACGGTCAATGCTGACGCAATCATCGAATTCTTCAACGCCCACGGCAGCGCCCTCACTCATTTATCAATCAAGTTTTCTTATGAGCTGCTCTCGAATCTCAAGTTGTTCGATGTTTGCCCAGGCCTTGTGGAAGTCGAATTCCCTGAGGTGTGTACTCTGTAATCTTATGGACTGCGTCTCATTGAGGATTTCCAGAGTGTTTCCTATAGCGACAGTGCGCCCCTCACACGTGAAACTCTCACTTGCGCGACACCACACAAATCACTGGTTAAGGTGGTTATGTTTAGCGATATGATCGCGTCCGTGCCGTCTTCTCCGACGTTTTCTTTCCTTCTGTTAACATCGCGTATAGAGACCCCGACGACCTTGATCCTGCTATGTTTCCTGCGCTGCGAGAAATTCAGATCCAGGCTTGCAAGTGGCCGACTACGGAGTACGTACCCTGACCTAAATCATCGCAGTCCAATGTTGACCCGTCCAGGCGAGAAATTTCCAAGAGCGATTGGGTTCCATTGGCGGAGGCGTGGCTGAAGCAGGGCATCAGGCTTACCGACTCTGACGGACAGCATTGGGTCCCTCGAGTCAAGAGGGCAAGAGGTCGGTAGGCTTGGATGTTTGGCTAGTCCGGTCAACGTACGAAAGATCATCCATTGAGCCACAGGAAACTTGCGGAAATCGTAAACTGAAAGTGATTCCTCTATTCGCGCCTTCATCGATGACCTTGGCTCGATTTCTGGTTGATGGGAAGGCCAGTGACAAGGTTATTCTTCACGTTCAGGACGAAGATGTTCGGATGAAGGCAAATCAGCTCATAGACCGCCTTGAGCGGCGGCGTGCCGCGGAAAATCTGACGAACGTGGAGGCCTAGGAGGATCACACCAGCGGTAAAATGAGTAACGGTTGAATCTTTTTCGTTGGGAGGAGGAGCGCTGACGGCTCGGGCATCTCGGGGTTGAATTTGATGTTGAAATTGAACTCAATAGTTTCTCAGTTCAGATTCCTGGTCATGGATTGATACTTTCAATACCTCCTTCACTCCCCGCGAATTTCCTTCTGTCAAACTCGTTCCACCCAGGACCCCGTGGGAGATCTTCCAAGAATAGCAACAGGGAAGACACTTCTTTGCTTCCTCTAGTCATGTCCCAACTGCGTCGATGGCCCACTCCTCAAAGCATCCACAGCTACTGGTCGGATAGCATGTCCATTCGTCCTAGTTTCCCGATCCACGCATTCGCGAAACCATTATCCAAGTTCATGTACCATCGACAGGCAGCGGGGATCATCGCGGAGAACGCGGGGTCTGCGCTTTCAGTTGAGACGGCGGAGATCCTGACGACCTATCTGACGTGGGTGTATTCAAATTCTCCGATATCATTGAAAAAACTGGGTTTAGGTTCAAGGACATCTTCCCTTCGACAAGATTGCTTGTTCTCGACCACCTTAGCTCTCGGGTGCTCAACTCAACGGAGGACACACAATTTGTTGCACATTCCAATGTCCTCGGATCGTTTTCAGAGCTACTTCAAACATATACTAGTAGCCCTCCCATTCTTCGTTCAATTTGCACCCTTGTGGGACATCTTGCTCGGCAGGAAGGATTGGAGGCCACGATGCGTGAACTCGAACTCCACCCACAACTGATTCCGTTGTCAAGGTGAGTTATTTCGTGAGCCTGTCTCTCAACTCAAGTCATTGACCGAGTGTGGATAGTCACAGAGACTTTTACGTGCAGAAAGCTGCTGTTTCTGCCCTCTTTGCCTTAGACGTGGTTGAACCATTATTGCACTGTTTCCTGTCAGTCTGTCTATCACTTGATTCACTTCTCATCGGAAGCTCACATTCCCTCCTCAGATTAAGCAATAGCATCCCCACGCAGATGGCAATTCTAAACACTCTCGAGTTACGAGCACGGAAAGGGGAGCAACATGCGCGGTTAATCGTGGAATGCGATACTACTCTGCGGGACTGCATCTCCAAATCACTTCGGTCGGCGGATCACGATATCCTGCGACTCATGCGCCTGACACTTTTGAATATCTCGGAATACAAAACACTGATCATGGCCATCCCCGATGATGAATTTGACGCCAAACTGACTGCAATCCAAAGCTAACACTCATTCAAGCATGGCCATGGTCACTCATTTCAGTCATTTGGAGGAATATATGTTCCACCGGAGGATGATGTTTTGAAGGAAGCTCTAGAACGGAGGATGAGGAACCTCAAAAACAGTCTCGAGCGGTGGTGGAACGAAAAATTACAGTGGGATGAAGCCTCGGCTTCTTCCGCTCTAAGAGTGGGCTGAGAGTAGTTGGACATAATGATGTCGTACTTTAACCTGCTGACTATGTACTTGCAAATTAACTTAGTTAAGCAAGTTATCGTTTGAGTCACAAAAAAAAGCATTGCTTGACAGAAAGTGACCATAGTCGAGTACAGAATTATGCTTCCCAAATCTATCGGCGGACATTCGGCGTGAGCGGAATGCAAAAAGCTGGAACAAGTTTAAGCATAGACCGGAGGGAGGTGACTCATAAAAAATGTCCTGATAATTGACGTTCCTTCAGACTTACCTCGACGCCCGTTCTCCGGAATATGACAAATCACAGAGTGAATCAGACGGTCAAGATACAAAGAAAGATCCATGGTACTGATCAAATACACGTTTCAACGACAAAGAACCGGGGAAAAAACAATCATCGCAGTTTATTCCATCGAAGCGGAGAACCAAACAGAGTTTGTGAGCGCTCAATGGCAGAAACCCTGGGAAGCAGTTAGAGTTGAACATAACTGACAAAATAAATTCGCGAACATCTGACCCGCAGAGCCCGGAGCAGCACGGGAAATTATTGCACCCAGCTCGCCCAGTCGCGACACACGGCCCGCAAATCTGAGGAACGTCAGTATCATTAAGGCAGAAGATATATATTGAATGTATCCCTCACCTGGTTCTCCAAGCCACAGAATAGCCCCGCGCAGCACGGTACACCGGTACAGAATTCGGCATTTGGGGTGCAGCTGGAGCACGTCTGGATTATCGTCATCAGTTATACTATGCTTGTGCGACCTTGACCGGAGCTAGTAGCAATACGCACATGGGGTTCAGTGGTAGAACAGAAGAGGCCAGCGCAGCATGTGCCGCTGTCGCAATTCTCGGAACGCGGAATACAGCCTGTTTGCCTCTCGTCCAGCGTAACATTCCCGAAGCGCGAGCCACACGCTGATGCGATGAGGCTAGCAGCGAATAGCAGTGTAACGGATGTTTTGAAAACCATGTCGGGTTGACGAATGAGAGGTGGGTCCTGACTGGCTTTTATACCAAAAGCTCTCCCAACTTGGTATATGACAGATTGAACCGACCATCATTATTTGATGGCACTGCCGCACTGCGCTTTAAAACGAACCTCAAGGACCGGGGTTAATGAGGGAAACGTCAAGAAGTACCGAAGAAGCGCCCCGTTGGATTGATTCGAACAGTCCAGCGGTGCTTCTTCATCCTGGTCAGGATCATCGCAGAGTGTTTATATGCTTCTGAGTGCCAAATTGTGCTTGGTTCACGTGTCCCTTGCGATTTGAAGCTGGAACATGGCATGTGAGTCCACGGCCTCTGTCGCTGTTAAGGAGTAAATATTGAGACTAAATTGGTGTACTGTACTTTTTCGTTCTAGTCCACAAGGGGGGTGGGGGGGGGGGGGGGGGGGGGGGGGGGGGGGTGACGCGTGACTTATTCAACCAATTCGACAGTTCGACAGTGAGGAAAAAAATTCAACATAACCCGGTAGGTAGGTAGCATTACACGGCACGGTCTGAATCACGAACACCGGTTTCCAGGTGTTATCCCGGTGTACAAGCAAGTAATTACACCTTCGCCCCTCCGGGAATTTTGGAGAAGACAAGTGAAAGAAGTAAAGATAGAAATTGTGCGTCAAACATTTTTATATCAATTTGGGCGACTCCGACTCAAGAATCTTTTAATGGTTGAGACCCTGGTTGACTATTTTCTTACCCAACGGCCACGGTGGCAGGCATCTCCGCGGGAAGCACCGCAAGACCCAGCGTTTAACTTCAGGTACAGACGTAGATTTTTATCAAAACTAGTCTGTTATAACTCACCGAGGGGTCACGATATTCTTGCCCAATTAAATTTCAAGTTGAGTTGTAAATTTGCTTCACGAGGTGCTTCTCAGGCCGTTGATTGCAGAAGCACAAAACGCGATCACGCGATCTGGAGTGAGTATGATAAACACATTTTTCGTAACATATTATATGGAACAAAAATTACAATAGGAGGACTCGGATCCGGGGGTTTCGAAGAGGCTCCAGTAATGATGATTGACTTCGCCTGCAGGGCTATTGGGATTGATAATCGAGAAGGAGTCGAGGAGACGGATTTGAGATCGAACCCTATATACCACGGAACGTTGGATCATTCGCGAAGCTGACAAGTCTTCGCAGCGATTCTGTTCGTGATCTAAGGGACATTGATCTATTCCTACCAGGTGCAACGACCCCCATTTTTCGAGGGAAGCGCGAAGGTTTGTAAACGTGAGAGCGATAGAAGAGCGATAGGAGGAATTGGGGTTGAAAAAAAATAGGTTCAAGCTGGAGTTCCCTTGGGTCGTGCTGATGAGTTGAGCACCGGGACCATTTACATACCACCGTGTCCATTAGGCTTCAAAGTTTAGCTCAAGACTTTCGGTGCCCATTTCCGAATCAATCAGTACCCTCGGCTTCTCGTTCCGAATTTCGACAGGCGTTCAATTACCTTATTGGGGTTGGTGGAAAATCATCATCACTTTGAGCGGTCGGTGGCCGCTTCTGCCAAAATTCGACCCACATGCCGCACAGCGATCCGCCGGCATTAATTCGCCTGTGCTCAATTCACAAAGGGTGTTCACCTTTGAACAATTATTATACCTCTCAACATTATTAACCGTCACTTTTCAAAGCTAAATGTTGGGCGCGAAACGAGGCAGCCGCTTGTTGTCCCTTAAACCCGCCCTCCCGCAACTCAAACCAACGAAACAAAGCCAGCCATTGAGAGAAGAAGCAGTCCGGCAGTCGGCGCGAGCGCGCGCGCGGCGTTCGCTTTGAACTCGCTGGTGACAGCAACCTGCTTGACGCCGACTAGGGTGCTGTTCAAGGTCGCTGCGATTGTAAACAATCAGTGAACTTGTACGTATGACTTCTGTGGATAGGCTGTAAGCGGACGCACCCGTGAAATTTGCGCCACAGTGGTCAAGGGTGGAGGTGTCGGCGCCTCCCTGTTGCACGGAGAGCTGGTACTGGGCCTTTGCGCATTCGTTACACGGGGTAAAGAAGGGCGTAGAGACGAGGAGAATGGTGAACAGGATCTCTCCAGGGTCAGCGGTGGAATTGGTAGTATTCACACTCATGCCAGTGTCGGTGTCGTTCCCGCTGAAGAGGGTCTCGGCTGTGCAGAACGTGTTTGCGGCGGTGCTGAGGTTGAACTGGGTTAGCAGTACGGGCAGTGGGCCTAATAAGACTCACTCCTTGAGGCATAGTAACTCGCGGAGCTGAGTGTAGTCCGTCATATTAAACTCGATGCCGCACGGCGTGTCGACAGTAGCCGAGAGCTTGTCAATTGTATCGGAGCTGCGTATTGTTATTTTCAGCGAGGCAGCGAGTTGGCAGGCGCGGAGACGCACGTGCAGGTCCCAACTCCACAGAAGTCGGTGAACCAGTTGTTGAGTGTACTTTCGAACTCCGCGGCGGACGGATTTGAAGTCCCCAGAGCGAAGACTTCCTTGAGCGCGCTGGGCGCGAGACATCCGAATGATGGGTCGGACGAAGTAACGATGCTTTGGAGAGCGCTTGTACATGAGCTGCGTAAGGTCAGAGATTGAGTTCGTCTTTGGGAGGAGGGGACTGATAGATAGACTGACGAAGAAGAATTGTCTCGGCGAATGCTAGCCGCGGTCACAGCCGTCAGCGCAGCTGCGGCTTGCAGAACAAAGAAGCTGAATTTCATCATCATAAACCAGGATGACGGATTTAAACAACAAAGGTGATGAGGAGGAGAAGAACGGGCGAAAAGGAAGAGGCGGCCACGAAGGAAAGAAGAGGCTGGAAAAATGAGAGTTCCACCCACGAGCCTTTAATATGTCGAAAATCTCGCCTTCTCGTGATTCGCATCTGGTGAACGGATACAAATCGTCGTGCGTGGGACGTGATGGCGTCAACTCATTGACTCCTGAAGAAGACTCTCAGTTGTTGGAATCAAGTAAGAGAATCCAGTATTCACTGCATTCAAGGGGCACCTACGCTGAGTCAATAAAGGTGCACGTAGGTGTAGGTAGGTCGGCGTAGTCGGCTACAATAGGTCGGCATAGATCACCTACGTCCACCTTGACGGAGATCAATAAAGGTGCACGTAGCTCTGCGTAGGTGTACATAACTGATCTGAACTGGGTATATTTAGATCGACGTAGGTCGGCGTAGGCGATCTGGATCACCTACACCCACTTTTATTGATCTCAAGCAAAATAGCACAGTGAGTTCATCGGAGATGGTAATTGGATATACGGCTAGTACACTCCTCTCGGCATAGGTCACTATGTAGACCTACATTCACCTACATTCACCTTGCATAGGTCACTAAGTTGACCTACATTCACCTACATTCACCTTAGCTGACCTTGACTGACCTATGCAGACCTACACAGACCTACATCAACCTCTACAGACTGTATGTAGGTGGGTCTGAGCATAGGTCCATGTAGGTTCGTGTAGGCCCCTGAACTCAGGCTGAGTCTAGGAGGTCCTTGAATGCAGTGATTAGCAGTGTACCCGTTGCAAACGCGCGGGGAATTCCTTCGTATCTACACAACATATATACTGTTTCCATAATTAACGTACACATTTAGTCCGTCATCCAGGAACAAGGAGGGAGGGAACTGGTAACCAAGTGTGCCACAGTCACGAATGACACTATGTGCGCGCACATAGCATCTCGATATTCCAACATCAGTGATGCATCTCCCGCTGCGACTTATATTGGTTACAGCATAGCGGTGATGAGGCTCTGATCATTGCGTTCGCCGTTCAACAAATGCTTTGATGCTGACTCACAATGGGTCAGAATGAAGCAAGACTGAAGACTGAACTTGCCCAGCAAGCCAACTCCCGCACCACTATGTGCTACACCGCCACTTTGGAACGCTAACCGTGACAACGTCGAAAGGCGATGTCTACAAAGGGCAAGATGTTGAAGAGCAGAGTTGATGCGAAAAGAGGCCGGAGAAGAAAGACGCAATGTTTGTGGTTTGCGCGAGCTCTTGCTTTCGGTTGAGAGCTGGTGAGAGGCCGTGTGCGAGCACGGTGAGGAGGTAGTCGGGAGGGGATGGGGGCAGCCAGGGATGAGTACATACACCAGCATTGCAAGATTCTGCTCCCACAGTGCGCCACGCCATACACAAAGCGTCGTCGGAGTAGGCCCCCGGTCACTCACCCATAGGCAGCTCCGCCGTAAGGTAAATCAACGGCCCAAAATTCCTCTTTTTCACTCCGTCCTGTAAGGTAAATCAGCCTGAAATCCACCAAACCCGCTCCGCCATAAGGTAAATCGCGCGGAGCGCAAGAATTTTTTTTGACCTTGAACCAGGGAAAATTTCGATTTCTTTCGGCCACTTCACCTGTAGTTCGGCCAAAATAATCTTGAAAGCAGCCACCCCAAGGCCACCCACACCGTCCGCACCGAAGCGTCCTGCAGATGCGCCAAATCTGCGTCTGGGCGAAAAAAAAAATGATTTATCAGCTAATTTTGGCGGTCAAACTCGCTCCGCTGTAAGGTAAATCAACGTCCAGGAGCCCAAAAATCATAAGGTAAATCAACCAGAATTTTGGACTTTTGGCGGAGCTACTTATGGGTGAGTGACCGGGGGCCTGTCGGAGTCTCGAGTATGCCGCTGACAGGCAGTTCCTGTCGTCGCGCTGATGTGGAAGAAGCCCTTGGCATCGCTAATTGCGGAATATGAGTTTTGAAGCAGAAGATGGAAGGGAGGCCTCGAGTGGAACTGGAGGAAGACGAAAAAAAATTCAACCAACATGCCCATCTGGATGCGATGGAGGAAAGTACCCACAACAACGCGCCCTTGGTAGGGCTGCCGCCCGTGCCCGTGACGGACACGGCCGTGGAATTCACGGTACTGGCACGGCACGGGCCGTGAACTCGACGACCGTGGGAGGAAGTTCAAGACCTTGAACGGGACGGGACGGTCGACGGCACGGCCGTGACGGGTCAACGGGTCGGTAAAGTTTTTAATGGCCTTCTGGAGACATATTTCCTTCCATATTTTGCTGCGTTTGAGTTTGCTCATCGGTTTGGAGTACGTTGGATGCTGCAATGCCGAGAAAAACACTCATCTGAGCATAATTTAGTGCTGAGGATCGAAGTGAAGGTTATTTGACACCTTCCTGGAAGGCATATGCTTGCTCTATGCCTCGAAAGCAATGCCTATATCATTTCCAATGATTTGAGGTGCGGCGAAAGATTTGAAGTGCAAAATTAAAACTCCGCCATCAATTTCGGAGATTGCCGTTTGAGCTCGAGCCCACCGAACCTTAGAGGCGAGAGAAGAGCTAGTTGGGTCGAAAACACGGAGGATGGTTGTAAGCTTATAATTGGTTGAATCAGTCCTGGCTGAACATATGTATTTGGGGGGAACCGTCTCACGGCCGTCACGGCCGTGTTTCAACGGTCATCCACGGCTCGAGCCCGTGCCGTGGCCGTGCCGTGGAAGACCTTCCAACATCCTCGACGGCACGGGCACGGCACCCGTTGAACCGTGTCCACGGTCGCGGGCGGCAGCCCTAGCCCTTGGTGTTCCTGAATCAAGGACAAAAAAATGTGTATGTACCTTAAATTGACTCAAAAGTGGCATGTCCAGAAGCCAGAACTTGGGCCCAGGCTGGACGCCGACTGCGGTGCTGTTCAAGTTCGCTTCAATTTCGAACGGTACTTGTTCCGAAATCAGAGGGTGACGGTGACACCCCTGTGACATTGGCCACTGGCACAAACCACCAAAATTCGCGATTCTCCGTTTCAAGTTTGCGACCGTTTCTCTCACTTGGCACCACGCAGGCAATCGGACACCTTCCTTATAGCCTTGGAAAGTAGCTATGCCACCGGTCCTGCCCATGGACATCGAACGCGAGGTTTTTGAAGCAACTGCCTACTTCCATCACAAATCCATCCCGACCCTTCTCCTAGTCGCGCATCGGGTGAAGAAATGGTGATCCCGTCCATCCGGTGGAATGAAAATTGCACTGATATCGTCCACAGGGTAGAGCCACTGCTGTATCGCGTCGTCGTCTTTACCCATGCCCGAGTTCGTAACGATGACTTCACTACTCGTCTTTCCATTGCACTCCAATCCCGGACTCGGAGCCATTCCGACTCGGACCTCTTACGACATGTGCATCACTTGTTGTTCACTCAGACGGATTCGCGACCGCTTCATGAGGTTCTCGCGAAGTGCACCGCGGTCCAAAACCTCGTTTTATTACACTTCCCACGCGACTCGGGTTTCCTTCCACTCATATCGGGGATGCCTCTCCGTCGCCTGACCACCACACTCTCCGACCTTTTCTTCCCCGCTCCCATTGACTTTGCACACCCACTCTTTGCACATCTCACCCATCTTGAGCTGGTCGATAACTTCCGACAAAGCGATTGGGATGGTTGGAAAGGTCTTGCGCTCATACCGAACCTCACTCACCTCGCATTTCTTTTCGAAATCCCTGCGCCAATCATCAACGGCGCCTTGGCCGACTGCCCTGCATTACAAATTCTCATCATCTTGGAAAGCTGGCCTACGGAGGTTAGTGTACAAGACCCTCGTTTCTTGATTATGAAAGCCCCACCTCTGTTTGAGGACTGGAACATCGGTGCCCGCGGTGGCGATGACCTATGGGTGCGAGCCGAGAAATTTATAGCCAGGCGCAAATCTAGTGAAGTGGAACGTAAGTCTAGCTGTCGTCTCTGTAGGCCCACTAACTGTTTTCGCAGGCGGAGGCTCTATTTTAGTGGATCCGTGAAAGATTAGGTTTTACATCGCTCGCAGGATGGTCAGAGGGAACCGCGTACAATTATTTATCTTCAGAAGTGTTTAATACGAGTAATCTGGGAGAGGTGCGCGTTCACCTCTCGATCTTATCCTTAGGGCCCCAGTATACTTCAGTTTGAACTAGACCCATGAATTTTACATTCTTATCGCGTCCGAAATTTAACCACCCTTCACCTGAGCCTTCGTCATACCGACGACACTGTGACTCGTGGATGGCGTGTTTGTTCCACAGGATTTTTAGACGATGCCTATTTATCCCGCGGTTGACACTTCGTCTACGATATATCGATGATAATTCGTCGGACCGCCAGCAGCTGACCTTATTAGTTGCCTGTCGGTCCTGTCGTACCGCCAAAAGGAAAATCTACAACCGTTCATGCTCAAGTTGAATACCCTTTCCAGTGGCCATGGTGATGCCTCTCACCATGCTCGGCGTTGACAATATGGTCCGTACAAGAAATTGAGCCACAGTTCGAATGCCGTCTCGGACACTTCAATGGTACTCGAACTGCGGCCAGGCAAAAAGGCGGGGACTATTTACATGCCATCTTTCAACAGATTTGTTCATGCTTTATCCGTTTCTGAAGACTTTCAAAGCAAATTCAATCTCGCTCTCGGCTTCTCGATCCGAATCGACGGGCGTTCAATTACTTTATTAGGGTTGCGGAAGTACTTTGAGCGGTCGGTCGCCGCTTCTGCCAAAATTCGACCTATGTACATGCCGCACAACGATCCGCCGCTATTCATTCACCTGTATGCCTAATTCACAAAGGGTGTTCACCTTTGAACAATTATTATACCTCTCAACATCAGCCGTCACTTTTCAAAGCTAAATGTTGGGCGCGAAGCGACGCAGCCGCTTGTTGTCTCTGAAACCCGCCCTCCCGCAACTCAAAGTAACGCGACAAACCCAGCCATCGAGAGAAGAAGCAGTCCGGCAGTCGGTGCGAGCGCGTGCGCGGCGTTTGCTTTGAAATCGCTGGTGACGGCGACCTGCTTGACGCCGACTAGGGTGCTGTTCAATGTCGCTGCGATTCCAAATAATCAGCGAACATGTACATAGGGCCTTGTGAGCCGACGCACCCGTGAAATTTGCGCCACAGTGGTCAAGGGTGGAGGTGTCGGCGCTTCCCAGCTGCACGGAGAGCTGATACTGGGCCTTTGCGCATTCGTTGCACGGGGTAAAGAGGGTCGTAGCGGACAGGAAGATGCCGATGAGGATCTCTCCAGGATCTGCATCGGTGGTATTGTCATCCGTGGTATCGGTATCGTTGCCCCCGCTCGCTATGGTCTCGATTGTGCAGAACGTGTTTGTGGTGGTGCTGTGGTTGAATTAGGGTCAGCAGGGCAGGGGTAGTGGGCCCAATGAGACTCACTCCTTGAGGCACAGTAACTCGCGGAGCTGAGTGTAGCCCGTCATATTGAACTCGGCGCCACACGGCGTGTTGACAGCAGCCGAAATCTTGTTAATTGTATCGGAGCTGCATATCGTCAGCGAGGTCTAGTTGATACTCTCGGAGACGCACCTGCAGGTTCCAACTCCGCAGAAGTCGGTGAACCAGGTGTTGAGTGTACTTTCGATCGTCGCGGCGGACGAGTTTGAAGAACCCCCCAGAGTGAAGACGTCTTTGAGCGCACTGGGTGCGAGACATCCCAATGTTGGGTCGGACGAAGTGACGAGGCCTTGGAGAGCGGTTGTACAGGAGCTGCGTAAGGTTAGGAATCGTGGTCTTCTCTAAGCTGATAGACTGACGAGGAATTGTCTCGGCGAATGCTAGCAGCGGTCACAGCCGTCAGCGCAGCTGCGGCTTGCAGAACGAAGAAACTGAATTTCATCATCATAGACCAGGATGATCGAGTCAAGCAACAAAGGTTGTAATGTGGGAGCGAAGGGAAGGCGAAAAGAAAAGAAAGAGACGGCCGCGAAGGAAAGAAGAGGCTGAAAAAATGAGAGTCCCACCCATGACCCCTTTATATCGTTGAAAATCTCGCCTTCTCTGATTCGCATCTGTTTGAACGTACAGGGACGTGATGATTTTTGACTGATTAAACGGTTGTGATGCACTACCCGCTGCAACTTGAATTGGTTACAGCATAGCGGTGAAGAGGCTTTGATTAGCGTTCAACAAATGCTTTGATGTTGACTCACAATGGGTCAGAATGAAGCAAGACTGAAGACTGAACTTGCCTAGCGAGCCAACTCCCGCACCACTATGTGCTACACCGCCATTTTGGAAGGCAACAAGGTCAGAAGGCGATGTCTAGAAAGACACAATGTTTGTGATTTGCGCGAACCCTTGCCTTCGTTGAGAGCTGTTGAGAGGCCGTGTGCGGGGGAGGCAACCAGGGACGAGTACATACACCAGCATTGCAAGATTCCGCTCCCACAGTGCGCCACGCTACACAAGCGCCGTCGGAGTCAGTACCGTCGCCGTCGGAGTATCCAGTATGCCGCTGGCGCTGACAGTTTTTCAAGACAGTTCTTGGGCAGTTCCTATCGTCGTGCTCGTGGAAAAAAGCTCTTGGCATCGCTGATTGCGAACTATGACATGGAAGAGACCTCGAGGTTGCCTCGAGGAAGGGTGAAACTGGAGCAAGACGGAAAAGACGAAGGCAACATGCATTTGATGTGATGGACCAAAGTATCCACAACAACGCGTCCCTTGCTCCTGAACCGGCTGGAACTTCAGAGAGGTTGTCCAGAAGCTACAACGTTGGCTCAAGAAACTCGGTTAACGACGACCTAAATTCACACGACACGAACGCAAAAAAAAGGTCGGATTCCTAAACGACTCTCGCCCAAAAACACAAACTACATACAATAAGGTATACTTCAATCGTCTAGAGTCTATGTACACCTCAAGGCCGATCCGCGAACTCGCTACTATAGCTATCCGCGCTGCTGCCGCCCTGAACAATCTGGACCTCATGGCTGTAACTCGCAGGGGGGACGTGAATCGGCTGGATGTACACGCTCCCGCGCGTCATGCCGTGCTTGGAATTGACCGGCGCCGGCGTCGCCTTCTTCGGCGCCCGCACCCGCCCAACGCTCTTCACCCGCACCGGCATGGGCATACTCCCCGCCAGCGCCGCGCGCTCCTCGTCCGCATCCCCCTCCGCATCCCCCATATCCCCATGCAGCCACGAGCTCGCAAACGTGTCCACGCTCGCCGCCATCGTGTTCTCGCTCTTCATCGACGGCCGCCGCTTCTTCAGCGTGTGGCGCTTCGACGACGCCGTCGACGCCTCGGAGAACATCGACGGCGTGAACTCGGCCGGCGCCCAGTCCGCGTTGCCGCGCTGCGTCATCTGCAGCAGCGCCGCGCTCGTGCGCGGGTTGCCCAGCGGCGCGCCGCTCATGCGCGCGCCGCCGCGGTGCGGGCCATCCTCCATGTACACGGGCTCGGGCACGCCCTGCGCCTCCCCCGGGAACGAATACGCCAGCGCGCTCTTGCCGGTGTTCAGCGCCGGCGCGCCCTCGTCGTACTGGAACGGGTCCTCCGTCCCCGGCGTCGACGCGGTCGTCCCGTCGTTGCTCTGCGAGAAGCGCGAGATGTACGTCATGGGGGTTTCGCCGAGGGTGGTGTCGCTACGCACGTTTCGGTGCCGCGTCTGGTTCTGCTGCGGCGGGAGGAGGGGCGGGCTGTTGAAGTCGAGGGCGTCGGGGTTGGCCACGGGGGGCGAGTAGGCGTAGGGGTGGTTGGGGACGTGGATGTGCTCGGGCGAGACGGGGCCGTCGTAGTTGTAGCGGTAGACGGGCTCCGGTGACTCGGGGTACTCCATCCCGCCGTACATATACCGTACCGGCTCGGGGATGGGTGAGGGCCCCGCAGTGAAGGGGTCCACGGCACGCTCCTTCCCTTTGCCCGTACCGGGGCGCACGGTGTAGGTGCTAGGGGCGTAGGCCGAGTCGTCGTGCCGCTCGTCGTCCCACGAGCGGCGCGTGTACTGCTGCGCCTCGACGTCCGCGCCCCAGCCGGTGCCCTCGGGAATGGGACTGGGCTGGGGAAGGGGGAACTGGGACGTGAGCTCGCGCACAGCGTTCAGCGAGTCGGGGTACGCGGAGCTGCGCGCGCTGAACTGCGACATGCCGCGCATGTGCTTCGGCTGCTCCACCTGGCTCGGCTGGTCCTGCTCGTAGATGTACTCGGGGTAGGACATGGGGACAGGGGGCGCATCGAATGCGAATGAGGGCTCCGCCGCGCTGGGTGCATAGCGCGACGAGCGCGCGATGGACACCCAGGAGGAGGAGACGGGCCGGGCTTTGACGCTCTCGGCGATGACGGCGGGGGAGGGCATCTCGAGACCAGAGAAGCGCATGTGCAGTGTCGGGGCGCCACGCTCGAACTGCACCGTGACGCGCTGCTGGGGGCGGACGAGGCCGCTGGCGGTGGTGCGCGTCACGTCGCCCTTGAGCTGCGAGAAGGTGTTCATGTCGGGGATGCCGCTGGTCGATTGTCTCCGCTCCACCATGGAAGGTCCAGCGGCCTTCTCGCTCGTGGTGGGTGCGCGGGGCGCATTGTAAAAGTCCTTGGCAGTAGGGGAGAGTTGCCGGAAAGTGCTGAAACGAGGGTTTGAGATGAGCATGCCCAGGCGGGAGCGCCGGAATTGTTGGCGGCCGGAGGACATCTCCTTTGTGACTATGTCAAAGTCGTCGACTTGATCGACGCTAGAGAACATATCAATCAGTAGACGACCTTTTGTGGGGACAATGTTACGCACCCTTTGACGATCCCAATGATCAAGAAAGCCCGTGCCAAGAAACGGAGAATCCGGCGAGTGAGAGCGCCACCAAAGCCGCCCTGCGCAAAGCCGATGACGGTTTCGATGGCACCGAGCTTGAAACCTCCGGTGATCCAGCCAATCCCTCGAATGAGGTGGGCTTGGTCCGTGGCGGTCGTCTCTATCCGCCGCTGATCCACGAAGGCGCGGATAAGGCGGTAAAAGGCGAAGCAAAAGTTGATGGCCTCAAAGGCGGTGAGGAGGGCGAGCGTGAGGCTCGTGAGGAAGGTCCATAGTTGCTGGTCGCTGGATTGCTGGAAGCCAATCGCCACTGCTTGCCTGCCATTGGCGAGGGTAATGGTGCCTGTGGGCGCTTGAGTGCCCCGAAATCATTGTCAAGGGGCGGACGACGCACCGCGGGAGATGCCCACAAAGGACGCCACTTCATTGAGCGCGACGACGGCGGGAATAAAGACGAGAAGCAAGCTGTTTGCGATGCGTTGAAATCGTTTAGGGAGTGTGCAGATGAGTTCCCCGCGAGTGAATAGGTAAACGAATAGGGTGTAAAAGAATATGGGAAGAAAAGAAGTAGCCCCTGCGGTTGCCGGTGTTAGTTGCGAGGCCAAGACGCCGAATATTGCGGACGCACCCAGCACGATGTCCACAACGCTGAACACAGAAACACTATCCCGCACAGCGGGAATGGTGTGGGATAACAACTCAAGCAAGGCTAGCGCGAAGTAAGACCATCCTTCGGCCGTCAAGAGAAGATGCCTCCTGGAAGCACCGTGAGCGATATTGTATATTGTATTGCGGGAGAAGAGCTGGAATTAGAGCACGCACCAACCAGTACCCCAGTTTGTGATTATCAACGTAGTGGAGAAGATGAGCTCCAACGCAGTCGGGATAATTAATAATTGAGACTGCAAGGTGGTGAAGGATTCGCAACGAAGTATCGAGGCCGCCGAAAAGCAAAGGGTTCCCATTTATCAAAGTGGGGGACCTCAGAGACGGACAGTGGGCATCTCAGAGCCGCAAGAGAAGCCTGTGTAAAAGAGTGGACTGCAGACTGGCTGCGACGAGATCGACCGGCGCCGTTCGTAAGAAAGAGAAAGGAGAGAGCGAGACAGCCAAGGCGGTTGCTGTTTCATCAACCCGTTGCTATCATTCATCCCCTTGATGTGGCTCGGCCCTTCTACTTTCTGGCATGCATAAAATGGGGAGTCCAAGGCCAAAGTAACGTCTAATACTGAGTTGCGAGCCCGCGACTTGGCCAAAGTGTGCTTGAGGGTGCGTTTTATTCGAGGAAGGTGGTGAGTCCCGATCAGGCAACCAGGGCAAACAATGAAACACAACTTTTTGATGCGTCCAAAATGAACGACGCCTGATTACCCCAGACGTGACGCCAACGTTGAACGCTGGGGCGTCGCTAGACCTCGCTAGACGTCGTTCCTTGATTCTATGCAGATCATTACTCCAACATTACTCTATGATTGCCGCAAATCTTTGTGTAACCGACTTCTTGTTTGCTTCTTCCCTTTTGCTTGCCTTCCCAATTTTTACCTCTAGAGTTTGTCGAAGGCGCGCACACCTCGATATCTCGGTCTGCTGTCCCACTTCTGTCCACGGTGACGTAGGCGTTTGTCTGTTATCTGTTCCGTCGCAACTGGTCGTGGCGTGGACGGGCCGCTAGCGCTATAGTTTCCGTCATGTCGAAGGCCGGTCCTGGATACAGGATGTCAAACTTGGACATTCAGGTGCTACATACTACTCGGGATGCCTCCTCCTCCTCCTCGGACCCATGACGATGGACTTTTTGTGACCCTTCCGTTCAACCGGTATGCATATGTCCGCCTCGCAACCACTGCTTCCGTCAACCTCCGCCAACTCAATTTGTTGCAATACCTCTTCCGTCCTCCGCATCCCGCGCCCTCGGTAATCGAGCCCGGCTCCCGAAGGACCTACCGGTGTTCAATCTCAACCATTCCGATTAGCGTAATTCATTAAACACGTGCACCGCTATTTTCTCTCCGAAGCCTTGCAATTCATTCTATAGATCCGTCCTTTGTCTCACGTTCACAAACAAGCTTCGCGCTTCTCTTCCCTCGCAAATCCCCGGTCGTCGCGCTTGGCAGGCAGGAATATATAGATCAGTGTTCCCTACATTGTTTTTCGACACCCAATTCCTCCTCTGTCGCTCTTGTATTATCGCTCTCACGTTCACAAACAAGCTTCGCGCTTCCCTCGCAAATAACCGGTCGTCGCGCTTGGCAGGCAGGAATAAATAGATCGGTATTCCCTGCATCACGAACAAAAGGCTTGTCGGCTTCGTCGAGGGTCCAACATTCCGTGGTATGTATGTAGGGATCTTCGACGCCTTCTCCGAGTCGATTATCAACGCCAGTGGTCCTGCAGGCAAAGTAAACTGCTGTATCATCCCTGTGGCCATGCGTCCTCGTGTCGCTTTAAATTATTCCAGTCCATTTCACGGTAACATGTATGAGTCCAACCCATATTCGTTGGCAACGCGTCGCATCTGGCTGAAGGTACGCCCAATGTTCCATGTTCCATGTCACGGCGAAGTGTCTGACCCAGTTCGAGGCCTCGAATGCACGACAACTCCGGGTCCTCGTCCGAGGTGTGTACCGAGTTTCGTTTTTATTGAACGGGAGATATCGAGAGCCAGTACTTATGTGAATGAGTTGCATGTGAGCCAGAGACTGAGCGTCGTGGCAGCACTTCGACTGGCTGGAAACATTATACTATCCTCGATCCCTTTACACCCCAACAATATTGCAAGTAGTCCACAGGGCAAAGTACGACACCATTATTTTCAGCTACTCAACTCACTCTCCAATACGGAGGAAGCGTCTTCGAAACCCCCCGGATGCCACGAGTCATCCTACGGTAATTTTTCGTTCCGCCACCGCTCGAGATCGTCTTTGAGGGACCAGGGACCTGATCCTTCCTTCCAGATCTTCCCCCTCCATCGAGGAAAAATATTCCGCCCAATCACGGAAATTGGGGGCCACGCGTACGGCACTAGTTGAATGAGTGAAAGATTGTGAACCGCGAAGAAACGACCAACGAAGATAGCGCGGTCAGCTGGGCGATGAATCTTGCATCGGCGATGATCATAAGCACGGTCTTGTACTCCGAGATACTCAAAAGCATCTGGCACATGACTCGCACGAGCGCGAGATCCGCCGACCAAATTGATTTAGCGATGCAGTCTCGCAGAATAGTATCGCATTGCACGATCAACCGCGCGTGCTGCTCGCCTTTCCGTGCTTTAGACCACAGAATGAATAGGATGTCCCTTTGCGTGGGAAGCCTACTGCTTAATCTGAGGAGAGAAAGTTAGCTCCGAATGAGAAGGTCCGACAGATAGACCGAGTCGCCTACAGGAAAAAGTCCAATAATGGTTCGATCGCGTCTAAGCCATCGAGCGCAGAAATAGCAGCTTTCTGCACGTCAAAATCCTTGTGACTATCCACACACTGGATCAATAACCCGGTTGAAAGGTGGTTTAGGAGATACTTTACTCACTCTGACAACGAAGTCAGTTGCGGGTGAAGTTCGAGTCCACGCATTATAGCCTTCGATCCTTCATGCTGCGCAAGATCTCCCACAAGAGTGCAAGTCGAACGAAGGATGGGAGGGTTATTAGTATAGGACTGAAGTAGCTCTGGAATCAATCCGAGGACACTGGAATCCGCAACAGTTTGTACGTCCTCCTTTGACTTGAGGACTCGAGAGTCAAGGTGGTCGAGAACGAGCGCCCTTGTTGAAGGGAAGATGTCCTTGAACCTGAACCCTGATTATTCAACGATTTCTGAATCGGAGAGTCAAAGAAACTCACGTCAGATAGGTGGCCAGAACTTCCGCCGTCTCAGCTGAAAGCGGAGACCCCGCGTTCTCCGCGATGATTCCCGTTGCCTGTCGTTGGTACATGAACTTGGATAATGGTTTCGCGAGCGCGTGGATCGGGAAACTAGGACGGATGGAGGCGCTATCCGACCAGTGACTGTGGATGCTCTGAGGAGTGGACCAACGGCGCAGTTGCGACATGACCAGAGGAAGCAAAGAAGCGTATGCGCCGTTGGCCACCGCCTCGCATGGCAGTGTCTCTCTATTCTTGGAAGATCTCCCACGGCGTCCTGGGTGGAAGGAGTTTGACAGAAGAAAATTCGTCGCGGAGTGAAGAAAAAGGAGGTCTCGGATGTAGCCATACATCATTACATGAACAGGAATCTGCGTTCTGGAATTATCGAGTTCAAGTTCAACATCAAATTCAACCCCGAGATGCCCGAGCCGTCGGGACTCGAGCTCCCGCTCGACAAAACATAACACAATTCAACGGTTACTCATTTCACTGCTGTTGTGATTCGAATAATTTTCTTGGGCCTCTCCATTCGTCAACCTTTGGGTTCCTGGGGCACATAACTCAAGGCGGTCTATGAGCTCGCTCGCATGAAATTTTAAATCATCTTAATCTTTGGCAGAGTTGAGCAGAAATTATCAGACTTTGGCAACCCAGTTGAAAGAACGGGCAGATTTCGGCAGGTTGGGCATAACCGAGCATAAGGGCTTTACGCTGGGTTTAAAGGTTTGGAGGTTTTGGGGTGGTTCTTCGAGGCTCAAAATGGTTTGCCATATCTAGTTAAAGGTTTTCGCGTTCGCAGGAGACATTCAACAAGCGAGGTACGAGCGTCATCGCATCAGCAAACCCTGATTTTTCCCATAGTGGCCCATAGTGGCCCATAGTAGAGCCCCAACTACAGAGTACTCTGTAGTAGAAGGCCTACTACAGAGTACTACAGAGTGCTCTGTAGTAGACGGGCTACTCTGGAGTACTCTGTAGTACACGGCCATACTACAGAGCACTCTGTAGTATCGCCGTCTACTACAGAGTGCTCTATAGTACACGGTCATACTACAAAGTGCTCTATAGTACACGGTGATACTACAGAGTACTCTGTATTCCGGCGGTGACTCTGTAGTACTCTGTAGGTTGGCGGCAACTCTATAGCACTCTGTAGTTCATCCGTCACTCTGTAGTGCTATGTAGTTCGGGCACTACAAGTACATATAGAACAAGATGTATTGAATAGGTACTTATTTAAGATGGAGTCCAGAACAGTTCCTCGGTATGAAGCCAAAATCTGTCGCAGTAGTCTGGACTCATCTGGCTGGTTAACTTTTTATTTGTGACCTTCCTGAATCTTAGGTCAATTTGATTCGAGCTCACACACAAACTTGTCAGAATTCATTCTGAATGACTGTTCTGTATGGATGCATTACCGTTTATTCTTCAAGTTACTGAGTCCTTTTTTTTTTGGGACAGAGGAAGGGTTCTGGCTTTCAAAACCGCCGCGTCTGGGAAAGTATTTTGTGTTTTGTGCCTCAATGAAGCCAGCTAAGCAAAATTTGTGCTAGACAACTCTTATAGCTCTTTTCAAGCTCTACAACTTTCGTTTTGGAGTCTATTTTTAGACCTGCAAATATTTTGTCCTATATACCTTTGAAGAAATCTTTGCAGTACAGATTTTTTAGCAGAGCCGGTGGGAATGACCATTGAGCTTGTTAACGGCAGGTAAGAACCTGAAAGAGTTACTTGGTCGGAAGTAGACTGACCTGGAGATGCGAGGGTACCCACCTATCACGATTGGTACCAGTACCTTGAATGGACTCTTAGCTTAGTTGGTAGTGCACTCTCTCCTGTATTTTGGCCGTTTGCGTGAGGTCGCGAGTTCAATTCCCTTAGGAAACACATATTTAATTAGTTCCTCCTGTATCCATCTATCTATTCAACAGCTTAGTGTACTTGAAATGTGTAAGGACTCGAATAGTAAAGGTTGAGAGAAAGGAATTGAATAGTGAAGGCGAGGTTACTTTTCTTACATTTCAGCCCTGCACTACAGAGCACTACAGAGTGCCGCGGGCCACTACAGAGCACTCCATAGTAGGCCCCGGAACTCTAGAGTGCTCTGTAGTAGCCCCGGCCACTCTGTAGTACTACAGAGTTCGGGACCTTTACTACAGGCACTACAGGTACTACAGCACTCTGTAGCACTCTGTAGTACTCTGTAGTGGGCCCAGGGTTTGCTGATGCGGTTGAAGTGTCTGGCTGCGAGAGGCTAGACAGGCCATCAAAATCCAGCCGACGTCCGGATCACCATGCATTGGTTTTCACATTAGGCCACTATAAAGGGGGGTCACAGCGAACCAAACCCAGATTTAGTTTCGGTCACATTAGACCATCCAAATGAAATGAAAGCTCCACTCAGAGGGTCATGGGAAGTTCTAGGACTGATTATACGGACTGATATCTTTCCGAGTCGCGTTTGCGCGGTTGTCGGCCAATTAGTAACAGTCCAGTCCAAACGTGAACCGTGGGAATTTATTGAGATGCCAGCTGATCGAAAACTTCAAGCTCGTGCAACTACAAACACATATAATATGTATGGCAGGTGATTTCCGTCACTAGGTGAATGCACTTTAAACTACTCAGCCCACTGTAATGGCGGAGGGAACATACAACAAACGAGGTAAGAGTGTGAAGTTGCAGTGTCTGTTTATAAGAGAGCAAGTGTCTTCGAAGCCCGATACAGCACCTGTATGTTTCTTTTAAGGACCAGGTCGATACTCCTCCTCCTCCTCTCCAACCGAGAGCTCCCCTAATTTTTCCCTCTGCCACTGTCTTAGAATGTTTATGAGGTTCGCCATCTTCCCCGCCACATCCGAGCCCCAACTAGGAATTATGTAACTAGTTGAATGAGTAAAGATTTTGAACTGCAAGGAAACGACCAACGAAGATAGCGCGGTCAGCTGGGTGATGAATCTTGCATCGGCGATAATCATAAGCACTACCTTATACTCCGAAATATTCAAAAGCATCTTGCACATAAGTTCCACGAGTTCGCGATCCGCCGACCAAATTGATTTGGTGATGCAGTCTCGCAGAATAGTATCGCATTCCACGATCAACCGTGCGTGCTGCTCGCCTTTCCGTGCTTGAGACCCTAGAATGAGAATGATTTCCCTTTGCGTCAGGAGTCTACGGCTTAATCTGAGGAGGCGACGTCAGCTCCGGACGAGAATGGACGGATGGACCGAGTCACCCACAGGAAACAGTGCAGTAATGGTTCAACCACGTCTAAGGCAATGAGGGCAGAAACAGCAGCTTTCTGCACGTCAAAATCTATGTGACTATCCACACTCGGTCAATGACTCGGGTCGAAGGTAAGTTCACGAACTAACTTACCTTGACAACGGAACTAGTTGTGGGTGGAGATCGAGTCCATGCATCATGGCCTTCGATTCTTCGTACTGAGCGAGATGTCCGACAAGAGTGCAGGTCGAACGAAGAATGGGAAGGTTACTAGTATACAACTGAAGTAGCTGTGAAAACGATCCGAGGACACTGGAATTTGCAACAACTTGAGTGTCCTCCTTTGAGTTGAGTACTCGAGAGCCAAGGTGGTCGAGGACGAGTAATCTTGTCGAAGGGAAGATGTCCTTAAACCTGAACCCAGTTTTTTCAATGATATCGGAGAATTAAAGACACTCCCACGTCAGGTAGGTTGCCAAAATCTCCGCCGTCTCAGCTGAAAGGGGAGACCCCGCGTTCTCCGCGATAATCCCCGCTGCTTGTCGCTGGTACATGAACTTGGATAATGGTTTCGCGAGCGCGTGGATCGGGAAACTAGGACGGATGGAGGCGCTATCCGACCAGTGACTGTGGATGCTCTGAGGAGTGGACCGGCGGCGCAGTTGGGACATGACGGGAGAAAGCAAAGACGCTGTTAGCCACCGCAGTGCCTCTATTCTTGGAAGATCTCCCACGGCGTCCTGATGTAAACAGTTATTCTATTCAATATTGTTGTACGGCACGCACTCTGCGTCTGGACGTTGCCTAGAACCGCACCGCCTCGAAGTTAATACGGTAGGCGGGATGGTCGAGGTTGATTTTGCCATTTTGACATTTGAGATCCGGTGATCCTGTATAGTACTACCATGTCGCCCGAAAATAAATTCACATCAAATCATCACTGCTATCAGTTGGTCCTGATCGCGGCACCGACATAAGAAATTACTCACAGTCGGTGTACTGGGATGTAATCTGTGGACGTAGCCTAGATGAATGCCTTTGTGTATTCAATCCTCCCTCTCGCTTCTTAAAGGGTGTCTAGGTCTCCTTTGAAAGATACAGGCTTTGTACTAGTGTGGCTCAAGTTGTGGACAGGTTATTACACAAAGTTGGGCACCTTCTGTCTTAGACTCATCCAGGCTACCATTGAGACTGCAGGAAATTACTTGTCAACGCGTAGATTTTTTTCACGGGACTCCCCATGTTCTTTTCTATTCAGCACTACTTAAGCATGATGGCTAGACGTACTTCAGTCCATATGTACACGGACTGAACATTGTTATCATCTCATTACAACGAACTTGAACAATCAAACTCGGCCTTTGATCCGATGATGAGAAATCAGCTTTTTCCGAATTCACCCGGAAAGCTCAAATAAAGCCCCTCCGCCTCCGTCTCAGGTTGCACATAGTGATTATTCTGCGGAAATATAGGTATGATCAATCATAAGCACTCACTCATCGAAATGATATTTGTCGGAACAAATGTCAACTGAGTAAAAATCAATCTCAACCATCCCGCCTACCGTAAATGGGTGTAATCTTCGAACCAGTTGTTCCACCAAAGAACTCAAAATGTTCAACCTGTATAATACTTACTAAGTCAACTTAGCAGCTTCCATCACCATCGTCTCAAGGTGAACGACGCGACAAACAAGGATGCCGAGCATCGTCCCCCCCTTCAGCTCCCTTCTCCAGGTCGCAGGAGCCCGGCTGCGAGACTACAGAATATGTGAGGGGGGGCACACTCCGTCTTCGGACGTGGAGCTCATCCTCCTCGCAACGGACTCTGAACGAGTCAATGAAACGAGGCCTAGAGCGCCAACGGCGCTCCGTCTCGTGGCCTTCAATCCACCAGAAGAGCTATGGAATAGCACATACCTTTTAGAGGACCACACTAGTAAAACAAGAAGTGAGAGGGAGAATTGAATACACAAAGCCATTCATTTAAGCCTACATCCACAAATTACATCCCAGTACATTGACTGCGAGCAATTTCTTCAATGTCGTTGCCGTGATCGGGACCAACTGATGGCAGTGATGATTTGATGTGAATTTATTTTCGGGCGACATGGTGGTGCTTTGGGAGGGGGTATACATGTTAGATGTACTCATAACGAGAGTCCGAACTCAATAAAAGTCGACCGGCTGAATCGACTGTGTGAAATCACAACTTACATCACGGGATCTCAAATGTCAAAATGGCAAAATCAACCTCGACCATCCCGCTTACCGTAATCGACGTTCTCATTCTTCAATTTTTCACTGCTGCAGCCAACGTGAGACCAAACCTGTGTGTGACTCTATCTGAGATTCCAAGTCGAAGAAAAAAAAACTTCGCGAGGTCGAGCCGACCGTAGGTCGGGCGAGGCCGAGCGGCCTGAGCCTCCGGTTTCCACGCCGAGCTTGAAGACATTTATCTGCCCTTCTCGGCGAGGTCGAGCCGGCGGAGCTCGGACGAGTAACGGCTTGATCCCCATCGGGTCCAGCATGTTCTCAAGCAACTGTTATGTTCGCAGCGTTTTTCAGTCTTTATCACATACATACTTCTGTGTTTTTTCTCTCCCTTTTGCCCAGACTTCATACTCCCAACAGACTACTAAATACTGGGCACAGCCACGGCGCATACCCCAAGTCTGTTGATGGGACGGCCGGCTGTGTGACGGCTGGCCGCACAACTTATTACTTTATAGTGCGTCCAATGGAGTGCATAAATTATCTGCTCGATAATTTAAGACTAGACCATTTTGAGGTTTGAGTCCACCCAAGGACTCGTACTTGCCATGCAGAGCATTGGCCCCTCAACCACACGTTTGACAGAAGAAAATTTGTCGCGGAGTAAAGAAGAGAAAGTACGCCTCAAATGTAACCATACATGAACAGGAATCTGCATTCTGGAATTATTAAGTTCAAGTTCAACATCAAATTCAACCCCGAGATGCCCGAGCCGTCGGGACTCGAGCTCCCGCTCGACAAAACATACAATTCAACGGTTACTCATTTTGCTGCTGCTGTGATTTGGAGAAATCTCCTGGGCAAGCTTAGCAATATAGCCTGAAATCGTTGAGCCGAATCTTAACATACAACTCAACCCCGAGATGCCCGAGCCGTGCTTCAACCAAAGGGTAACGCGGCGCTTAGTTTTCCTGGCCTTGAATCAGGCTTCTAACTCTGTGATTCGCAGGATGAAACTTTCGTCTCGTCTTTCTATAACCTCCCTGTGCCCGTTTGCTAAAAACCGTTCATGATGCGGACCGGCGCCAAGTCCGGGGCATGATGTTCAACATATGTGTGGAGAACAACTATAACTCCCAATGATTCATTTCCCACAAGAAAGGGAGGAGGAGGAGGACGGTAATATGTACGAAGGATTACATTCAGGCCTAGAGTATGTTGTATTAGAACGATTATATGTAAAGGTAATCTTCAGCTTGAACCATTGGCAAGGAAACATCGGATGGCATCTTCAGTGGTGTTTGCACCCCGTTCGGAGCTCGCACTGATATACGCCAGGAGACGCATCGCATTTTGTTCGATGTCCATGTCAGGGTGTCTGATCGTAGTCAGCGCGGTCTTACAAACACTGCCGTTCACCACTAACCTCAACAAGGGAACGAGGAGCTCACACGCGCCAGCGTCAATGAGATTCTCCTCCGGTGATTCAACCGGCGCTGTTTCCAGTCCGACGTCGTCGATGGCTTCGATTAGCCCCTCACGCCTTGTAATACTCAAGAGAATCGAGCATGCAAGGCGCAAGATGCTAGGGTTGGCCGATCTAAGTAATGTACATGCGTGTTCCACGATCAACTGCGTGTGTGAATTGTCCAGATCTGCCCGGAGTCTCAGAGCCCGCGGAATATGTGCCTGTGTGGTTGGAACGATATCGAGAGATCTGAGGAGTCGGTATCAGTTCATTGATAAAGAGCGATAGACACATAGACCTACAAAAGATAGGGCAGTAATGGTTCAACCATATTTAAGCCAATTAGCGCATTAACGGCGCTCAACTGCACCTCGGAACTCTTATGGCTATCCACACCCAGTCAATGGCGTCTGGGATTGAACAGTATCAATTAAGAACCCACCTTAACAACAAAACAACTTGGGGGTAGAATTCGAGTTTACGCATTGCGGCCCTGAATTTGGCGTGGTGAGCAAGACTACCCAAGAGGTAGCAAATTGTCCGGAGGATGTGAGGGTCAGATAACAAAAGTAGTTCCGGAACGCTTCCAAGAACTTTGGAATCCATAATGATTTGCGCGTCCCGCATATCGGTCTTTGCTCGAAAGCCAAGGTGGTCGAGAACGAGCACTCTGGTCGACGGGAAGATGTCCTTGAACCTGAAGACAGATTATGGCATGGTTTCCGAGAATCATCAAGGACACGGACGTGAGGTATGTCGTCAAGACCTCCACCATATCCAGTGAAAGCGCAGACCCTGCGTTCTTCGCGATGATTCCTATGGCCTGCCGATGATAAAGGAACTTCGATAATGGCTTTGCGAGGGCGTGGATTGGAAAACTAGGTCCGACGGGAGTGCTGTCCGACCAGTGACTGTAAATACTTTGAGGAGTGAATGAGCGGCGGAGTTTAGGCATGAGAAGGGAGAGAGGAAGAAGAGGGAGAAAGAGATTCGTCTGACGTGTGGCAGTGATCTTGAACATTCGGGTATAAAAAAAAAGAAATCCGCTAGCCATCCCAATAGCCATCAGACCCCTGTATGCCCACGAGGCATCACACGCCACCAATATTAATACCTCCGGCCGGCTCTCGGAGTAATGCGTGAGTTCCTTGAAACCAGAGGTGCCTCCGAGGAATGTCCTCCAATTAGCTCCTCCGCCCGGCGTTATTCGCTGCCGTGGGTTCACCGTCCTGGCATGGAAGTAAGTCGTTTTCGTGTCATGCTTACGCATGCTTGGGGGCGGTGGAACGGAAGTGAAGTGAAACAAGAGGTCTAAATCCGCCGTCGGCGCAACGATACCGCATATGAAGGAAATCTGAAATCTGGCCGCCTATCAACCGGAAATTGAACCAAGTTCGTCGACAAAGGCGCAAATGGAGGAATCACTTTCAGTCTACAATTTCCGCAAGTTTCCTGTGGTCCTTCGTACGTTTACCGAACTACCGGAACAGTCAAGCCTACCGACCTCTCGCCCGTTTGACCCGAGGGATCCAATGCTCTCCGTCAGAGTCGGTAAGCTTGATGCCTCGCTTCAGCCATGCCTCCGCCAATGGAACCCAATCGCTTTTTGAAATTTCTCGTCTGGAACTGGTTAGCAATTGGAATATGATGATTTCACCCAGGGTACGCACTCCGTAGTCGGCCACTTGCAAGCTTGGATCTGAATTTCTCGCAGCGCAGGAAACATAGCAGGATCAAAGTCGCCAGGGTCACTTAATATAATGTGAGGTTATCGCCATGATACTATGAGGGATTCAAAGAGACGAGACGAACTCTACAGTTTTGTCAACTATTATTTTGGCCAATGACTTGTGGGGTGTCATGCAAGTGAGAATTTCACGGGGAAGCTTTGCATTCTGCGTGATCCTCAATAAACCACGAGGCCATGAAACCACAGACTTCGCACCTCGAGGAACTTGACTTCCACAAGCTCCTGGCAGATATCGAATAGCTTTAAGTACGGGAGCATCTGCCTGGAAAATTGGAATGAAAGGTGGCGGAGGCTACTTCCATGGGCCTTGAGGAATTGGATGATGCTATTGTCGGCGTCCAGAGCCAAACTACGATAAAAGTCTATTCGGAGGGTGCGAAGGGCCGGAAGTCTATAGGAAAAAGACTAAGGGGCAAGGACACGATAATGGAGAATAGCGGTGCTCACCGGATCATGGAGAAAGCGTCGAGGAAAGAGATGTCCTGGAACATGGAGTCGATGCGAAGTGTGTGTAACTTATGCAAGACATTTTCTGATGTGGTGTCGGGGACAACTTTGACGGCCGAAGCCGAGATAGTCAACTCTCGCAGTTCTGTAAAACTGGCGAGCAGTGATGTGGGTATTTCGATGTCCTCGAAACTGAGGGAAACTTCGCGGAGGGAAGAGCCGGCGCTCCGACCCAAAGCCTCGAAACAGCCGAGCGAAAGGTATTGAGAGGGTAGGAAGCGCTGCAGGTTCGTTGCAAGAGAGATGAGGGTAAGTTTAATATCTGTCGATGCGTAAGGCATGCTCAAAATTTTGATAAACGAGCCAAGTTCTGGCCGGTTTGGGAGTTGCTCGGCCAACAACTTTGCGCCTTCGTCGCTCAGATTTGGACATTCATAGAGATAGGGGAGGGCCAGTCGCTAAATGCAGAGTCAGTTCGCCGTGGTAGCATACGAAGAACTACGAACATTGAAATACTTAGACACGAGCACTATCGCGAGGTGTGATTTGTGGGAGTGTTTCTCCCGAAAGGTCGAACCCGGTGAGTGTGCTTCCACGTACATTGCGAAGGAGAACACACGGCTCCACACCCGCTCTCGAGTATCTTCCGACGCGGACCCCATCGGAATGAAGGAGGGGTTCAAAGACGGGGCGATATCCGGTATGTGTACCAGGCCTTCGGGAACTTCGACTGACTCAGGGCTGTATAATGTGGAGTGAGAATTGTTACGAAGAAGAAGAAAAAGGAATAGAACTCACGGGTAGCGTACCAATGCCTTTAAACGCGGATGACCGTCGATGGCCGTTTTGATATATGTGGGGTGCACCTTGAACTGCAAGGTCTGCACGGTGGGGATCTTACTCAATGAACGTAAGAATGGTGGGATTTGGAAAAATTGGCCGAGCAGTATGGTATGGAGGCCCTTGGAATGCCCGAGGGCTTCTACCAGCTTCATCGCTCGCTCCGCCCACAAAGGGTCGCCATAGGAAGTCGAATATGGGAAGTCGAATACTCGCTGTACAGTTATGAGAAAGCATCAACATGCGACGAATAATAGCGAAGTACCATGTTATCCCATTCACGAATACACCGCAAGAGGACCGCGGTTAAAGCAGCCAGATTCTGATTCTTGCGCGCTTTACGCTCGTGAGGATCCACAACGATGACGCGGTGTGGATTGATGAGGGGGAGTCCGTTACACAACCCCTGCGTGCTATCATCCGACCAAATTTTGAGTGTCAAAAAGATGTCGGTGATGTTCGGGGCGGATTTCAGAATGGTATGCATCGCCATTCCGTATCCTCCTTCCACTCGTAGCTTGTGTATAAAGCGGCCAAACTCCTTGTACTTTTGCAGTACTTTTTCGAGTGCGTTTGCCTGGGACCGAGATCGCAGGATAACGACGTTGTACAGCAAAGGGGTTGCGACCCGAAGCCAATCCTTGCACACAACCAAATACGCAGAGGTTGAGAACTCGTACTTCGCGAAGGGAGACACGTTGGAGGTGTCAGAGAATCGTTCGTCCGAAACCTTGAGCGCAGGCGAAAGAATTTCGGAGAGAATCTCGTCGGGGAGCGCCGCAGACATGATGGCGGAAAACAAGTGATTTTGTATGTTTGGGTTTGTCGTCGGTTTGATGTAACGATGGAGAGAGACGCGCACAGATTGCCGACTTCAAAAGTTGAACCAAGTACGGAACAAACAGCTTGCCCAGCGTGCGAAAATCCTTTTCTTTTCCTAGTGCATGCAAGTTTTCTCTCTGTTTTGTTACGATTGTTGCGAATTAGAATACTACCTATGAGGTACGGGCTTTCTGAAGTTAACGCCAAAATGACCGGCTATCACCATTGTCTCGGCAGATTCCGTCAAGACACGTGGGCGCCTCGCTTGCCGCGCTTCTGTCTTCTCCACGTTTGCCACCCGCGATTCAAATGCCCTCCAAAAAGAAGGAAACTTCGTCCAAAGTCCCCGCGCCTGCCGTCGACGAATTCGCGGACCTATGTGCCGCTCTCGACGCCTCCGGGAGATTGTGTAATGCAAAGACGAAGGAAGCATCGCGGTGGTGTCCACGCCACGACGAGGTAAGTGGCGCAAATTCCACGCGTTTTTCGCGTTGCTGACCCGGGAAATGCAGGAGCGCATCAAGCTATACATAAACTACAAAGCCCACCACACTGCGCTGGACGCATTCCCAGAACACAGTATTTGCCATAGTCCGGGTGCTATTAAGGGGTGCACGTCCTTGGAAACAGTCAGGGCATGGAATAAGGCACTGATCACAAAGTACCAGCTTTTGAATCGGTGCGACCGTCGTTTCGCCGTTTTTATTTTTTTTACATCTTACCGTTTTTATTATTAGCTGCATCAGTGCTCGAGCATATTTCACGGAACGTTTTTTTGGGTGAGCGGTTTCGCTCGTGAGTCCTTCCATTCGAACTAACGGCTTATAGAAATGATATGGTCTGTCTTTCCCCTTTCCCCGACCTCTCTTTATTTAACGACGACGGTAGGACTTCGGCCACAAGACGTTCTGGCATTCGCTTGTCAAACAGCTCTACAAAATTGAAGCTCTTTTGTCGGACGTAGAACGGCGCGCATGCTCGCTGCTTCTCAAATCCCAGAATGCACTTTGGGTTCTCGAGCTGCAGACAGACCAGCCCGAGGTGGAGGACTGTTCTGGTCACGACGATGGACTCTTTTCCGTCCGAACCAAGCCGCGTCCGAACCCAACAGACGTTGTCGATGTCGAGGATCCTTTGGATGTAGCGCTCCGTGAAAAGTCAGTCCATTGCTGGTGCATTGCGGTGGTATTGACACTGGATCCAGATGTATTCTGCTCTGGGAGAAGATCAAGACACGACTCTCGCGCTACTGTGCGCCGGCTTCGTCCAAATTCTACGACGAACGCATCAATGTCATCCACGCCTGTGTGCGACGTGCGATTTACACGGACGCGAAACTGCTGGTCGTCGCGCAGAATTACAACACCGTCATGGTTATGCTTACGGATTCTACTCTCGACTTGGGGGTCGTCGAGAAACTCTGGTTTGCGATCCGTCATTTGGACGTTCACGAGGTTCGCGCGGCAATAGGTGAGGCTTAAGATTTTGAAAACACGCTTGAATGTTGACGTGGTTTAGATGATGTTCTTCGTCCTCAAGATGACCTGGCAGAGTTCGTGACGGTTCTCGGCGGACGCGTATACAAAGAACTGAGCGGAAGATCCTTCCCATTCCACGCATGGGGCCACATGACGGCGCTATTCATGTGCTACTCTTGCGTTCGCCGGGTGTGCAAAACCGTACGTCCCTTCGCCTCCTTGCATGCACACTGGCTAATTTCAACCGCCTACAGGTCGACGAAATCGTGAGCTTGACGCGCTTCGTGGTCCTGAACATGGACGGTCTCAGCCAGTCCAACCTCAAATACGAGTTTCCCTACGATGGCTCCAAGGTGCTAAGTCTCTCCGGTTTCATCCCCAACAGCATCGACACCTTCCCTCCTCGTTCCGTCGTGAGCAAATGCAACTGTGTTTACAATGGCGTGCCACACTGGGAGGAGACCGGCGTCACCTATGTCGTGTGCGCGGGGCTTTCCTTGACCGACCCCAAGTCCCAGGTGTTCGTGAACGCGTGCCTGCGCGACCCGACGATGATGGTGCTTGTGCGCAGGGGTGCCGGAGGGCGCATCATCCGGTCCGCCGAGCGGATCTGGGCGGAGCGAATGCGGCACGCGAACACCCGCGCCGGCCTGCGGACGGCAGAGTGGGATCCGGCCCGCACTGTGTATTATCAGGATAGCGTGCTGGAGGAGGCGTGGCCGAAAGTTTACCGCGACGAGGCGCTCGAGGACTGTTTCCAGGTCGCTATATTCGACGGTGGCCAGGGTTCCATGGGGGACCTCATCGCCAAGATCACCAGCATTTGGCTCGACAAGGTTCACAATTTGCCCGATCAAATGGCGCTCTTTGCGGACATTGCTGTACCCTTTGTGAAGAGCGGCGAGCTGGAGATCGACTGCCGGGCGCGCGAAACTGCTATTGTTGTGCCGAATCTCGAGGTGGACGTGCTTGCAGCATACAAGCGTCTTTGGGGCAAGGCGCCGGCGGAACTGGTGGACGATGATATCCTACGGCGGATTCCAGGGCCTCTTCCCCGAGCTAAAAAATAGGCTCCTTACGAGTATTCTAGCAATTGTAAACCTTCAACCCAAGTTCAACCCGGCCCGGGTTTTGCACACATGACTGGTCCAATTGCGTCACGGTTTGAATTCTTTCTTCTATAAAACCCCTTGGGACCTGGGGTCCTCCTCAAAATGCTCGCGACTGCCATTGTACTACTTCTCTCAGCGATCTCTTCAGCAGGCCAATCATCCGGGCCAACATGCACCATCTCGCCGCTGGGTGCCGGCCGAGACGACACTGACCAGGTTCGTCCATGTCTTTGCACCACGATTTAGTTCCACACAGTCTTGCTCAGGTCTTGGCGGCAATCGCGAAATGTGGTCACGGTGGGCGCACCGTGCTCCAAGATGGAGTGTTCAATATCACGCGGTGAGTCGAAGAAGTCTTCTGGCATCCAATTCTAATAATAAATTGGCAGAAAAATGACCTGGGATTTAGTCGACGCCAAGGTCGACTTGCATGGATTCCTGAGTGTGCGTCCCCATTATTGCCTGTCGGGTATCAAGCCAACGTCTCCCAGTTTGTGCCAGACATCGATTTTTGGCTGAATGCCAACAACACGTACCGAGTCGTCTTTATTCAGGTTGGTATTCCTCCACTTTCCGCCAAAGATGAATGAATTGAAGTGCGGGGGTGTAGAGCCAGGCATCTTGGTTCGTTATTACTGGGCAAGATTTCGAGGTCGATGCGCACAACACTGGAGGAATTCAAGGGAACGGCCAAGCGAGTATACTTTTTCGCATCCAATATCTCAAGTCGAACGCCATTCTTTGCAGCCCTGGTGGGATTTCTTCACGACCGTTCCACGGTTGGACGGAGATGGTCGCCCCATTGCTTTGACACTCTTCCGTGCTGTCCGTGGAGTGATTCGAAACTTCGCCATTGAAGCTCAACCGTTTTGGTGCAACTGTATCGCCGAATCGCAGAGCGTCGTCTACGATGGGATGCGCTGCAACGCCACCAACCAAAATGCGACTTTTGCTGGCCAGAAGTACGTCTGAAAACGCCTTGACGATGTGTTCATATGGTTAACAAAAGTGTAGCATCGTGCCGAACACTGACGGTCCTCCCAAACATTTGCTTTGAAACTCATGATCACTTAACGCGAATAGGTATCGACACATACCGCAGTGACGATGTTGCTCTTCTGAACTGGGACATAACCTGCGGGTGGGATATTTGTGTCTCGACCCAGTGATGACGTTGACTTGCACACAGAGATGATTGCCTCGCAATCAAAGGTAACTCTACGAACATTGTCGCGCAAAACATTACTTGCCGAGGAGGCAACGGAATCGCGTTTGGGTCCCTAGGACAGTATTTCAATCTGGTATGGGAATTCTAACTCTTGATTGCACGACCAATGTTGAATACCTTTCGCTGCAGACCGATATCGTTCAGAACGTTTTCATGGAAAATTTGACGGTATCACTGGTCTCAAAAACGAGGTTTGACTCACTCAGCTCCTATATAGATGACCCGCATTAACGCCTCCGTTCAACCAAATATGCAAAACGGGGTGAGTTTGGAATTCAACCAACAAGGTGTGCCTCGGCTAAGCTGGCTGAACATAGGTCTATTTCAAGTCGTGGGATGGTTCAATCAACGGCGTCCCCCCGACTGGCGGCGGCGCAGGGCCCGGTCAGTCTCCCTAGGATTGAGCTGCCGCGATATGGACTTATCGCCGGTTCAGGCTTTGCACAAAACATTACCCTGAAGAATGTCGTCCTTAATCAAGTAAATCGACCCACCACCATTTCCCAGACGAACGGAGGTCATTCGTGAGTGGCCATTGTCCACTAATTACCGTTCTGCTGAATTGGAAGTGCGTAGGGGTGACCTCCCATCGATGTACAAGTTCGAGGACATCCATTACGAAAATTGGACCGGGACGGCTCTCACTAATGAAGGTTCGTATTCTTTCTTAGAGGCTGTGGCGACTTCCTCTGACGGGAGTCGGCGCGAAAAGTCATCGCGCTTGAATGCAGTGCAGCAGTGAACTGTACGGATATAACGTTCGAAGCATTTAACGTTACTATACCGGCGGGAGAGACGCAAGAGATTGTCTGCCAAAATGCGGAAGACGTCTCGGGCTTGGGAGGTGAGTCATACTTTCAAAAAATTCCTCGTATTGGCTCATAATCCCTGCAGCGGCCTGCTCCTGAGGTTAAACGTTGGACTCGAACTGTACTTTTACTTTCCATTGAGAATATTCCGTCCCCCCGTTTGCTGCCGTATTATCGGTTGAATTGTTGATACCGCTGAGCCGTAATGACTCCCAAAGAAAACCCTTTCATGATTTCACAACGCAACTGCCCTGACAATCGATGAACCATTCCAGGAACTCTGTTCATTCGACAATGTGCACCAGGGGTGATTTGGGCACAAGGCGTTAGGTAGGATCGACGAAGGATGCAACCGTATACGCAGAGTCTAGTAGAGTGTGAAATGACACGTATACTAGGTTGAATCTTGCCTTCGCGAAAAATCCAGCTGTCGATCATGAGGACTTCAAGTTTCTTGTTCTTGATACCGCCCTCGGTACCTCTGAGTTAATTGGTGCATTGCATTGTTTTAAGGCGCCACTAATCCGCTCATCCGCCTTTGCGGACTGACAGCTGCAGAACCGTGTCGACGGCGATTCTGAGTTCCAAAAAGGAAGGAACAATTCCTAATCCGGCCTCGACTAGGGTTAGGGTTCTCGGATCTTCTTACGCCGCCATGCAGGGTCTACGACTGCGCGCACTTTCGCGGAGACTAGGCACTCGCAGCTACGCCATTCCGGCAACAACAAACCTGGTCAATATCGTGGAAGTTAGCCCCCGAGACGGCTTACAGAATGAAAAGGGTGTAATACCGGTCAGCGTCAAAGCCGAGCTCGTTACGCGCCTTGGGAGGGCTGGCGTTCAGATCATCGAAGCTGGAAGCTTCGTCAGTCCAAAATGGGTCCCACAGGTAGTCTAGTTACTCAATTACACAAGAAGAAAATGCTGAAGTCACCAGATGGCGGGAACAGCGGAGGTACTATCGCAAATGGAACGCCTCCCGAACGTGCGATACCAAGTTCTCGTACCGAATCAGAAGGGCCTCGACGTGGTGACCGCTCTACTTGCAGAAAAGCAGGTGTCCCCACCTTTGACGAACGAGATTTCGATATTCACCGCCGCGACCGACGCCTTTGCGCGCGCGAACCTCAATACTACGACGGCCGAATCGCTGGCGCGACTAGCGCCCGTTGCGCGTGCAGCGCTGGATCACGGCCTACGCGTGCGAGGATACGTGAGCGTCGTCATCGCGTGCCCATATGAAGGACAGGTCGACTATGTCCGTGTGCGGGAGGTCGCGAAGGCGCTGTTAGACATGGGGTGCTACGAAGTTAGCCTCGGCGATACTGTGGGTATGGGTACGCCGCGCCAGGTCTCCGAGATGCTCGAGGAGGTGAAGAAGGACGTGCCTGTGGAGAAATTAGCTGTGCGTCCTTATTTCATTCAATCTTGATTTTTTACAAGGATATACTAACGCGATACGCAGGGACACGTACGTGCTTTAACCAACATGTTTATACTCACCTCACAGTGGCCCTAGTTCCACGATACCTACGGAACCGCCGTCGCCAACGTACTTACAGCGCTCGACCACGGCGTCCGCACCATTGACGCCTCAGTCGGCGGCCTTGGTGGCTGCCCGTACTCCCCCGGGGCAACCGGCAACGTCGCCACAGAGGACGTGCTCTACGCTCTTCAGGGCTCGCAGTATCACGTCGCCGGTACCGCAGATGGCACCATCGACCTCAATAAGATGGTCGACATCGGGTGGTGGATTAGCGAGCAACTGGGACGGGAAAGCGTCAGCCGGGTCGGGCGTGCTATTCGCTCGCGCCGCGAGATGGAGGTAAAGGCGAAATTATAATTAGTAAGTTTGGTACCAAGCTGTATTCTAACGTTGTATCATCGCGGTTTCGATGCGTTCGCCCACACACGCCTTTCTTTCTTTACCGGCCAGAGGGAAGATCAAGATTGCCAGCGCCGGTGCAGGCTTACTGGTCGTTCTCTTCAAACTCCAATTCGACATCGAGTGGTTTTCGACATCAAGTTCATTCATCTTGGTTCTTCCTGTCAGCTCACTACACGTCCTGCGTCCCCTCAAGAGCAACGAAATGTGCGGAATTATGCGCGACGGGAATTCTAATTCACTTTTTTGGGGGGGTGAGTGAAACGGAATCGCGGTGAATGCGAAACGGTATCACAAGAACGGTTACAGGTCCGATGGACGGAACCCAATTGTCGCAAAAAAACAAATTTGCCTTATAATCCCGGCACATTAGAATGGCCTTATAAGGCGGTTATAAGGCCTTATAAGGCGGTTGTAAGGGACTTCCAGGTTATAAGGTACTAATATGCGCTTATAAGATGAAAGTACTTCAATTAGTTTTTCCGACATTCACACACGACAATCAATGTACCACACCATGCCCACCCCGCATACCACCAAAATCGATGGATGGATGGATCGTTGGCATGAAGACATTTCATAATGAGCGTATCTCGCATAATGACGAATGAGTAAGGAAAGTATTGATTACTCTAGAAATGAACCTGTTATTAGTCACTTTTACGGCTTATTCAGAGAGGGTCGACTACGATAATTGGCCTGCATTTTTTCTCCTGACCCTTGGCGATTTGCTCAGATCAAGTTACGGTTTTACGCAAACGCGCTAGCGCTCCAAGGTACTGTAAGCCTGTAACAGTTCACAGTTCAAGTCCGAACGAAGAAATTCAAAATTCCCGCTCTTCATTCTGAGACCCGGCGCGCGCGCCAAGTGTCAAACGAGGTCGCCAGATGGTGCTGGAAAGAAAGGCTCGCCTGTTTCCCCAGGTTTGTGATTTCTTTCGGCCCGGGTTGTTGCGGGTAATTTTCTCACGGTTGATTATTGTAAAGTGAAGAAGCAGCTCGACTTGGTTTCCCCAAAGTCTGACCCCGGAAAATTTGAATAATACGAGTACTCAACACGTTCAAACGTACAAATACATCTGCGAAGTAGTCCGTAGCTCCGTTTTTAGATCCCACTCATGTGGTAAGCAACCGACCGCCGGACCCAGCATTTGTTCTTCGCATGTCTGGTTGATTCCACGAAACGGTAGCCAAACCACATTCTCAAGGCCACATTCGGCCTGCGTTCTTCTTTTCAAACGAGTCTGCGATGGCTTGGACTTGATTTACAACTTTGAATTTGGCCGACAATTATGTTGTAAGTTCCTCGGGGTCATAAAGTGTAAGACATTTTTTCTAATCCCTCGGGTGACTGACGCGTCGCGCGGGATGATTCTATTGAACGGACCCAGTTCCACAACTGTATTGGAATCCCGGGTTTCGCCGGATGCCGCTAAGGAATTACTGTGCTGATCAATTCGTGTGTGTTGAACTTCAGGACCAGCACGTCTCTCAGGGAATCTGGCCCCTAATGGAACGTCTGCGTCATCCCCCATTTTCGCCAATGTCATCGCGCTGTTGAACTAAGAGCGGCTGGCCGCCGGGAAACCCCCCTCTCGGATTGTTCAATCCCCGGATCAACGAAAATTCGGATGCCTTGAGTGATATCGTCACGGATAGAATCCCGGCTGCGTTTAATTTGCCTTCCCCGGCGTTTCTTTCGTTTCGAGCTTCTAACACTTCGATGTCAATGCTGGGGACTCAAGGTTTCCGTGAGTGCTTCTGATATGCCTGTTCGTATCGGGTGGGATCCGGTGACGGTACAACGGCGGGGGTAGGTACTTTGTTGAAACGATGGTTGTAGGGTCTCGGGACGCCGAACTTTCAAGCCATCAAGGCGAATAATCGTCGCACATGCCGCACATGGCAGACTTCAATTTCCGCCTTCAATCTATTTACGACGTACAGGATACGAGTTTGGACCGATCCTTAGTAGCGTTGATTCAAACCAACCCATGGAAGGCGGCGAAAGGATCATCGTTACCGGTGACTTCGGGAATCTCAACGGCGCCGCGAATGACACGAGCAGTCTTCGCGTCCGACAGATGCTCCACGAAGGCCAACGCCATATCGGAACCTAAAAGTCGTATGTAAGTATGAGAATCCTTATCATTCGACGCTCGCATATACCTGCTGCGACACCGGAGCTGGTCCACACATTCCCGTCGATCACCCAGCGTGCCTGGGGAACCCACTTAATATCCTTCGGCGTCGCACCCTGGACACTGTAGAGAGTACGCGCAATCGGATCAAGTGTGGAAGCAATTGATTTTATTTTCGGACATTTGATCCGACTGCATTATATTTGACTGCTTTTCGATGCATTCAGTTCAACTGTGTCCAAAGCAATTGGTCCCGATGCAGTCAATTTGACTGCATCCACAAAGTTTCTCCCTGCCCTCCCCACGACCAAATTGGGTAGCCAGAAGCTGAAATTCCTCATCGGTTTACGCTTGCTTGACGTGGAAGCTATCAACCTTGATCCGACGTACGTCAACCTCTCCTTGCTTCCTCCGCTATGTGCACTCTTGACTTTCAGTTCTTCGCGACAATGTTTCTCAGCCTCTAATTCGTCTCTGTGTCGCTTTCCACTCAGCCATTCTTCCCATCTACAAACTCGGCGGCACAACTCAACAAGATCAAATGCCTGGAATCAATATTAATGCACAAACTGTGCTCTCGTCGTCATTGGGCCGCACTTCCAGACCTACGAATCTTCCTAGCGCATGCTGCTGAATGGAAAGGACCTGGAAGAACCCCGCCGACTGATTTACCCATACTGAAGAATCGGTACGCCATTCGACGTGGGGCGTCCTTCACCAAACTGCGGACAGTATACGCCGCCGTTCATCGCCTGCTATCTGATAGATATCCACTACAATGCCGGCCCCTTGTGTCCTGTTCGGGAGTTAGTCTACACTCAGGATTGGTTTTGTTTTCAGTATTAATCACGCCGATTTGTTTCACTTCGTACACAGCCATACCAGCCCAGGCTCCTCACTTAAGCCCTCAAGTCATCGGTTCTCAAATCAAGCGACAGCTTTCGAGTTTTGGCCACGGTGGCCTGCGTCACGGGTCTGTCGCCCGCGCACCTTGGGCGAACATCTTTGGGGCACTCTGCTGTTGTTTATCGCAAGTGAAGGACCACGGGCACGCGTATCGCCGGCGCTCAGTTACAGACTTATTCATGTGCATCCCGCACTGCAACACAACCGAGTTTACGTATAACGGCTACTTTGTTCCCGCGGGAACAGTACTTTTCTGAAGGGCCTGGTGTGTCGATTGAAGATTCAAAAGGTATTGGGGCATCAATGACTCTGCACATCTAGGGCTATTTTCAACGATCCTGAGATATACCGGAAAGGAATTCCAACCCCCGAGAGCCTGATGCGGCATCTGGATTTGGGCTCAGGTATAGATACCCACATCTTTGAGAATTCGACCCTGAGTAACTTCCGTCGCAGAATCTCCCTGGTATACAAATGAGGGACAAGAATAATTTCCTCATTACTGCAACGGTCCTCTCGCCCTCCCTTGATGACGATGAACACCCCATCAAATATGAGCTGTTGTTCGCCTTCCAAGTAGTTCGTTGTTGATTGCCCGGGGCGTAAATCAGGTTCTTCTCGAATCCTTTCCTCCTGCTCTCGGAACTTGGTGTTCGTGGTGCTGAAATCTCTGGTTGATTCTCTCTGGAGACTGCCTTTGTTACGACAGCGATGAAGGTGGCGGAATACACAGGAGGGGACTAACTACCTCTGATTGTGTGAGTATACTTGGGGGCAAAATCGTGCTGCTGTCTCCAAAATACCTGATCTGGAAAATCCATCGGGGCTCTACTCTAAATTTATCCTGCGGTTTCGAGTGTCTCCCTCACCAAAGAAGATTTTTGAATTTGGCACCAGCTTGTGCGTACGCCGTTCCGTTGTTACAACACTTGGCGTGTATTCCGAGGTTTTTATATTTGTGTGGGCCCCAATCTCGTAGTCCTCTGGTGCGTCTCACCCTTATCCAGGATCCGGGTATTGGCATTCCGGGTATGTTCTTCGTACTTGCTTGCACGTTTCGCAGTCTTGAATGCCCGGTAATTCCCTATTTTGTGCCGTCGGCCACGCTTTATAGGATATTCTTGTTGTACAGTAGTTGAGGCATCAGTGACAGCAATGAGGTACGAGTTTGCAGCTGTAACATAAGAGACTAGGCAGCGGTTGAATATGTCCTTTGAGGTGTTGGACCAAAGAGATGTCCTCACGCATACAATTCAAATGCAAGGCGAACTTAGATTTTCAGAATAATCATACGACATTTACTCAGCTGCCACTGGCAGACTGCAGTGCATCCGGACTCTATGGTGCATTTCACGATCTGTTGGCGCGTTACGTCCTATTTGGCTCAATTCTAGACGTTCTGAGGGCACCAGTATTTCGAGGACTTTTATGCCAGATTATAGCCCACAGAATTTAAACTCGATAGTTGAAATCAAAAACTCGCGAACAGGGGCTTTGTTTGTCGTTGTTATTCCTACAAGCTCTACTGCCGCTCTTGTCTTCCCACCACCATCCGACGGCCTCTGCGCGTGTCCCTCGCCGCTACTCCAAATTTTCGATACTCAATCGGCTCAAACTATCCTCAAACACGTCCAGCGCGCTTCACAAGTCCTCAGGACGCGAAACGAACCACTCAACGGTGGAATACAGTTTCCACCAAGAAGGACGCGTAAGTCGATGTACACTTCGCCTGGGATCTTAAAAACTGACATATACACCCTCATAGATGTTATACACACTGAGAATTGTCGAGATACGCGTCTCAGGTAAGACTTTCCTTTCTCTTGTTGTTTTTGAAGATTTCTGGGAGCAATTCGGGTGCTGGGGTGCTCGGGGACAGCACATGGACCCAGCGCTCTCACCTGCTGTTCCTACTCATTTCTTACCCGCTATTCTGCCAACCGTTTACTCACCCTTTGCTCTCAGACATGATTTTGCACATTCGCAGTCATCACTTGTACCAGGACTTGAAGTACCCGTGCTCCAAACGCACCTCTCCCGCTCACTATCTTTCATCGGAACACGACCTCGCCTCCGAACACCTCCGCCTCGCCGCCATCTGCGAGGGCACCGAACAAGGCCTTGGGTGCGCAGATGAAACTGGCAAAAAGTGAGTGTTATAGTCTTGCGTTTACATTTTTTTCGGGCGTCTGCGTCATGAAGCATTTGAGGCAGGGAGTAGAGGAAGGGCCAGGCGAACGCGTCAGTCTGCATGCACCTGCGTCCCGGCGTCGTTGGGAATTGTATGCGACACGAGGGTGCATGCTTCATGCGCATGCCCGCATGGCCATCTAGAACGAGAGTGGTGGTGTCTTGCGCGTGTAAGTGTGCGCGGAGGAGGTTGGGCATACCCCACCCGCAAGTCGCAACCGGTGATTTTGGGTGCTGGGTGCGGTGCGGATGCGACGTCTCGCTCGCTCGCATCGGGTGTGGACGCATACACGTCGAGGACAGCGCGACGGAGGTGCGTGTCCTAAGATATGTCTTTTTTTCGCTTCTGGCCCGCCGCTCCCTTTCTGGAGATGCGCCCGACCAGGCGTCGTATTCCTCCATCTCCTCTTATCCTTCTGTTACTCCTCCTCTTTTTGTCTCCTCCTTATACCCCTTTTTTGCCGTCAAAAACAATCTGATGCTGACCCCGATTGGCAGATTTCCCAAAAAAAAATACCCCAAACCGTCGGCCCCGACAACGCGATAGGCTTCATGAACGAGAACGGGGGGCAGGACTATAAGATGTGTCATTGTGCGTCTATTTTCTGCTGTGACTTTGTCTTTTGTGGAGGAAGGGCGTTTTTTTCTTTGTTTTTCTTTTGTGGAGGGAGGGTGTTTTGTCGGTGTAGTGCTTTTGTGGAAGGGTAGAGAGGATGTGTGGGGTTTGCAAGAGGAGGAAGGGAGGGAAGAAGGAAGAGTGCGGACAAGCTGCGGGCTACGGCGGTCTTTTCGTCGTCCGCGTGCGCCTCGGCAGACGACAGGCAGGCGAACGGTACCTGTCGGGCTCGCCGTCATCGTCGTCCGGGCGGGAAGACCCGATGCACGTCGGTCGGGTTCTGGCTACGACGATTTCGCCGTCCGCGCGCGCCTCGGTGCCGGTGCTTGTCCAGCTCGTCGTTACTGGGCGGCAAGACGGACGTCCATCGCTCGTCGGTGGGGTACGCGCTACGGCGGTATCCGCTCGTCCGCGTGCGACTCGCGGGCGAACGCCTGTCCACTTTGCCGATACGGCGGGAAGAGCGATGTGCGGTCAGGTGCGGGCTACGGCGAAGGTTTTCCAAGATGCTCTGTGCGCCATCGGGGACGAGGGGAGGGTGAACATGTAGTCAATGGTGCCGTTGAACGAGGAAGTCGATATCCTTCCCGTGCGGGAGGTTGCCTGCACTCACTTTTTTTTCGCCGCGGGGACTACGGCAGCGCGTGGGTGTCAGCGCTCGACTCGTAGCAGCCGCCTGGATCCGTTTATTTTCGGGTGCTCTCGCGTGGCGTCAGCGGCCGCGTCCTCCTTTCCACCGCACTCCTCATCCTAGCGCCATGAAGGCGACAGCCCGGGGGGGTTTTTTTTTTCCTTCCCTTTTTCCGTTGACCTGACATTGCGTTTGACTTGATGTACAGTGCAGGCTGGCGCTCCTCTACGTGGAAGGGGACGCCTACTGGTGCGAGCACCGCCACCTTTGGGGGCCACAACATTCATCTGCACGGACACGATGTAGCGGGTTCGTTCCTCATTCGGTTCGGTGTTTCCGTTGACTCCTAATCTTCTTATAGCTTTGCGAAATTCTCCGGACTTCTCGCCATCCCAGATAAGTACTTTCAATGTCGCACGTCGCAGGCGGCTGAGATTAGTCTTCATCTAGTGCATGGATATCGCCGTTCGTCAAATGCAAAGCGAAGACCGTAGCAGATTCCTTGGCCTCTATTCATCTCAACTCGGCGTATTTCGTTAACAGTCCTTCCCCTGTTTTTATGCTTTCTTTGCTGACTTCTCATCTTATTTGCAGATGTATGCAATTCCGTACTTATTTTCTGCAGGCCGGGTGGATTCGGTCATCGGCGTCCTTTAAGTGGTCCCACGGCTAGATAAACTCGAGGTGAATGCACTGCCCAGTTCCTTTCTTAACTTTATTTTACTGACTTCCCATTTACTTCACCCAAGGTCGATTGAAGAGCTTTGGTACCGTCGAGAACGCGGCTATGTGGTGATTTTTGGACTTCGTTTGTAAGCCACTGACTTGGACGTTGGAAACAGGCTTCATTTCGAGGCGTCTTCGGTAGGCTCATGGACGTAGATTAATCGATGTAGTAGTGTACATTGAATACAGATTTGTGAACCAAACCGAGTGATATGAGCAATCAAATGAACTGATAGCGCGCAGTCGATTCAACTACCCGGAAACAGTCAATCTGAATGTGAAAGCGCAATCGGACCGACTGACTAAATGGCCGAAATGCAGTCGGATTGACTGTGTTCAGACATTCAGATTAAGTGCCCGAGAGCAGTCGAATCAAGTGTGTCCACACATTCAGATCAAGTGTTTTGGCGCACTTGATCCGACTGCGCAGACTCTCTACAGTGTGGAACATTACTTAGTTGTGGGAGCTGGGAAGTGAAATTCGAGACAAACACACTACAATGGCGCGGAAGAGGAACTTGTTGGTGGTGGCTCGCTTCCCCGACAGCACACCAGCAAAGGCGAGCTGAGTCGCGCCTGCGCATACGGAGATGACATACTTGGCCTTGGGCGCCTGCTGCGCGATGAACGTGATTTCTTCCGCTGGAAACCCATGTTCTCCGGTTTCGAAATTCGGGATGGGGCCTACAGGCGGCCGTTAGTACAAGGCATGAGCTGAACAGCAATTGTGTTAAGTATGTACCTGCAGGAACCCAGATGATATCGAATTGCTTTCCGGAAGCAAGGGCGTCCGCATAGGTCATGGTCGGATTGAATGTCGGGGAAGACCGTCCTTTGAGGGAGACGACCGGGTCCATGGTGGGCGACAGGTATTCCATTTTCACGCGGTATGGGACCTCTCCCATGGCAGGGCCGAACAAAGGGTTATCCACGTCATTCAGACCAGAAATAATTTCCATGGGAGGGATGAAGTCCGAGAGAGTGACCCCGTCCGAGATACAGATTGCGATACTGAGGATTTGAGGCATGTTATTGAGGAGGGATGGTGTTCTGCAGTTTTTCCTGTGCTGTTAAGTATGTGGCCAAGCTGCCGGCGCCGACGAGATGCGTCAGGTAGCTATGTAAGTCTGCTGCGGAACCACGAGATGGGCCATTACTACAACGCCACCGAGACAGTATGGCAGCTTAGTGTTCACCACCGAGAAATTCTTGATGTTCTTAGCAATTCTTGACATCCACAACCCGGGTGCAGCGTGGGTCCGCATTCAAGATGGAGTAGATGCGCTAGAGCAGTTTCGAAGTCCTAGATCCAGGTCATTTGTCTTTAAAGCTAACGCAAAGAAGCCAACAGGGTCGAGTTGAAAAAGAAAGCGCAGCAACGAGAGACCTATGAACAGAAAGGACAAGCGATGGTGGCAGTGCGTTGTGATGGGATATGGTGCCGTTTTGAGCCGGAGGTTCAAAGTTCACGGCGATGAATCGTTCGAGCCACGGAGAAATATTTTGTTACTCGTTGCCTACATGCAGAGCAGTTACATGTCATGATGAGTTCCGCAGCAACAATTCAGTGGTCATCTGAGGACACTTCAAGTTGAGCCGGCGTGACGCGTCAGTCACCCGAGGTATTAGAAAAACCCCGATAATCAAGGAACCCTCGTGGGACGCCGAGGAAACGCGTGTACAACACAATTGTCGGCCAAGTACATGCATGCGAAAGTTGTAAATCAAGTCCAAGCCTCGCAGACTCATTCGAAAATGAAATGAAACGTGTGGCCCAAAAATGTGGTTTCAGGCTACTGTCTCGTGCAATTGGCCACATTTCCGAAAAACGCCTCCAGCAAAATATTCCGCGGCAAAGTAAGAAGACAGGGGTTTCTTTCGTTCCAGGGAGGACGACAACTTGAGGCAGCTCGTTGCCAAACACGGACAACTTATAACCGTATCTCAACAAGGAATTAAATTGTCAGGATCCATATAGTTACGTTGGATCCATCCAACGCTGAATTGACTCAGACTTTAAGCCGGTCTGGGCAGCAAAATTTCGTGGCATTTGCTTTTGGCTGTGACTTGGCCGGGACCTTGGCAAGTTTGAAGTCGGTGCTGGCGAATGCGAACCGGAAGAAAAACACAAAGTGGCTTCAACAAGCGAGTTCCGAGCGTCAACGGTTGAAGCGTCTGTCTTTGAGAGACCACAAAGTGGCCAATTCGATGCTCCCAGGATCCTAGACGACCCCCCTGTGATTCTGTTCGCAATCGGAAAGGACCAATTACTAATGTGCAGCTCGGCCTTTGGGCATTGATTAGTAACCCCGACAGTTCAAGTAGGAACAAGTAGAATATTCTAGATATAATTCCTGTAGTATATAAGCTCACTGTGGCATCCCGCTAGAGCATCTGATTGCTCTGAAGCAGCCTTCTAATCAACAGTGCTATTGCAACCCTACCTCCTCTTATTATATTCTCGCCCTCCCCGCTTATATTCACAACAGTTTCAAAGTTTGAAGGGCCTAGAATCCGAATCGAGCGGATGAATCAGTTTGGCAAAACTCGTACCAGGCGCTAGAGACAACGGTAGAGAATTCCGCTCGTGCAAACGAGGTAATCAGCTATAGCTATCCAGGAACGAGCTCAACTGTTATGGCGTCTGCCTTGGACTCAACCGCGTTTTTATAGCGCCTGAAAGAGACGGACCGTACTCACCACCTGAGTAAAATAGGGCTAGAGGACTAAGAGTCGACCTCGGAGTCGCTAATAAGAGAGTGGTAGCGCTGTGACCGAGAATTTCGAGGCCTCGGGCCGAAAAAGCATGTCTCATAAATTCCTTTCAGCTTCGTGGCCTGGGTTTGCCCTGGGTCCTTCAGGGTGCAGGTTCGCTAGTGGGCTTGGCGTAAGACGGCAGCGCAAAGTGCGAGGTTCAACAAATATTCGATTATCGGCGGTGCGAGCACGCAGTAAGTTCGAAGATGACTTGTCCAAGCGGAATTTGGGCGAGACCAGGCACTGGCGTGGTGAAAGGAAAGATCCACGATCAGTGGCGGTGCTCAGGATGATCCTTGTTTGGTCCTGTCCCCGTGACTCATCGCGGTTTGTTTCCTGTCACCACGCAAACGATGCGCAGAGCACAAAGTGTTCGCAACTACGGAAGGCCTTCCCTTGCTATCGGTGCAGATGATCTCGGCGTCCTCAGAGAAGGCAACGAGTCGAACGAGGATGTTCTTCGGCGGCAGTTAATTGACAAGGACAGGGAGAACGACCGGGTTTGTTATTTGAGCGTTTGAAGGCTCATTGGGGAACTTATATCTTTTATGCAGCTACAGACCCAAGTCGAGGCTCTTCAGGCGCAACTGGCCCAAAGGCCACCAATCGAAAATATCCAAGAACTAGAGAGGGAGCACAAGAGTCTGGGTCTGTTGCTTGATGGCACGCAGCGTGAAAACGAGCGATGCATGGCCGAGATCGAGCGGTTCGTTGCATTATCATGGGTTGCATGCGGATGACTGACTCGTACCAGGGGGAGGGCCCGCGAGAAGATGTTGGAGCGTGAATTGGCAAGGCTGGCTGGAGAAAACTGGCAGGTGCGTTATTTGGCTCTTGTGACTGTCGATTTATTAATTATCTGTAGTCTATGCTGGAAATTCCGCCAGCAGGTGCACCGACGATAAACGGGCGATCGATGCTCCACCAGCGCTCTAATACCCTCGGCGCCATGCCCTCCCCTGTTTTATCGCATGCCCAACCTCAGAACACGACAGCAACTCCCCCGTCGAGTGAACCGCCGGCTGCTGTGGACCGCCAGTTCCAGCTCGAACAGCAGCAGGCGACGCTAGCCCACATCGAGCAAGTTCGTATGCTGATCATGGGAATGGAGCAGCGGCTGCAGACTCGGGAGGATAAGCTGGTGAAGAGCGTCGAGCGTGCGGAAAACGAGGGACGGAGGTATGAGCAGCTGCGAAGTGAGATTGCGAATATTTAACGTCGAGGCATTTCCGTCGTCTTTCTCATTGATTCACTCATTTGTACACGGGCGGGATTCGCTCTCTTACCCGCATGTTAGAACTTTATCACACCTCGTTCATTGGGTTTTATATTACAGGCGTTATCATGCTCGAAAATCCTCAATTTGCAAGTCGCTCTATTTCTCGAGCTGCGTTTTGTTCGCGGAGTCAAACGACAACAGGTCCTCGTTTTTAAGTGCCGCCCAGTGCCGCGTTGATGTCGCGGCCGCCGGCGAGAGCGTGCGGAAACTTGCCGCGGCAAACCCAAGGCTGACGTCCGCTCCGGGATATCCGCATCCGACTCTCTCACGGAGCCAGTTAATCTGTTAATCTACCATGGCAGATGAGTGCGATGTCCTGATTATCGGCGCCGGCAAGTTCCTCCGTCCCATTATGTTCGACTCCTATTCACTTTAACAATGCAGGGCCCGCCGGATTGTGCCTACTCTGTTTCCCGAGCCTAGACGACGACTGATTGTCCTTCCAGGATGCTAGGATGCTGGCTGGCTCGTACAGGCGTCAAGGCGCGCATCATCGACCAGCGGGCGACTAAAATCACTCGAGGGCATGCAGATGGGGTGCAGTGCCGCACGATAGAGATATTCCAGAGTTTCGGGATGGCGGAACGTATCCAGAGGGGAGCGAACGAGTTATCGGGTGCGTGGATGCGGTGCATCTACCAGACCAGTCTCAACATTCCCCGCAGAGGTCGTCTTTTACAATCCAGACGAGGATGGGAACCTAGTTCCAACTTCTCGCATTCCCGATACCGAGCCCGATACCTCCCGCTTCCGCCACAGCGTACTCAATCAAGGACGTATCGAAGATTTCCTCATCGACTGCATGAAGACCGGGGGTATGTGTTTTTGTTCCAGGCATGTAGTCCGTTCATAATATTATTTCCCCCAGGGTTGGCGGTGGAGCGATCGATGTCTCCCCTGTCGTTGGAATATAACGACAGTCCGACGGAAAGCCATCCGGTAACCGTGAAAATAGAACATTTGGTCCCCGTCGAAGATTCTTCAGACCCCACCAGCGGCCTATATCGTTCCAACATTCTTTCAGACGAAGAGTTCAATCGTTCAAGGCTTCGCGGCGGGAAAGTCGAAAACATTAAAGCAAAATACGTGGTGGGATGCGACGGCGCCCGCAGTTGGACGCGCAAGTAAGCGTTGTCCTCCGAATTATGTATACTCCTCACAGGTTTCCAGACAACTCGGATACTCCCTCGAGGGCGACTCGGCGAACATTTACTGGGGAGTGATGGATGCGCGTGGGTTTGCTTCGGATTCCCCTGTTCACCTGAACCTGACAACTCTTCGTAGGCCCTATCACAAATCTGCCTGACATCCGGGTTAAAGTCGTTCTCCATTCTGCAAACGCAGGCTCCCTGATGATAGTTCCACGAGAGCGGAACCTCGTGCGATTTTACATTCAGCTGGGAACCCTACAACCTGGTGAGAAAATAGTAGGTGTCCAGTGATTCCTCTAGCAATACCTCACTTTCTTTCGATAGGACGTGAGCGCGCAGAGCCCCGAGAAAATCATAGAAAGCGCCAGAAAAATCCTGGCCCCATATACTCTCGAATGTCCCGAAGTGGAATGGTGGTCGGTATACGAAATCGGGCAACGAATCTGCAAAACTGTATCTTTCAAGAATCGCGTCTTTTTGGCGGGGTCAGTTGCAGAGTATGCCTCACAATCCTCGCCTAACCGAAATCTCAGAGATGCATTTCATACCCACTCGCCAAAGGGAGGTCAGGGAATGAACGTTAGTATGATGGACAGGTTCGGCTTGTTGCCTCTTTTGCTTGACGGTCCTTTACATTTGCTTTTGTTGAACAGTTATAATCTCGGCTGGAAGCTCGCGGCCTGCGCGAAAGGGCTTACCAGTCCCTCGATCTTGGATACATGTTCGTTTCGTCTTTTGCTCTCATCTGACTTATCGTTAAATGCGCGCTCGTAGACGGCCAAGAACGCGTTGAAGTCGCCCGCCAGTTGATCGAATTCGACCACAAATTCTCTCGTTTATTTTCGGGGAAGCCTGCCGTTGCGGAATCCGAGGGCGTCAGCATGGAGGAATTCCAGGCCCTCTGGGTTCGGATGGGGAAATGGACGTCGGGAACTGCAGTGAAATATGATCCCTCATTGATCATGACGGCCAGCTCCCCGACGAAAACAGCGTTAGCGCAGAACGTTATCATCGGATCGGTGAGTCGTAGAGTTACGTTTTACTTTCGCTCATATCCATTCTACGGATGCAGCATTTTGAATCGCAGATGGTGGTCTGCTACGCAGACGCGCATGCAACCCAATTCGCTGACAGGCTCGTGTCCAATGGGAGATGGAGGTTGATAGGTATTGAGTACTCGAAAACCCGCCCACGGTAGTTGACTGACTATTTTCAGTATTTGCGGGAAACATGGAAGACGAGAACCAACGGCAACGATTCAACCACCTCTGCAACCAGTTAATGCACGCCGACGAATCACCTATCAAGAAATACACGCCACCCAGCGCCGATCTCAATTCCTTCATCGAGGTCTTGACCCTCACGTCCTCACCAAGGCGTGTCCTATCCTATTCGGCATTCCCCGAACTAGCGCGCCCGTTTGTCGGAAAATTCCGCTACCCCACCTACGACCAAATCTTCAGCGATGAGGTTTCGTACCTGGATGGTGGCGGTATGGCATACTCTGGGTATGGCGTGGACCCCGATGGCCCCGGGTGTGTGGTTCTCGTGCGGCCAGATCAATTTATTGCAGATGTCCTCGGGTTTGAACAGTGCGTTGAGAATTTAGGTAGGCGGGCACAATAACCTCGTGTTCAACGTCTGACGCAAACGACCCAGCTGTATTTTTTGATGGATTCATGATCAAAGCAAACTAAGTTGAATATCGGAGAACGGATTGGCATTGGCATAAATGACCCCCTTAGGTTGTGTGTATCAGTTAGTAATTGATTCATTCAGTACTAGTACATCGTCATGAGCAGTAGGGCGTAGCCACAAGTACAAGGTAAGCAGGGTCAGGTGAGTCATGTGAGATTGCGAGTATTCACTGGGAGACAGTAATTAGCGACGACCTAGTTAGCAGGAAACAAGAGCCTCACCGAAAAAAACATCTTGCTAGTCTGGTTAGCGTGGAGCTTCATAAAATCTTGTTTGTAGGCCTCGAGGGTCTCGGTGTTTTCAGTCGCGCCCGACTCAGATTCCCCGTACGCTTTGTTCGGGTCAAAGTGAATCTTGGCCCGAGCGCAGACCGTGTCCGCGTCTAGAACAGCCATTAAATCGTGGTGAGATGGAGGGCTTGATTGACACTCACAGTAGACGGGAGCAGGGATCGATACAGACCGCGTAGAGCCGGCATAGACGTGGCACAAGGCGAATGAAAGGGCTTGCATCGTATCCGCACTGAAAGTAAGTCAGCTACAATAGCGTCTACATGAAGGCCGCTCACCTCAGGCCGTTGTCCTAGAAGACGAGTCAATAAAAAAACACCCAGAGATTGTAACTTGTTTCACTCACATCATATAGCACCTGTACATAATTGGTGAACACCAGCCAACATGGTCAAAGAAAAATACCATACCGAATAATGACCTGGGCGGCTGGTTCCCAGAAGCCCACCGTGGCTCTGCAGGTAAAAGTCAAACTCGGTGGGATGACCAATGTCCCGATCGACAACGGTTCCGGCGGGGCAATTGCCACTCCTGTCCGCGTCCCGCTCATTGATAGGGAACAACCTAGTATTATTTATTGCATTAGAATATCAGCGCGGGAAGAATGCGTGAAAATACGTACCGCACATGGTGACGTTTGCCCACAACAACAAGGGTAATGGTCGGTCTGATGTTGAGGGATTGGCAGGCGGCTGAAAAAGGCTCAATACCGATAAGGACAATGACGATTGTAGGAACCTTTGATGAGCGGCAATTCTACCAGAGACATAAGCTTATGGGTGGCGAAACAGAAGAAGGAAATTTACCTTGGTCAAGGACCTGCTGGAACTGGCCTTCAGAGACTCCGTCTAGATGGACATTAGAAACAGACTACGGCCGGGGTAGAAAATGATACCTCGGTAGAATATCAAGCGCTTGGGCGCCTTAGCCGAGGGCGGTACCCTTTCGACTCCTTCGCGATACGACATATATTTCTCAAGCAAATACTGCAGCCGAATAAGATGCTGCAAACAAAAGAAGAAGAAAAGCCTACCTTCGTCATCTCCTGGAGGTCGCTGATCAGTTCTTGTCGGGAGGCCTGAACGCTCTGGATTGCAACGTATTTGGCAGCGTGGGAGTCGACGCTGGAGACTACCGCAGCGTAGGAAGGGCGACCTGTAGTACCCGCGCTGACAACATGTGAGATGGAAGAAGTGCCAAAAAATGAACGGAAAGCTGTACCCCGGATGCATGACGTCCGCACCCATCACGACGGTGGGGTTGTGCGGGTCGGACAGCAGCATAACTTGTGCAGGGTCCGTGATGACATTGATGCCGCCGAGCTTGACGTTGACCCTAACAAAGAGATGAGGCAACGACCACTAAAATGCGAAGCAAGACATACTTGAGCGCGACATTAGCCCAAAACTGAATTTTGGCATGGGTGCAGTTGCGGGACTTCAAGCACTGGGTTGGGACACCTTTCTACAGGGCGACTTCAGTATGCAAACAAGAAGATGGGAAGGACAACGGCGAACCGAAACGTCGCCCCAGCTGTGGATATACAATCAGAAAACGAAAGAAAAACTGGGTTGGGACATACTGTTTAACCATCGTGTAGATGTCGTTGCCGCCTTCCGGCAGAATAACCACGAATAACGTCGGCGGGACATTCTTCTCCGCGAAACAAGCGGCGCCCGCCGCCTGCATTTGCTAACAACGAACCAAACATGAGCTGGGTTACTGTATGGATATTTGAGATAACGCACAGGACCGATATTTCCTTGCCCGTTGATGCGGCGTATGACAGGAGCCGGGTGGGTGACGATCATGCCTGGAGTCGATTAGACGTTGAGATCCGACGACCGAGATGAAAAGAAATAATACCTGTGCTACGGCAGCCATCCACAAAGTCCCGTGCGACATTTTGCGCAAAGGTGTCGTTGAAGCGGACGTCGAAGATTACGAGAATCCACGCGGCGATGGTGGCTGGGCGGTAGAACTTTTTGTCGGCCCTAAAAAAGCATCAAAAAGGAACCATAGGTGTATAACAAACGTACATATTCCAAGCTCCGTTGCGGGGTTCCTGAGACGCACGACGAGATATAGATTAGCGGGAGCAAGTAGTGTGAATGTGGAGACATACGATGTTAGCGATCCTACTTCCCTGTCCATATGTCAACGTCGGAGCCCTCAAAACGCGGGCCTGTGTCGAAAGCACGGTATTGTCGACCGTCAATCCGAACTTGCGAACGTATTCGGATTGCCCGTAGGCCAAGGTCTAGGGCGCATGAGAAGAGGTCGAGGCGAAATATCAGGATACATACATTGAGACCTTGACGGATGCTATCGAGGCGATCCTTGGGCTTCATGGTGGCGAAGGAAACAAGGTCAGACTTCTTGTCGTCGGGGATTTCTTTGCGGACCAGCTGGCCCGGAAGGACCTTGCAGAACTCCAGCGGAATCAACGCGCCCTGTCCCACCTTCGCACAATATCAGTATAGGTGAAAGAAAAGAAGAACGAGCTTACCTCGACGCAAAGGAGGTTGGGGAACCTTAGAGCCCGGCCAGTGGTCTGCTGGTAGTAGTTAGCGACGGTCATGCTTTGACCGCCGCGCATGACGAAGGTAACCCCATTAGCGCCGACTTGAGTGAGCTTGCGCAAGACGCGCGCGCGCTCCGTTCCGGCGCCGGTCCTGCTGGCGTCGCGCGTGACGACGCGAATACCCGTGATAAAACGGGCGAGCTTGAGACGCTTGCGGTCGTCGAGCCTGGCCGAGAGGACGTTGGGGTCCCGTTCGTTGAGGAAAGCCAGACAAAGCGAGATGAGCTCGCCGGGCTGATACATGACACCGGTGGAGATGTCGACGTTGATGAGCATTCGACCGACGGCAGGCCGGATGCTCTGGAAGTACCCGCGCCAGAGGACGAGCCCGGCGCCAATGTTCCTGGAGCCTTCTTCCGTGAAGAAGGACCGACCCTTGATAGGGTACCTCTCGGACGGCTCCATGCGTATCACGACGTTGAGGGCCTGGAGCAAAGGTCAGAGATGTAAACGACGTGGACCAAGAAGGGACATACCATGAGCGCGGTGCTAACCGCGCTGTCTTGCGACTGGTTTCCTTCGATAAAGCGATGCAGGACTCTATGCGAAAAGTCAGGATGTTTTCCGATACATTACTGTTACACGTACTCGGTGTTGATCTTCGCGACAAGTGTGAGCCGAATCTTGTAGATTTTGGGTGGCCTGTCGTTATTCACGGGTGCCCCAGAAGCTTGAGGAAGGATCACATCGAACTGAGGAACGGTCCAGATTTATTCTGCAGCTCGATTCGCGTACATACCTCGCGCGAGTCCCCGCCGAGATTGAGCTCGACAGGTGCATACAAATTCTTCCGGCCATCGAAGCCGCAACGCGTCGCAGCGAAGACGTCGGGGGCTACATGGTCCTGGAGCTGCTTGACGAGCCGCATATTCATCGCTGTTGGAAGAGTCTTATCCGCCGATATAACTGGCATTTTGTGTCAGAACACTATTTATCAGAGATCCGGGGGCGTATACGTACCCACTATCGAAGAGAAGTCATAAAGTCAACCTAAAGATGAGTTCGGGAGACGCATGACGCACCGTCGTAGTGATAAATGGATCCTTCAGGCACTTTGGCCGTGAAAGAATTAACATTTATCGGGATGGGTTTCCCAACAGAGCCATATCCTGGGCGGCGGACACCGACGGTGGTAATGTGAGACGCTGAGGAGAATGTCAGGATGGAGAGAGATAGTGGACGAGGGAAACCCACGAGGCGCTTGATGAGGCGCTTGGGGAGTGCCTCCACGACCACGACCAGGCCCTGCACCCCCGCGAGCGCCACGAGCGGCGCCGCGATTTTGAGCGCGAGGAGGCATTGTATGAGTTAGACGAGTACAGTGGGTGTGGGGAGTAGGCTGTTAAGGGGGAGATGGTGGTGGGTGCAGACAGAGTGGAGACGCCCAATTTGGCAGTTCGCTAAGCGCGCGCTTTAAATATGTTTTAGGCGCCCGAGAGCACTTGACTGTCGAGCGTACGACGGTACCGATAAAGCCTGCTCAGGTGTACATGCCGAGAGGGAAAGAAGGACGAAATGTGATTGACTTTCAAGCTAACCAACACTTTTAATTACGTAGAAAAATTCGAAGGTACGAGTGTCAATGGATAAGAAGGAAACGAGGAAGGTACTCTGCAAATCCGCAGTAGATCCGCAGCAGGCGACGTATGTCGTCCGCCTGACACATCGTATCCCACCTCGGAACGAATAATCCACGGCCCAAATCGAGAGGACCCCATCGTCTTCGCCCAGCCGCTCTCCGGACGATACAGCACGAAGCACATCGGGACTCTCTTTGATGCTTCGACTTCTTGTGGCGCCTATCGAGGGAGCAGTTGTCCGTCGCCCGCGGGGCCCGTGCAGTCAAAGTGGATATGCAGCTTGGTGCTGGAGCCACTGTGCTCCAGCGCAAGCGGCACCCAACGCCAATGCAGTTTGAGCCACGATTCTGAGTCCCCCACCATGATGGTGGACCAGAATACAGGTTTTTGAGGGCGAAATCGCGCCAATGTTGGGAGACTTGGCTGGGCGATGGTAATCAGTGCGCTATTTCGCCGAGTATATCTGGACCGAGGAGTGAGATAGACATGCGGATGGAGGTCGGGGTCGAGGGCTGTTTGGATGAGGGAGACGTCCGCTTCGCTTCAGGCGCGCTGATAGTGGGGGTCGCGTCCCGAAGCAGCAGAAGGGGGAGCGCGCGTCGGTGAAGACGCACCGTAGGCGGGCAGCCCAAACTGGAGCGAATATGCGGTCGATGTAGGCGCTGCGGTCGTGGGGTGGGTCATTGCAGTGCGCGAAGATGGATGTCTAAGGCGGTCCCAAGCCCAAGAGCACCCGTCACGAATTGGAAGAATGCAGTAGATTGTTAGCGCTGTGTCGCCGGCAAAGTGGCCGGGGGTGGGTAATGGCTGGTCGGCAAGACCGGTTATGCGGATAAGGACGTCTACGACGGTCCCAAGGCCAAGGGCACCCCGTCTCGAAGGACAGCGTCCGCCCACCGATCCCACACGCCAGGGTAACGTGTGGACAGACTGAGGGCACCGATAAGTATGCCGTGCGACGTAGATGATGACGGGATTCATCGATACGCCCCGCATTCATACAGCAATGTCGGTGTCGCCGCGAGGCAAACGGACGTCGGGGTCCGCCCCACCTGCACGTCGTCAGCGAGTGACCATGATACAAGGGATGAGGACCTTCCACCGTGATACCAATTTTGGAGCCTTGTCCTGCGAGGAGTACCACTTTGCCCGAAGCACATCCCCACGGTGATCTTGACAGTCTTCGCGCTTCAGGCAGCCTTGCGCCTATTAAAACAGCTTGTAAAGTTCGTCCACGCGCAGTCGAAGCACCTGTAGATATATAGAGCGCCGGAGCCGTAGATCTATAGAGCGCCGGAGCTGGAGGATCGCATTGGCAGGACGGAGGGCGTAGAATCACGAAGGTAAAACAATGCAGTCGATTGCTCAAGACGACGTCGGGGGCAAGAGCTCTGCGCCGCTCGTTCGGTGGGCACGTCCCAGTCGGCCAAGTACTTTGAAGAATGGCAGATCAGAATCCAATAGGATCCTGGGAGCACGGATTGGTCGCTTTGTGTTTTTCTCCCGGTTCGCATTCACCAACGCCGCCTTCAAGGTTTCGCCAACGTCCCGGCCAAGCCACAGCCAAGAGCAAACGCCACGAAATTTTGCTGCCCAGGCCAGCTTATAAGTAGCTTGAGTCTCCCCAATTCAGCGTTGGATGGATCCAGCTCGATAGATCATCTTGGCGATTAAATTCCGCGCAAGCCGATACGGTTTCTGGAGGTAGAAGTCGTTGGGGAGCGGAAGGAATAAGTTGTCCATGTTTGGCAATGCGCTGCTTGTCGCACTCCCTGGAACCAAATAAACCCCTGTCTTTTTGGTTCTTTGCCACCGAATATTTTGCTTGAGGCGTTTTTCGCACATCTGGTCAATTCAACGAGACGATAGCACACAAACACATTTTTGGGCCACGCGTTTCTCGTTTCTCTTTCAAATGAGTCTGCCAGGCTTGGACTTGATTTACAACTTTTGCATTGACATGCATGCACTTGGCGACAATTGTGTTGTACACGCGTTTCCTCGGCGTCCCACATTTGGAGGGTTCCTTGATTATCGGGGTTTTTTCTAATACCTCAGGCTCGGGTGCCTGACGCGTCGCGCCGGCTCAACTTGAAGTTATGATGGCGTCCCGAGATGACCTAGATGACCACTGAATTGTGCTTGCTGCGGAACTAATCATGACATGTACCCACCCTACATGTAGGCCACGAATAACAAAAAAATTCTCCGTTGTTCGAAATCACTGTCGTGAACTTGAACCTCCGGATCAAAACGGCACCATATCCCATCACAGTGTACTGCCACCATCGCTTGTCCTTTCTGGCTCTCATAGGTCTTGCGTAGGTCTCCTTGCTGCGCTTTCTTTTCCAACTCGACCCTCTTTACTCCTTTGCATTATATTCAAGACAAATGTGCCAAAGACCTGAATCTGGACTTCGAAATTGCGCATCTCAAGCGCAATCCACTCCATCTTGAATGCGGACCCAATGCGGACCCACGGCGCACGATTGCGTATGCCAAGAATTGCCGAGAACATCAAGAATTTCTCGATGGTCAACACTAAGCTGCCATACTGTCTCGGCGGCGTTGTAGTAACAGCCCATCTCGTTAAAATCTACTTCCTTCCTTCCTTCCTTCCGTATACATAGCTACCTGACGCGTCTCGTCGGCGCCGGCACCTGGGCCATATACTTAACAGCACAGGAAAAACTGCACAACACCATCCCTCTCCAATAACATGCCTCAAATCCTCAGTATCGCAGTCTGTATCTCGGACGGGGTCACTCTCTCGGACTTCATCCCTCCCATGGAAATTATTTCTGGTCTGAATGACGTGGATAACCCTTTGTTCGGCCCTGCCATGGGAGAGGTCCCATACCGCGTGGAAATGGAGTACCTGTCGCCCACCATGGACCCGGTCGTCTCCGTCAGAGGACGGCTTGCACCGACATTCAATCCGACCATGACCTACGCGGACGCCCTCGCTTCTGGAAAGCAATTCGATATCATCTGGGTTCCTGCAGGTACATAACTCACCTTCTGTCCAGCTCATGCATTAACTAACGGCTGTCTGTAGGCCCCATCCCGAATTTCGAAACCGGGGAACATGGGATTCCAGCGGAAGAAATCGCGTTCATCGCGCAGCAGGCGCCCAAGGCCAAGTATGTCATGTCCGTGTGCGGAGGCGCGATGCAGCTTGCTTTTGCCGGTCTCCTGGCTGGCAAGCGCGCTACTACTAACAAGTTATTCTTCCGCGCCGTTGTGGTGCGTTTGTCTCAAATTTTCCTTCCCAGCGTCCACAATTAAGTTATGTTCCAGGGTGCGACGCCGAAGGACATTAAGTGGGTCCCCCAGGCGCGCTGGGTGGTTGACGGGAATGTGTGGACCAGCTCCGGCGTTGCCGCAGGTACGTATATACGAGCGTCGAGTGATAAGTGTTCTTCTACTTACATACGACTTTTAGGTTCCGATATGGCGTTGGCCTTCGTGGAGCATCTGTCGGACGCGAAGACTGTCCGCGTCATTCGCGGCGCCGTTGAGATTCCCGAAGTCACCGAGAAGGATGATCCTTTCGCCGCCTTCCATGGCTTGGTTTGAGTCAACACTAACAAGGATCGGTCCAAACTCGTACTTGTACGTCGTAAATATATTGTAAAGCGGAAAGTGTCTGCCATGTGGCATATGCGGCGATTATTCGCCTTCAGGGCTTGAAAGTTCGGCGTCCCGAGATCCTACAACCGTTGTTTCAACAAAGTACTTGTCCCCACCGCTACATCACATACAGTCACAGGATCCCACCCGTTCAGAGTAGCTTATACGAACAGGCATATCGAAAGCACTCACGGAAACATTGAGTCTATACCATTGACATCGAAGGGTTAGAAGCTCGAAGCAAAAGAAACGCCGAGGAAGACTCACCCCGCAGCCGGGCTTCTGACCCGTGACGATATCACTCAAGGCATGACACCCCTCACCTCTCAAACTCCCCACCCCATTCATCACGATCATCAACGGAAACCTTTTCCTCCTGGCACAATTCCCAGTCGGCACCTCCCCAGACCCGGACCCCAACCGCCCTGTGCATCGCTTGGTGTGTGGGGTCCCCAAAGCGGACGGCGACCCCCCTCACGCCCCCAGCACCGAATATCGACCGTTACGGACCCCATCTACTTTCCTCCGACCCTGCGGTTAACACGCACCTCACACACATCGAGGAGACCTACTGCTCCTCGCACTATGCGGTGCTGCCGATCGCTTCCTGTGGGCGCAGCCTAATAACGGAGCGATGGTCCTCCTCGTCGGCGACTTGGCGCACATCCACTCGCCCATCGGCGGCCAGGGCATGCCGCTCGGCATCCGGGACGCGATCAGCCTTGGACGCGCGCTAAAATTGCAGCTCGACTCGGATTCCGGTGCAGCGTCCGAAAGCTTGCTGGAAGAATGGGCCGTGAGTTGGCGGGAGTGCGCACTCGAGGTTATCAAGTTGACCAAGCGCACGATGAGGGTCATTACGGCGCAGACTAATATCTGGGCCCCGCTGACTCCGCGGCTGAGGCGGTCGGCATTCGCGTTGTTGCGGTTTGCGAGTGGGTTTAAGTGGGTCCAGCGGTCGGTTGCTTACGAAATTAGTGGGCTGGCGGAGATCTAAAAACGGAGCTAGCCACGGACTACTTCGTAGATGTATTTGTACACTTTGAATGAGTACTACTTATTTTGAGAAGGAAACTGTTTACTTGATCCGTTGTGTTCATAAAGCCCCAATCGGCCTTCTACTTCAACTCTAATCCAGTATTCGTGCTATTCGATTTTTCCAGAGTCTGACTTTGGGAAACCAAGTCGAGCTGCTTCCTCACTTTACAATAATCAAGCGTGAGAAAATTGCCGCATCAATAATCAACCGTGAGAAGATTACCTCGCAACAACCCGAGCCCAAGAAATCACAGACGTGGGGAAACAGGCGAGCCTTTCTTCCAGCACCATCTGACGACCTCGCGACGACGCTTGACACTTGACTCGCGCGCCGGGTCTCAGAATGAAGAGCGGGAATTTTGAATTTCTTCGTTCGGACTTGAACTGTGAACCTTGGAAGTTGGAGTGCCAGCGCGCGTCTGCGCAAAACCGTAAATTGGCCCCAGAAAATCGCCTCCTACTATAAGTACCACAAAGAGGAGATAAGGGTCAGGAGCGTAAAAATGTCAGGTCACATAGAGTGTCTTATGTAAGATACGCAATGTCTCCATGCCGATCTATCGATCCAACGATTTTGGTGGGCCGGGGTGTGCATGGTGGTACATTGATTGACTGATGCGTGGGATCTGTCCATTTTCGCTTTGAATTTCTCTTCACGCGCCCTCCCGCTCCGCCATCGCGCCCTTCTCCATGTCCGAATCAGCCGCCGCCGCCTCCCTCGTTGCTGGTGCAGTTGATGCAGGTGCCGCGGTTTTGGTAATACGCAGGTTCTTGATCATGATGGTCGCGATGAGCGCGAGCCCGGCCACCGGGACACCCACCACGAAGACAACTCGCAGGGACTGTGGGTGGGTCGAGTTAGCATTGGAGAGTCTCAATTCAAGTGATTAAGAAAAGATGCTCTCACCTCAGTGTAGCTGCGCACGACACCAGCAATCATATCTAGCGGGCAACGCAGATCGTATCGTGGTGGGGCTCTCCTTGACGATCGCGGCAGGAGCGTTGGGCGCGTACTTGAGCAGGTTCTTCGTGAGCTGCGACGCGAAGATGGGCTCTGCGACACCGAGCCCCAGGGCGCCGCCCAGGAATTGGGCGAACGACGCCATAGAGGTCGCCTGCCCGAGGATCCTGGGGGTGTCGCGGAACTCAACTTGGACGGAGAGCAGTGAGTTCTGCAACGCCATACCGATGCCCACGCCCGCCAGGATCTGGAAGCCGATGAGTTTGGCAGCTGAGGTGGTTGCGTTGAGGGTGTAGAGGAGGCCGGACCCGATGGCAAGGAGAATCGGGGAGCCGACGAGGAAGGGCCAGCTATAGGAAGATGAGAACGATGGGCTGGAAAGAGGGAAATGAATGAACGCACTAGTAGCCCCATCTGCTGACGATTTGCCCGGCGCTCATGATGGTAATGACGGTCCCGAGCATGAAGGGGATGAGGTCGATGCCCGATTTCGTCGCGGTGGAACCACGGGCGGCCTGGTAGAAGATGGGGATGTAGTACGAGAAGATAAGGTATGAGAACCGCGTGAGGAAGCAGAATGCGAGGATGGCGTATCTGTGGAATCATTTTCAGTTGAAAGAAAATCGAGGAAAAATGGGCGATTGCGCACATCGAACGGGATTTGAATATGCTGGTGGGTACCATGGCCGTTTCGTCGAGATATATCTCCCATGCAATGAAGACCCCAGTTAGGACGGCCGCCAAGACGAAGCACTGAGGGATGTCAATTGTCAGTATTGATTAAAGAAGGGCGACTCACGATGATAACGGCCTTGTCGCCCCAGGGCTTTGTGTTTCCGCCCCATTGAAGAGCAAGGACAAGAGCTGTCACCGCACCAGATACGAGAGTCGCTCCAACAAAATCAAGATGCCGAACTTGTTCCATGATGTCTCGGAAGGACCGTTTCGTTGGGTCGGATCCCAAAGGAGGCGATGCCTTTAGCATGAACAGAACTCCCAAGACGGAGATGCCACCCAGCGGTAAATTAATCCTACGGGAAGATAAGTCCAGGAATAAAGAAAAAGGATGGAACACCGACCAAAAGCACCATCGCCAAGTAACGTGGTCAGTCAGGGCGCCTAAAAGTTTTAATTTGCGAGGACCAAAGCGCGATTACACTTACCGCCCATGAGGGGTCCCACTACACTACTCACGCCAAACACAGCACCGAACAAACCGAACAAACGGGGACGATCTTCGAGACGCGTGACTTGCGAGATAATCTGGATCATGGCGACGACTGGAGGGAATATCAGACCAAGCACAAGCAGAAGCCGGACAGGAACTTGCAAATTCCTGCCGCCCCGACACCAGACACCGTCCTTCCTGCGATAAGCTGGCCGACGTTGTCCGCTAGCCCACACACGAGACTGCCCAGCTCGAAGATTGCAATTGCAGATACAAGAACCCACTTCGCGGGAAATATACGAAGGAGTTGGCCATAAAACAGGAGGAAGACCGATTGCGTGAGGATAAATGACGTGGATACCCAACCCTGGAGGGAGAAGGCCTCAAAGTCGGATGCTATGCGCGGGAGAGCGGTAGCCAAAATTGTTTGGTCTAAAGCGACGCAGAACATCGAGAGCATCCTTGGCTGTGTCAGAAGGCAGAAGGGGTCGAGGAAAAACACAAACATGCAGGTAAAAAGGACCGCCAATTTGCCGCCGGTCAGAATGGTACTGGGCTCTAGTGTCGGTGGGGGCGGCGCCTTCTCATCTCGAGGGCCGGAGGGAGCATCTGCTCCAAGAGTGTGCTCCGAAGACGAGTGGTGCGGGGACGGTGCGTCGACTTGAGAAGGCATGGAGGGCAATGTGCGTGATCGCGGCGAAAAACAGCGACTGCTTTTAGCTTGACGCGTCGTGAGTTAGAAACAGTCAAGCAACCCTCGGACGCATGGCCGCAGTGCGCGCGCCGCAAGCGCGCCGTTTTCATATTTCGGGAGATTATCCGTGCCCGACAAGGTGAAAATGTGTCAAGTTGATGATTGCCTATGATCAATATAATTGCTTGATCGGGGCGACAATCTTCCAACTCAGACGGACAAAAGGTAAGCACGGCGTTCGAAAGCGCGCCCACTCCGGTCGCGCCGCGCGAAGCGAATCCATTGCCGCGAGGCCATCTTCGGCCTGAAGTAGGCATTTCAGATATGCTTCACTATATTGACACATGGCACAGCCCAGAATACAAACAATGAGCGACAGAGTGGCGAGCCAGCTGGCGAGCTCGATGAGCGGATGAGAGAGAAAGGAAATGCTGTGCGTGGGACGCTCCGCTCGGCTGTTGCTCGGCTCGACGCGGGATGCCGGTATTGCTGTGCTCATGCTCGGCATGTGGTTCAAAAAGTTGACAACTGAAAATAACGGATCTGACCTCACGGCTCACCAGGTCGCAAGGCCGTTTTACGCCGGCATGAACTATTTGGGCATTATCTTTGTTGGTGATGAGGATTGAGATACGCAAAGAAATTTTCGACATCTTTCTCGATATCGATGTTGATGATCGCTTTGTGATTGGTATAATCACGATTCATCGACGACTCATGCCGTCGAAACCGGAGAGTAACGAGATGCGGTGTCTTTGGGATATTTTCAACGCCGTATGCAAGAAACTATGTGGTTTTTGGACATCTGAGGCTTGACAGGCTCTGCGGTCTGCCAATCATCTCGACGCTCGTAGACAGTATGCATCTTACAATCCTTCAAATTCTTCCCTTAGAGGGTTTTACACTTTAGAAGCTCTTAAATTTCCGCGTCCGACCTCCTTTTCCCAAGCAACGAGCATGGCGTCGTCTCCGGTTCCACCTACATTTCTTACGACCGCCCATCAGTCGGAATACGACGGATACAAGTACAAGAAGATCCTTCACATACAGCACGTGCGACTCCAAGAGGTATCTACTATCTATCTCAATGGCGGGAGGGTCAACGCTGGCCTAATAGGCGCGGTGCACCGACTTTCCTTCTCCGAAAATCATTTTGAGTAATTCCTAGAATACTCCTATGGGGTAGATCCTGGGTACCGATGTCATTGAGAGCTAGTTCATTCTCACTCTGCTCGCTCCTATTGTTGTTCCCTCTATCTATCGCCCAGTGTCAGTTTGGCACATTTTCATAGCGTGGATTAGCATGGTTGGTTCGTTACTCAAGTAACCCAGCGGCCAGGACTCTGAGAGCCGTGTTCCGGTTGAATTTCCCTTCGAACCTCCACTCAAGCTCCTACATACTCGACAGCTTAGTCCAGGGAGTCCTCTTGGTTGAAACCCATCATTTCCCACGGTTCAAAAAACTCTTCGGCTTTCAAGTTTCAGGTGGAATCCATGCTGTAGTCGTCCCATCGCACACAATCACCTCTCGTCACTCATCCTTCCAAGAAATTTGAGTCATGGGCTCACCACAAAAAGTTCACAGACTCTGTTGAAGAAAAGAACGATGTGTGTGCGTCGAAAGCCGTCGACGGCATCGCACTTCGCCGCGGCACCACCGATATCCGCTACCCGGTTTGAGCATGCCGAATGCGGGCCGAGGTTTGCTGTGGTTCTAACTTGACAGCTTTATTTTCAGGTCTCGACAGTCGGTCATGCTTCGTAAATCACCCTGTGGGTCGAAGTGGTGAGTCTTGGACTTATTACCAAAGCAATGGTTGCAAAGCCGTCGCGCTCTTACACATATCTTCCCAAAAACAAGAACACCAAATTCTTTTTCGATACAAAACTATACCTAGCGTGTGCCGGGGAATTGGAAGAGCGGGGTTGTTCCGGCGCTGAACGACGGTAAACGTGCGGAACGTCGTCCGAGTTGAGGGAAGGCGGGAAAGTACTTGACCGCAGATAAGGGATCGGCAGGCGCTCTGACGGGTGTCTGCGCAGTAGGAGGGATGAACGGCGCATAAAAGGGATCGGCAGGGGCGGTAGCGGGTCCCAATTTGTGTGCCGTCGTAATGGGACCCCAGCCCGGCCGGTTAAAGCCTTGGGGTGCGCTGAAAGGGCCCCGCCCGGTCGGATTAAACCAATCGTTGCTCACGCCTTCCTGGGGATTCATCATCACAAGGGGGGTGTTACCCTTGAAAAACGTTGCGGCGGTTGCGGCAGCGAGTTGATCTCGCTCCGCGATCTCGATTGCGACCTGGGACATCAGAGGTTTAGTGAACGACAAAGTGGTAGGAAGACAATTATTACCAGCCGCTGCATGAATCCAAGGCGAGCATCTCGGCTGCACGACAGATCGGCGGTCCAAGACTGTCCCGCTGCGTCGAAGCTGAACTTCGACCGCTTCGAATCAAATATGAAGTCGGAGAATGAAGTGTGGTATGAGTAAATCTTCCCATCTTTGATGTAGAGGACCGCGTGGAGGTCTCCGACGACGATTCGAACCAAGCTCTCCGCAAACGCCGGATCAAGCTGGGAAATCCTTGAGGGAGATAGTGCCGAAGGAATGGACAAAATGGCATGGAGAATATGAAGCCGGGGGCGAAACTGCTCCTCTTCCAGGTCGCAAAAGGCAGCCCATAATACCTGCTTGTACAGTGTATCGACAAGCAGTAGATTTCGGCTGTTTGGACCCGAGGTGAGGAATTCTTGAGCAGGGCGAGCTGTTCTCCGGTGTGCATTTTTGATCGAGGAGTAGCATACCGCACGGCGGTAGCGGCGTAGATGAATAGCCCTCCCGAGCGCCGGGCAACATCTTCGAGTTCGGGTTGACCACGTAAGGCACGCAGTTTGCGATTTAAGAACGTCTGAATATCCGCAAGAACACCATCCGTGTCAACTTGGTGTAGCTGGCATACAGCGCCCTGCGGGAATGAGTTGCAGAGCGAAACAATTTCGGGATCAGGTCGGCTCGTGACGAGGAACTTGAGGCCAGACATATGACCATCACGAATGGCACCTAAAAGTTCTTTGAGAAAGATAGAACCCTTGCCATCAGCGATTTCGTCCAGAGCATCGATGACAATGAGGAGGGGTGGGACCTCGAACGGTCGTTGACGGAGGCACTCCTTCCACGGCTCGGTAAGCAACGCCTTGAATTGCTCGTCTGGCTCATCGGGTGCGCCAAAGCGGTTGACTGCGACGAGGGCGCGCCGGAATGAGCTGGAATGGCGAGCGAGCTGGTATACGATGGAAGGAACAATATATTTGCGAGCCCTGGTGTCGGCAAATTGTCGAGAGCAGAAAAAGTTGGCAGCCAGCAAGTTGGATCGTCGACCTGGACCGTAACGTTGCGAGATCGAGAAGGCGATCGTGGATTTACCCGAGCCGGCGTGACCAGTGAGCCAAAAGACACCTGGGGAATCCGGGGAGGGATCTTCGACCCATCGCTCTATCTGGTGTCGAATAGCGACACGTGTATTCTTGGTGCATGGTTCCCGTTTCAGGAGTGTGATACCTGGTTCTGTATCGGCGCCATATGTCGCATGCTGCGAACGGGGCCAACTTTCGACTCTAAGTGCCTTGGGTTACATATGGTTCAGCCACGAACACGAACGACGGAAGGAGAGAGTACACACAGCTAACTGCTCGACTGCGGCCTCCGTGTTCCTTTCTATTGACATAATAACGTCGATCTGTCGAAGTATTTTTTAACAATTTGCTCTTGAAGGGACCGTAAGGGCGAACATGCCTGGAATTCGGCTAAATACCCATCGACGCGTCTGATGGTATTGGTGATATTTTGTATGTCCTCGGTGCTCAATAGGACTTTGTCCACAACACCGCGCTTGAGCAAGGAGTCCAGGCCTTCCACCTCTTGGATCAGAATCCTGGAGAAATTTGATTAGGGAAAGACGCCGGACACTTAGGCAGCTGCTCACTTGGAAAAGTCGGAAATTCGCTTCGACACGTCTTGAGATGGTGCCAGGATCAGCGCCTTGTTTACGGTACGAAGACGACGAGCGGTTTGTAGAGAGAGCGCTTTAAGTGCCTCGGTATTGTCGGACACGGTCTATCGCACAGGTTAATAGACATTTTGAGTGTACTTGAAGGAGACACGCATTGGCCAGATCGAGACAAGCATTGAGTACGGCGATTGGCATTTTGAAAGGTGTGCCATCGACACAAGCCGCCGCATTCTTCGCCAAAAGCTCAAAACCACGCTTGAACCTTCGGATAAAACGTGGTGGTTTTTGTGCTGCCTCGCGATCAGCGGGTGGGAGAGGGTCGACCATGAGGGACAAGATGAGGGAGAAAGGGAAAGAGCAGCCGCAGTTACGTTGTCTTCCGTTGAACACATGAGTGATGGCGGCTATTGAAGGGCTGGTCCAAATTGGTTTGAGAAGTAGATACTAAATGGAACCACAAGGCTGTTGCAGCTGTCAGGAAAGCCTCAAAGAATAACTCTTACGAGTGGCTGCATAGCTTCTGACAAATCCTGTGCTTGGTTCTCGCAGGGATCTGACTCGCTAAAACATGCCCGCAGCCCAGGCGTCGATTTTGCAGGATAGATTGCCCTAAGGTAACCAGTATGCAGCAAAGGCGGTGGTGCAGACATAAGAAACATGAGGATGAGAGTTACATTTTCCGAGGTACGAGTCGCATGGAGAGAAGTGCCGATACTGCCTCCAGAGCTGTGAGCGGTACAGATCTTGATTTACCGCAATCCGTGCTCATCGTATCAGGACATTCTAAATGTTGTAAGGGCACAGAAATAGTTTTCGAATGTGCTAGCACGGAAGGGGATCTGCGTATTGACGAATATTGGGTGTTGAGGCTTCGACCTGAATTCTCGGGCTTTCGGTACCCGCTGCCGGAGATGTTTTAGAGACGCAGACATTACGAGACTTCTTCCCAGCCACGTTGGGAAGTTTAAAGCCCTAAACTTTGCTGGTGAGATAGCGCAGGGGACCTAGAGACAGTTGAAGGCGTCCAGAGATCTGGGGGATGTGCGGAATTGAAAATGTCTGTAGGATGGCAGTGGTCGGCGAAGTCAGAGGACATGTACCAGAGCAGCCGCTTTGTATCTGCAGTCGGTGCTCAACATAGTGAGCTGGAGCCGGTTGAATGTGACTAGTGTCACCCCACTACGGAGAGAAACAAGGGATAAGATTGCGTGGACGAGACCACCACCCTTCGACGAACACCGGAGATGATGGGGAGTGGGTGCAGACAAGTGGAAGTGGTGAGGGAGCGCATCTGCACGAATCTGTCCGGTGGTCCGCCCTCGCTGAGCGAGAGGCGGTCCCCGGATCGTAGGTAGTGCAGCCGATACATAGAGCGCACGAGGTGACCAGGGACGAGGAAGCCAGTACTATAGCGCAGGAGCCGCGCACACACACGCCCATTCTTCGACGGGGAAAAACGATGCACCGGGGCGGGAGCGAAAGGAGTATGCGCGGAGGAAGTATGCGCCATTGAAGAACGACGGTAGGAAAGTGAATCCGTATTATCTTGAATTAGTCAATTCGACCGAGGTGAGCAGGGTGAGCGGCACGGCGGACCCAAGAGTCGGCGACGCGCGTCGGGCCGCGTGTACATATACAGTCGAGTCGTCCGAGTTGCAGTCGCACGGGCGAGGGGAGCACGCAGCGCTGTACACAGCGATATAGCCGTACCCAAGCATCGGCAGATAAATGCGAGGGACGGCCCAGACGCCCAGTCACGAAAGCACGCACTGGGCTCCCCGGCACCGATACGATGTAGGCGACGATGGCAACGAGGTAGGCAAAGCTGTACGTCCGCATCCGCGCTCTGGGGCTTACGCTCGCGGCGGTTCGTGCGAGCGAACCCCTGAGGTATCCTCGCAACAGGGTCGCTCGAGACCCTCCAAGAACCCCCAATGTGAGAACGGGGCGGGCTGCAACGTGTGCATAGACATGCAGAAAAGGATGGAACGACGAGGGCGATGCAAGACACCCGGAGGATGGTCAGGAGAGGTCGAGCGAATGGTACCTTGGCAGACGCGCAGCTCCGCATAAACGGGCAGGTATCGCGGGTTGCCGCCGCTGGCGGAGCGCACCGCATCGCCGACTGCCCATTCGGATGCCCGTGAGCGTCACAAAGCACCCCCTGCGTGGCTCCAGCACCCGGGCCCGGACATGTACACCAACGCGGAGTGGGGCGCGGGCATGATAGGGCCTGATCCACCGAGACGGCCGAGACGACGGATAACGCAGTCCGCTCACCGGGGAAGGGACAGCGGTAGAAGACATGGGCTCGTCGTCGGGCTCGTCGTCGCAGGTAGCACGTAGCAGTGTGGCACCCGAAGGAAGAAATAGGAGGAAGGAAAGACAGAAACACTCGAAAAGAAAAGAACAGGCGAGCGCAGTCCATCCACCCGCGGCGCACCGCGATTATCAGGGAGCTACCAGCATCCGCGAAGTATGAAGATGCGCAGGCGGGACGCAGACGGAGCTCCGCGACCAACTAGGACATTGATAGCACCCTGGGATGAACGGGGAGAAGAAAGAACGAAGAAGAACAGGCGAGGCCGCAGCTCGCCCGCCGTCCCTGGGGACGCAGCGCGCGTATGTGCGCCCCCAGCGATCGCGTAAAAGTCCATCCTCTCTGGGAGCTCTGCCATCCGCCGCGGCGTTTGCCATCGGGGTGCGGTATGGTAGGCGAGTGCGTCCCCGCTGTGCTCAAGAACACCCGCAGCACTCCCACAAAACCAGCTCCCCAGAAACTTCGTCCGGACAAAACTGCCCATAGAAACCCGGCAAGGAGAGAAAGGGGGCAACAAAGCCCACACTCAAGTGGTACAGCAGACGCCGAGGTGATGGGAGCGGATGTCGACGAGAGGTTCTTGAGACGGGCATTCAATTGAGGCTGCGACCTGTGTACGCTTTGAGTCAGTATCCGGCGATGATCGCAGGAAGGGAGGACGAAGGGGCGTACACGAAGCGTACATCGTAAGAAGGCTGAGGGGACGCAAAGACACCCCGAAGTCAATAGATGGCTGGTCAAGCCCCTTCTGGCTCTCAAGTGGCTCGAACTTCAAGAGCAGTCCGCCCCAGTAGTTTGGTTTGTCCTGTGGCCGATAGGTTCTGTTCTGCCGTGTGGGTTGAGGGCATCCAGTGATATAGGACAGTCTTGGTCTTGGGTGGAAGGTATTATTGAGAGTCAGCGGTATAATTATTCCAGCCAAGTTGGCTGCTTGGTTGGTGCAGGAAAGAGCGCAAGTGTTGCCGTTGTTTGTTTCTAATGTTATCGGCTTTGATGCCCCTTTTAACCTCAACCGACAACCTCGACCTTTGGCGACTCTATCTTCTCTGCTGGCCCTTCAAGCCAACCTTGTGCCTAGGCGAGACCAATAGATTCAAAAACGTGATTGCATGAGGACCTAAACCAATCGTTCCATCCTTTTCGTCGTTACTCGAAACCAAGTCTCCACGACAGACGCTGCGGCAGTATCTGAGCTCTTTCCTCGCCAAAACATCTTCCCTGGGCTGCATCCGTTCAATTTACCACCAATCTGCTTCATAGCCTCTCCTGACATACCCAAGAACCTTTTTCATCCGGCCAATCCCGCGCTACCACTGGGGCTTGTCCCCCACCTCAAATTCTACTTTGTGCTACTCTACTTAGGTGAACCTTGATGCTTCTCTGGAACTCAAAATCTACCCAGGGCTCCTTGAAGTCAACCAATTTGCCCCAAGCGCTGAAATTCACCCCAAAATCGCTGAATATAACTCAATCTAATTGGAGGCGTACGGAGAGTAAACCAAGTCAGTCCAGTGCATGTTGCCATCCCCCGGCCTGCTGCGTATGCTGGGGTCGCGCAGCCCTGGCGACTCTTCCTTGTCGTGTGTGCCGTCACCCGCCACCGTCCCCGCCCTGCTGCGTACACGTGGTCAGTGGGCAGCATGCGAAGCGCAATTTTCAACTAGGTCGAGAAATTCATTCCATGGGCACCAATACAACTAGTATCGACTCTGCTTACAAAAACGCTCAGGAACTCGCAAAAATTACTTTCATCTACTACTTGGAATTACAAGGACTTCACATTCGTAATATACGTAAGGTAACGACAGACTTACGAACTTAAGAAAACAATTCACTTAAAAAGCCGAAACGGCAGCCTGGAGTACAAGCAAACTAGCACTCGACCCCGATGCAACGAGCGCTGCGCCAACATCACCAACGGTCTTGGGTACCGCCGACCCGATTGGGGTACCACGGTTGCCAATGAGCCTCTGCAGCTCCGCCTTGTGCGACTCTACCGCCATCCGACGCGACCGCCCAACAAGCACCATGAGGTTCCGACCCCCCGACAGCTTCGACGACTCGATATCTACGAGCTCGACGATCTTGTGCAACGGCTCGCGGGCTTCCTGTGTCCTGAAAGCGATCCGCGACAGCGCGTCACGCACGGAAGCGTTCTGCGCGCTGGACCCCGCCGCGAACCGATCCCAAAGCAGGTTGTCCGCGGTATCGGATACGAGCCGTGCCTGCGTGGTGGGTTGTCCGTAAACAGTATCGGCGGCGGCCATAGTCTGCAAAAGATGATGAGAATTCAGGAGGGATAAGCAAAGAACAATGGTACGCACAAGCTGCGTAGTGCCATAGGAGCCTGAAATCCTCCTAGCAGCGTCCGTCGCCTCCACCCCGGAGTCGATCTTTCGCACCCGGACAGCCGTCGCGTGTACAGTGGGATTGGAGCAGAGTTGCACGAGGAAGGCAAGGGCCAGTCGGTCGTCCGGTCCACCGATGAAGGGCAGGAACAGTTGCTGCTCCGCCGCCCCCGCCAAACTCATCCCGCGGTCCACAAACAGCGCCACATCGGTCGGCGAGCGCTGGAAGACCCTAATAAATGTTTAGATCCAGCTTTCAGATGGACAATACGCGGTGCTTACTTGCGGATAAAGTCGGAGTATACAACGGAACTCGTTTGATCCTGGGTCGTCGTCTTGTGGAAGACTCCGTCAAAGGGATTCCGAGCGCCGGTAACCCGCCCGGGCTGCTCCTCTTCCGCCAACACCGAGGTCGCGCCGCGAGACCACGGAAGGATGATCATCTGCGTCTCGAACTCGGTTGCGTGCTGCGCGATGGCGTCGGGGAACTCATCGTATCCGACCACGGAGAGGGCAGCGGAGACGATTATGCGATTGAGGTAACCGAAGGTGCGGAACACGGAGACGATGGCGTCGTTGTGCAAGAGCACATCGGCCGCTTGCCACTTGAGAACGGCAGACGTCCGATTCGTGAGTTCGACCAAACGAAGGGCGTCTATGCTGACACGGAGCGGTGCTCTAGGACTAAGAGGAGCCGCTACCTCCACACTAGCTTTCTCGTCCGCGATACTAGAAGTGTACGAGGGAGGTGAGACATAGGAAGGCTGGATGAGCTGAGCAAGGGTCATAGCCGCCGGGAGCTGCTCAATCTTGTCCAGAATAACGGAGAACTTGGTCTTGACTTCGTCCTCGGAAGATTTTCGCGGGAGGGCATCGGCGTCACCAATCTTGGCGGTATTCGTCCCTTCGTGCACACGATATTGTGCAGGGTAAAATAGGAGTGTGAGGGGCGTCGTCATGAATGTAAGGACCAGCGCATGCAGAACGAACATGGAGAAGGTGCGAGAGTCCAATACGCCCGCCGCAAGGCCAATGTTGAGCACGATCAGTTCCACCAAACTAGGGGAGCGTCAGAAACGAACCCAGCATACATTTAAAGACAACCCACCCTTTGCAACTCATGAGGGCACCGATCGCCCCGGCCTCGCGCCATTTGAAACCAGTAAGGTATGCTGTGAGGCCACAGGCAACGAACTTGGAGGTGAAGGCAGTAAGGCAGATTATGAGGATGTATGCCCAAGTAATCCCAGTGTTGAGGAGACCGAGGTTGGTCTTCAACCCCGAGAGAGCGAAGTACTGCATTGTACTTAGTGCATATACTCGAGTTCAGTGCATGGAGGACGTACGAGGGGAAGAAGCAGAATAGAGACAAGATCTTTGGAAATTATTAGGGCTTGAAGTAGCCAGCGTATATACTACCTACCTTCAAGCTTTTCGACCAACGAGATGGAGTAGCCGTTTTCGTGGGGAATCACGAGCCCCGCCAAGAAGCCGCCTACAGTTAGATTAGAAAAGAGCGCGATTTGAATGCAGAATAAGACTAACCGAAGATAGGATGGACGCCAATAATATCGGTGAAGAATGCCGAGAATAATATCATGATCACTGGCGAGTACGCAGATCAGCACCACACCAAAGTATGAATGCACGGAACATAGTCACGCGTAGTCGTCATCATGAACGTCGTGGGGCTCCCTTGATCAAGACTGCCAGTCCTTCTCGCGAGCCAGATATATCCCCACCGGACGGGGAAGAGGAGGAAGAGCACGAAAGCAGTGCTAGCGAGAAGAACGTAGAGGGCGGTGAGGCCGGTCGATGCGTTGACGAGGGCCACGGTCAATGCAAGCAAAACCCAGCCAACCACATCATTCCCAATGCCCGCCGAAAGAGTGACAACGCCAACTGTGGTGTCGAGGAGTTTGAGCTCCGAGAGGATACGGCACAGGACAGGAAACGCGGTGATTCCAACGGCGACCTAAAATATAAAAGGTTCAGCATGACTAGATCCAACCAAACCTAAAGTTATTTACACTTGTGAAGAGGAGGAAGTACCCAAAGTTGACCTTGGGGTCGATGAACTCCCGGTACACGCCCACACCCAACGCCGCCCCGAGCCCGAGTGGTATGATGAGTCCTGCGAGAGAGATAGCAGCAGATGCCTTTATGTTGCGCTTCATGATCCGCACATCGAGCTCGAGGCCGACGAGGAAGAGGAATAACACCAGCCCAATGGTGGCGGTCAACGTGAGTATTTGCATTCCATTGGCAGGAAAGACCGCGTTGAGGTAACCGGGAATGTGGCCTATTAAATGAATTTACGCTATGAAGGGCGTGAAGAGGAAAGTTCTGACCCATGACTGAGGGTCCTAGAATAACGCCCCCGAGAACCTCTGCAATGACACGCGGTTGGCGGATTCGCGCAAGACCAAGAGCAAGGAGCTGGGTCATTCCGATGATGATTACTGCGGAATTTACTCGTTCATACTCGTTGGATCTGGGAAACAATAGGATACGCACTGACTTGAATGACCCATAGCGGGAATGGGTCACTAGGGTTGAAGGTCGCAGGATTTGAACCAGAGATTACACCCCCCTACAAGTACCGTTGAGTGCCAAATACGAGGGAAAAGATGAGGAAGGAAACACACTTGTTCTGCCGCCTTCCTAGGACGGAGCGTTCTGGCTACATCGACAAGCTGGTCTGCTAAAATTCCCATCGTAGCAGTGGTAAGAGAAAAGAGCCTGATGATGGTATGAATAAGTCGCTCCTTAAAAGAGGGTCTCTGGTGGTGACGGCACTATGCGGAGCCCTATATCACCTTTTCTGAAAGGAACTAGAAACACTTGCGGAATAATTCAATCGGCGGAAAGTGCTATTTCGATTATAATCTGAAAACGGTCCGTTGTAAAGAAAATATGAGGGTATACGCAGGTTGCGTCTAGTACAAAAGTAGGCTACTCACAGGCTTCTCTCAGTGGAATGCGGAGCAACGCTGTTCGCAGTGTCGCAGCATTGCCGAAGACCGAGATTGCAGGTGAGATTACTGCTAAGTCCGCGCCGTTATATCACGAATCAGAGCTGGACCCACGTCAACCTAGAAGCAGTTCAATTCAATCAGCGGCATTTTGTCTCATTTTGCTCGAGGCCCGGCTTATCGCAATGGACACATTCGACAATGGTGCCGGTCCGAACCTGGGCTTTAAGAACGACACAGGCACGTCGACCCCTGATAATTCATGTCCTTGAAGTTATCAGTGTCAGTATAGCTATATTTGTGTCTGCAGTAACCAACCTTGGTCTGGATACACCGCAAGCAGCACAATTTTTCGAAACGTATCCGCCGCAATCATGATAGAAATGATAGGTGTAAGGAACAAGATCGAGAAACATGGAGGAATGAAGTGGAAGGCTCACTTGGCATCTTCGTATCCCTCTTTCAACAGCCAATCGCACAGCGAAATTGCCCCCCGCTTGTGATACAGTTCATAAATCGTGATCGCGTGTGCGAAATTCGCATGATGCCAGTGGGCCACAGAGATTCGGTCTTGCGCTTGCTTCGTGCGACTCATTTCCAGCGTCCCGCATTTTCTTGGCGTAATCATCGAGAATTTAGACAAAACATACTCGGTATGCAGCTCAAGCCCACGGTCCACGGATTCGGTCTCTTCAAACTCCTCTGGCGGTTTCTTAGTTCTTGTTGTCCTGATTTTGGGCATCACGACGCCGTCGACGACGAGTCCAAGTATTGAGTTACACCTCGTACTTCAGGCAAGGGGCCAGCGTCTCAACCGGTGGTGCCGCCGTGGTGGTCGGAGTCATAGAGGCACGTGATCGCACAGCCACACACTGAATCAAAGGCCCGGGACAATAACGCCTTGTAAGAATCGTTCTACACTAGGGGCAAGAACCCAGGCACTTGGAATCCATGTGCGATAAACGAAGGTCCGACGCAGATGGACCGGAAATATCGAAAGGTAATATAAAGACTTAACAATGGTTCTTTAATACACAAAGGATGGACAAAGGCCAGACAAAGGGCAGGGGAGATTTCCCCAGTGCAGGGAATCATGCCCTGGGCTGGTCCTGCCCTTTGTCTACCTTTGTCTTGCCTTTGTGTAGTAAAGAACCATTGGCAAGCTGTCGCGATATCTCCGGTCCATCTGCGATGGACCTGCGTTTATCGCACATGGATTTCATGTGCGTGGGTCCTTGCCCCTAGTGCTAGTCTTCTTGAAACCATCCGGGCTACTCCCAGCCCATTCCGAGCTCTCGCATCCCCGGAATTTCCCCATTTAATTCATCAATGGTGGAATTGCATCCAGGTCCGCCCTGATACCCCTCGCCGCTCGGAGACCGACGAATCAGCTGCATTATCGTCGGCGACGATGCAGCTACGGCTAGGCTCCACGAGTATCCTGAAACACAACGCTATCTCTGCTATCTTCCCAGCCATTTTTTGCTCGACGACGCCCGTATGTGGCGGCCACTATAGTAGTCCCGAGCGACTCACACAACTCTGCCGATGGTGGACTTCAACGTCCACACGCTCAACGCCGGAAAGAGTAGACTAGGTGAATCGGCTGTTTGCACATTTGTCGGCCCTACGCGTTGACCGAATGCGGCAGTTGTTCATGCGAGGTCCGTGCGAGGTTGGTATCCCGAATACTTTCGCGGAGGGCTGGCGACGGACGCGCTTTACACGGTCTTGGTGTATGGCTCCGAGGAGCGAAAACTTCATCGCGCAGAATTCAACACCGGGGTGGACAACTTGGGCATCGGAGGGTGGTTGGGAAAAGCTGGCGCTACCGGCACCCAACGACGGTAGAGATTAGGTGTCGGGTACGCTGAAATCAAGTACAGCATTCACAAAGAATGGATCGCGACCGGAACTGGAGGCCATCACTTTCGTTTGTGAGTTGACTTTTCCCAATTTTTGTCGCCCTATTCACAACAGTTTTTCTTCAGCAAACGGAGTCTAATGTCGCTTCTCTTCCGTTCAAGCTAATGCATCTATGGCTTTCCGAGAAGGGAATAAATGGTTTCACGCGCAACGGGCTTTAGAGCCTAGAATCACAAGGAAACCTTCAGGCTAAAGACCTCTTACTTTGAAAATTTTTTCCGAAATCATTAGCTCCAAGCTGATAATATTAATATGGGTATGTTGCTGGAGGCTTCCCATCAGCGACTCAGACGCAATTAGTCTCCGTGGACCGTGGAATTTCGGTGGTGTTCGTGGAGAGCACGGCGTCGCGGCGGAGAGCCTAGGCTCTCTATGTGCGATCGTTCCCCGTCGGCTGCTGCATGTTAGTTCGTTTCCAAAAACGCGAGTAATTGCTCGTCGCCTTTATCCTTACTTGCGGATAGGTACATGGATGATCCTCAGGTCCACTCTGGCTCCTCGATTCTCGTGTTTCTGATACTCGCAGGTTCAGAACTTCCGGCCGTCGTATCTGCTAACGATTACTTGACCTCAGTTCCTGGGGAGCATTTACCTCGACGTGGTACGAAACTGTGGGTCCATTCTGTCTTCCCATGTTTATCTGCGTCCTAGCCTGGTTAAATTCTCGGGAGTCGGCCCGCGGTGTTTATCGTGTCGTAAACTTCCTTTTTCGGTGTCGGGCGGTGAGTTGTTTATTCCGGCTTGGCTGTGAATCATCTGACGCGCACGGAACCGCGTCTTCCTGCACTCTGTCTTGTCCTGGAATGGCCCTTGCATCGACTATGTTCTTCTTATCGCAACCTTGCTCTTTTAACGAAACCCGACCATTTCTTTTTGGCTTGCGTTAACCGCAATGCGCGCCCATCCTGAGACTAGACGACGCCACCTACTCTGACATCCTTCCCGGCCTCTACGGACATAGCGAGCGCGACACCACAACAAATATCGGTGTCCGCACTCACTACCAAGTGTGCTACTTGAACTTGTGCTTCCATCTTCCTCGAAGTGTTTATCCCGGTTATACTGCCAGCTTGGACCGTAACTCTGGTATCGCAGGACTGGATGAAAGACCCTGACATATCGGAAAACTTCATGCCTTTCCTGCGTGGTAAACGATTCTAATCTTGAACTAAAACTGCTTAGTTATAGTGACTGTTTTTTCTTTCGTTCTTTAGCGTAGTCCCACTCACCGAAAGTATCGGGGATGCTTTGGAAATAAATTGTGTGCAGCTACTCGATTATAGAACGTTCGTTTAATCCTATTGTTTGCAGGTTAAACGCTCACCAGTGACCACAACCATTTTGCAGCACCGAACCGGGGGTATATCGACTGTTAGGAAACACAGAGGCGGTTGGGAATACTCTGAGGTTTGTCCTGTTCCACCGCGTTGAATAGTATAATAGATGCTCGTCAGTTCTCTCCAACTACTTTGCCCGTCCTCGTATCCGATGTTGACGGAATACTATTGGCTCTTTATTCCAGGTCATAGTACTGGAGATTTCAACCGCATAACCTGACCTTAGACTTGCCAGGAATCTGCCACGAATTGCCTCGCAGTACTAGTATCCAACATGGAGATCAATGGGGTCCCGGCATTCGACACCAACGATATTGTCCAAAAACACCCCACAAATACGAAACTGAATCGAGTATATGGGCGAGTCAATAAGCATGTTGATTAAATCCACTGTAAAAATCTCATTGCTATAGACGACCAGATTATACATTCTGTATGTGCAGACATTTCTATGGCTAAACTGATACCTTACAGAACGGCGAGAGCGTCAACCCTGGGCGAATAGGTGTGCCGACTTTCCTTCTCCTTGAAAACGCTCAGCCGTTTAAACCCTAGAAGGATTTATAACTCAAAATACCCTCGTGAAATCGGCCATATTGTTCGGACGATCCAAGCCTTATGCCGGGCTTCTTGTGGTGCCTGCCAACAATGTCGAAGACCTCCAGGTCAAGTTTCAACCACGTAATCGAGTAGCGGGATCTTTGGAAACGGTCACAACTTTGGAGCTAACGCAAGGCCCTGGCAGTTGCCTCTGGATATCTGATAAGTGCCTGCTACCTCGAGATGACTTTCATTTTACAGTAATCAACCGTGAGAAAGTCAAAATCAAATCCGGAACCCAGGTAGGTAGATAGGTAGATTACCGGCGGTAGATGTAGACTACGGATACCATCCTCCTTCGACCCAGTGTTAAACGCGGCTTTCCGACCAAGTCAAAATCAAACGCTGGCCCACCCCTTCAAGTTTGACCCCGGGCTATCACTCGCAGTTTCGCACTTCCCGCCGTCACTTATTTATCTCTAGACTCTCGTTATCTCGTGGGACGCGTTACGGCAAATCTCTATAGCTAGCACATAGCCGCCACGGTTCCCGGTTTCGTCTTCGGCATCTACTTTATACCCACACTCTTCCCGCGCTCTTCACCACAGATCCTTGTTAGTCACGGGCGTGGTGGCCGTTTACCCAAGCTAACATATAAATGGAATCAACCGGCCCTTCAAGTTCTCGACTTACAAAAACTCTGCCAATGCCCTCCCAGAAGTTCATAGGTCCGCAGTACTTCATTGAAGCCGTCGTGGTACTCATATCCGCTCTTAGGCGCGGTGGAGGACGAGTGGGAGTTGTTCAGGTACACAGGTGCTCAAACCTTTCGTTCGTTGTCTCACTCACATTCCTCCAGCGACCGGTCCACCGATTACACCGTCGGCGAGCCGATTGGCTTTGGCGCGTCCTCGATCGTCTACGCGGCAGAATACCACCCGCAGTCATCCTCAGGGAAACGTGTGCCATGCGCGCTCAAAGTACTCGACCTCGATTCCCTGCCGCCGCATTCCCTCGCGCTCCTTCAACGCGAAACAACATTAATGTCCCTCTCCAAACACCCTAACGTTCTGCGTGTTCGTGGCTCATGGATGGATGGTCACAAACTTCACATCGCGCTCCGTCTGATGAACAGAGGAAGCGCCGCCGACGTGATGCGCTATGGTTGGCCGGGGGGCATGGAGGAGGATTTCGTTCGCTGTATACTACAGCAGGCGCTGCAAGGCCTCAACTATCTCCACATCAACGGTTTCGTTCACAGGGATGTCAAGGCTGCCAACCTTCTCATCGATGGTACCATACTTCCTCACATTGCGACACGTTTCTCACCCTCATTTCAGACGATGGCACGGTTCTTTTAGGTGACCTCGGCGTAGCCGCCGATCTAACCGAAGATACTTCGCGGAACCCTGTTTCTCATTCGAAAAAGCCCAGAATCATCACCGCCGAGGCAGCCCTCCGAACTCATCACAGCGGCAGCAGCGGTAGCGGGAAGCGTACTGAAATCTCGCCGTCTAGACCCCGGATAGGAACGCGCAAGTCGTTCGTAGGCACGGTACATAATTCAGGTGTTTTCTTATGGCATTGACTAATCTTTTCAAAGCCGTGTTGGATGGCACCTGAGGTGATACAAGCCAGGAATTACGACTCGTCTGCAGACATATGGAGTTTCGGTATCACCGCACTGGAATTAACTCAAGGCCGGCCACCACGATCCCGCGAAACACCGCAGAGGGTTCTACTGAAGACGTAGGTTTACCAAATGCAGAGCGCCTTTCGTACTGAATCCACTGTCAGAATTCAAGAACCTCCACCCACGATGGATAGAAAAGGCGGAGCCTACAAATATTCACGGGCTTTCAAGGAAATTGTCGATAGTTGCCTGATCAAGGATCCGTCCAAGCGGTAATTTACCCTTTTTCATTCCAGTTATACGCTTATCATTTCTTAGTCCGTCCGCCGAGGCGCTGCTTCAAAGCCCCTTCTTCAAAGCCTCGAAGAGGAAGTCTTATTTGGTTGGTGCTATTCTAAGTACGCAACTCTGATGCCCCTACTACTCGGAAGCTGTATTCATTGGCATTTATTTTCAGAGGACCTGCCCCCGTTAACCCATCGGCAAGAACGGCGAGTGGCCCACTTTGCCACACTCCATGGCACCGTCGACTCTTGGGACTTTGCTACCACACTCGGTTCTCCGAATGGAACCCGGCATTCGTTATTGGAGCAGCTGACCAGCGAAGGGTTGAAAGCTCACTCCAGTGAACACCCAGTCTTCGAGATAGACGGGGCTCCGACGCGAAGGTCCAACCGCTTCTCCTGGGTAGAGGAGCAGCAGGAGCTTGCGCCCGACGATTCCGGCCCAGCACCGGAATCAGAACCAGAGAACCAAGACCCCTCGTCGGCGTCGGCGTCGGCGTCTTCGTCGTCTTCGCCTTCTGCACTTTCTGACCCAGAGTTCCCTGACGTACTGGGCAGTGGTAGTTCCATTTCCTCTCCAATCAGCGCCACACACAGCCCACTAATTCTCCTCCCACAAACGGAAGGAGCAGTTCCGTTCTTTTTGGATGAGATGATACCGCTTCCTCCGCCGTTCATCCGCGTTCCGTCCTCCAAGCCGCTGCCTGTGCCAAAGGCACATGCTCTTGAGCCTCTCGCTGTGCCCGGGCCGTCCAGCTTTACTTCTTCATCTTCCTCTCACTCATTCCGTTCAACCCCTGGATTGTGGAAGAAGATCAAGGGCTTGCGGCGTTCCGCAAGCACACGCAGTTTGGAAAACCACGATAAACCCAAGTCATGAGCTCATCATCATCTGCTGTCTTATCTGCTATGTGCTTGATATCTTCACTAACTTATCGGCATCTACATGCACGCCCCACAATGTATAACATCACAGGACATCCAATCACTACTACGCTACGGTTCAGATTCTTTCATTCAAGGGCAGAAAGTGTCAGAAAAATACAAACGGTGGCCCAATGTTGTAATACCGGTTTGACTCCGGGCTAACCAGAACCAGTTTAAATCAGTGTGAGAGAGGTTCCCATCCTCCCTCTTTATAAATTACGCGTGCTTTTTAGGCTCCGCTGATGGGATCATGTGTCGCGGCGGCACCACGCCGAAGACATTTCGGCTTCGCGCTACCGAGTATGCCGAGCATAGACCGAGACTTGCCGGGGACACAAATACTCAACAGTTTTATTTCAGGTCTCAACAACTTTTACAGCCTTTTGATATAATCATGATGTCTTGAATTCGAAGTTTCGAACCGAAGCACAGGGGTGCGGAGCGCCTCGCGGCGCTCTTGTTTTCTTTTACTTTCAGGCTCCAGCACCCCGAGCGTCCTTGCAAGGTAATCACTGCACACCATCCACCGACCTCGTTTGTTCACTGGCAGCCCTAACCCAGCGGAAGGGACCGCCTGCCGCGAACCTGCCGCGCCGACGCTGTTAATATATCTACTGTTACCCTTTCTACACATCCGAAGCTTTTTAAACTTCCTTTTCAGCGGTTGATTTGAATTTTCACTCGTTCGGACAGCGGCTTACCGTTGATTTTTTTCGTGCATCCCCGCGCTCTTGTTGCAACTTGCGAGTACAAAACATGGACCCTCATTACTCTTGTAACGTAAGTATCGTTATGCCGCCTTTCATCGATTGTGACTTCGGGCGTGCTTCACTGCATACCGGGGGTGGTGCTACACTGATTTGCTCGTGCGCAGCATCCGCGCGCGCGTGCGTGTGTGCATGCGTGATTTTGAATTTTCTCTTTACGCACTCTTCTCCACGCCGCCGCCGGCGTGGCAACCGGCGCAGGCGCCGCGGTTTTGGGAATCCCCAGGTTCTTGATCATAGTGGTCGCGATGAGCGCCACCCTGGCCACCAGGACGCCCGCCACGAAAACGACTCGTAGGGACTTTGGGTGTTCGTTAAGGTAGACTCGAAGGGATTCAAAGATGTACTCGTCTCGGTATAGCTGCGCACGACGCCGGCAATCATGTCCGCGGGCAACGCCGAGCGTATCGTGGTCGGGCTCTCCTTGACGATAGACACGGGCGCGTTGGGCGGTACTTGAGCAAATTTTCCGTGAGTTGGGACGTGAAGATCGGCTCCGCAACGCCGAGGCCCAATATCCCGCCCAGGATTTGCGCGAACGACGCCATGGAGGTCGCCTGCTCGAGGATCTTGGGGGTGTTGCGGAACCAGAACGAAGACGACTCGCAGGGACTTCAAGGAGGTGAGTTAGCATTGGAGATCAGTTCAGTGATTAAGAAGAAATGCTCTCACCTCGGTGTAGCTGCGCACGACACCAGCAATCATACCCGCGGGCAACGCTGAACGTATCGTCGTAGGGCTCTCCTTGATGATCGACGCGGGCGCGTTGGGCGCGTACTTGAGCAAGGTTTTCGCAAGCAGGGACGAGAAGATGGGCTCTGCGACATCAAGCCCCAGGGCCACCCAGGAACTGGGCGAACGACGCCATAGAGGTCGCCTGCCCGAGGATCTTGGGGGTGTTGCGGAACTAGACTTGGATGGAGAAGAGCGAGTTCTGCACGCCGAGACCGAAGCTCACACCGGCGAGGATCTGGAAGCCGACGAGCTTGGCAGGGGAGGTGGTCGCGTTGAGGGTGTAGAGAAGACCGGACCCGATGACGGAGAAAATCGGGGAGCCGACGAGGAAGGGCCAACTATGGGAAGGTGAGAACGATGGGCAGGAAAGGCCCGGGGAAAGGAATGAACGTACTAGTAGCCCCATCTACCGACGATTTGCGCGGCGCCATGACGGTAATGACGCCGCTGAGCATGAACGGGAGGAGGTCAATGCCCGATTTCGCACGCCTTCGCATTCGAAAACGCGTCCACCTTGATTTGCCTCGCAGCAAAGTCTTGCAAAACCATGATTCGTCGGCAGAGCTTTCTAAATGGAACTTTCGCGGCGCAGCACCTTAACTGAAGATCGCAAATACGCGGCTGGATGTTCGCGATCGCAAAGGAGAAATCCCTCGATGAGTTGAAACTTGGATAGAGGTCCGGCGGACTCCGTGCAAGGACCGTGTTTCCTTGCCCTCGATTTATTGTAATTCGTGGAACGATTGGTCAGATACTCATGCAATCGCATTTTTGAATCCATTGGTATCGTCAAGGCACAAAGTTGGCTCGGAGGGCAGGCAGAGAAAACAGAATCATCAAAGTCGACGTCGACGTTGAAGTTAAAAGGCATCAAAGCCGATAACCTCAGAAACAACGGCAACACTACCAATGCACTCTCAATGATACATGTACTTCAATTCTCCCCACCAAGAACAATGCAATTCTGTGCTATATCACTGGAAGCCTCACAGAACAGAAGCTATCGACTGTTAAGGGACGAACCAGTAGAAGGAAGACCAGGTCTTTGCTGTCCTTTGGTACGCACCTTCGTCCTCCCTTCGGCGATAAACGTCAGATAGTTACCGAAAGCGTACACACTGGCAGGTGTCGCAGCAAGTTCAACCGAATGCCCGCCGCTAGCGCCTATCCTTTACGCCCAGCTACGTCGAGCTCGTTACGCACTTCTTGTCGACATCGACTCCCCCGGAACCAAGTTTTATTGCGGTCGTCCCCAGGAAGTTTGGTGGTTTCTGGGGGTGCGAAGCTTGGTCTGGGTGTAAGGCGCGCCCGCATGGCTCGATCGTCGGGCACGTACGTACGCGCTCTGCGTCCACAGGGGACTGCCATCCACCGCGTGCTCGTCGTTTTTTCTCCCAGGCGCGCCGTCAGTGTGTCACTCATCCGCGGACCTCCGTCTGCGTGCCCTCCCCGCTGGCGTCCTTTCGAGTGGCTCCACAGGTGTTTCTTTCTTCGTCGCTGGGTGGGATACTGTGCTACGTGCTACGTGCTACCTGGTATGACGAACCTGCGCCGCCTACCCCTCCCCGACGTCGTACACAAGTCGTACACCCTATCTCGGCAAATTAGTCAGCCGTCAACGGCGGCGTCCGGCGGCGTCGTGCCACACGCACCGGCACCACTCTGCATGGGTCTCTGCTAGCGGATAGGGTGGTTCGCGGTGTCGATGGCGCGTCGCCGATGCGCGGGGTCTGCGCGAGCTGCGCGTCGGCGTCTGCGCTTCTAGGGACGCGCGGTGCTCGGAATGGGGACACGCGCGCTGGGCTTTATTATTTTATTTCCTCCATTCTCCCATGTAGCCGTATATGTGCGATGTGCTATGATTCATGCATTCTCAACATCAAGACCGCGGCGCTTGAATTTACAATACGTAAGTCGAGGAACAAAGTTCCGATCTTCGTTGGCTCACGCAGGGCCCGAAAGCTCCGTTTGGAATTTAAAAAATTCTGCCGGCTTGGGGCAGCGCTTCAATTGATCTTGCAATACTTCTCTGCGTTTGGAGAGATCTTCGAGGACGTGGACAGACGTGGACGCGCTTTTATGTAAAAGCCGTGCGTTTTGCTGCCGTTTGACAGAGTCAGAGATCGGCGGATCGTTACCCGCTGACACATTTTTAGCTTGTCAGGCTTTATCCGGCACGGATAGTCTCCCGAAATGTCAAAACGCGCAATGGCTGCCGACTGCTGACTGTTCGACGCGTTTAAAAGCGCTCGCTCTCTTTCGCCGTGATCACGGAATTGCCCTTCATGTCTTCACAAGTCGACGCACCGTCCCCGCGCCACTCTTCTTCTGAGCACACCCTCGGCGCAGATGCTCGCAGCATCCACTCTGTCACTCGCGATGAGAAGGCGCCGCCCCCGCCGGGCCCAGAGCCCAGTACCATTCTGACTGGCGGCAAGTTGGCGATCGTTTTTGTTTCTATGTTTGTGGTTTTTTGCGTTTTCTGCAACGCCTTCTGCTTGCTGACACGGCCAAGGTTGCTCTCGATATTCTGCGTCGCCCTGGACCAGACGATATTGGCTACCGCCCTCCCTCGCATAGCATCCGACTTTGACGCCTTCTCCCTCCAGGGTTGGGTATCCACCTCGTTTATCCTCGCGCAATCCGTTTTCCTCCTGTTTTATGGCCAACTCCTTCGTATATTTCCCGCGAAGTGGGTTCTTGTATCCGCAATCGCAATCTTCGAGCTGGGCAGTCTCGTGTGTGGGCTGGCGCAGAACGTCGGCCAGCTTATCGCGGGAAGGACGGTGTCTGGGCTCGGCGCAGCAGGACTTTGTGAGTTCTTGTCAGGCTTCTGCTGGTGCTTGGTCTGATAGTTCCCCAGTTGTTGCCATGATTCAGATTATCTCGCAAGTCACGCGTCTCGAAGATCGTCCCCGTTTGTTCGGTTTCTTCGGTGCTGTGTTTGGCGTGAGCAGTGTGGTGGGGCCACTCATGGGTGGTGAGTGTAACTGTGCTTTGGCGTCGATCCGCAAAATTAAAGATGCTTCTTAGGCGCGTTGACTGACCACGTTACCTGGCGATGGTGTTTTTGGTCGGTTTTCCTTTCTGTCCTCTTTATTCCTAGACTCATCCTCCCGTAGGATAAATTTACCACTGGGTGGCGTTTCCATCCTGGGAGTTCTGTTCTTGTTAACGGCGTCGCCTCCTCTGGGATCCGACCCAACGAAACGGTCCTTCCGGGACATCATGGAACAAGTTCGGCATCTCGATTTTGTTGGCGCGACTCTCGTAGCTGGTGCCGTAACAACCCTTGTCCTTGCTCTCCAATGGGGTGGAAACACAAAGCCCTGGGGTGACAAGGATGTTATCATCGTGAGTCGCACTCCATCTAATCAATGCTGGCAACTGACATTTCCCTCGAGTGCTTCGTCTTCGCGGCCGTACTGACCGTGGCCTTCGTCGCATGGGAGATCTATGTCGACGAAACGGCCATGGTACCTACGAGTATATTCAAATCCCGCTCGATGTGAGCCCAATTCTCCTAGTTCTTTTTTTTTTTTGGCTAATTGAGCATGATCCACAGATACGCTATCCTCGTATTCTCCTTCCTGACGCGGTTCTCGATGCTCATCTTCTCGTACTACATCCCCATCTTCTATCAAGCCGTCCGCGGCCACACCGCGACGAAATCGGGCATCGACCTCCTCCCCTTTATGCTCGGTACCGTCCTTACCATCATCAGCGCCGGTCAAATCGTCGGCAGATGGGGCTACTAGTGTGTCCACCCCTCCCTCCCCACTCCACCTTTTCTGATTTTCCTCACCTTCCTCCCCCCAGCTGGCCCTTCCTCGTCGGCTCTCCCATCTTCCTTGCCATCGGCTCCGGCCTCCTCTACACCCTCAACGAGACCACCTCCTCCGCCAAACTCGTTGGCTTCCAGATCCTCTCGGGCGTGGGCATCGGTCTGGGCATGCAGAACGCGCTGCTCTCCATCCAGGTCGAGTTCCGCAACGCCCCCAAGATCCTGGGACAGGCGACCTCCATGGCGTCGTTCAGCCAATTTCTGGGCGGAACCTTGGGGCTTGGCATTGCAGAGCCCATCTTCGCGTCCCTGCTTACGAAAAACTTGCTCAAGTACGCGCCCAACGCGCCCGCGTCGATTGTCAAGGAGAGCCCTACGACGATACGGTCGGCCTTGCCCGCGGATATGATTGCTGGTGTCGTGCGCAGCTATACCGAGGTGAGCACGTCTTTGAATCCCTCCAAGAATCTGCCCTAACGTACACCTAAAGTCGCTGCGAGTCGTCTTCGTGGTGGGTGTCCCGGTGGCGGGACTAGCACTCATCGCCACCACCATGATCAAGAACCTGCGGATCACCAAAACCGAGGTCGCTCCGCCAGTTCCCCCGACAACCGCCGATGCGGATATGGAGAAGGGCGCCATGGCTGACGCGGACGCCTGAAGAGAAATTTAAAATGACGATCACGCACGCACCAATGTAGAACCACCTGGCCATACCGGTATACCTTAGAGCGCCCCACTCAAAATCGATGAAGGGATAGATTGGGAGGCATAATGATATTTTACAAGAGTAATGAGGTTACTGACGTCGTATAATGACGAACGAATATGGAACAACAAGTGTACGTTAGTGTAGGTTCGCTCTAAAAATTGACCTGTTAATGACTCTGTACGGAGGTAACTTAACCGGTAGAAAGATTCCCAGCCGGCGCTACGTGAGCTTGCGCAGTTAATTAAGCTAGACGAATAACGGATCCACTTTCTGATCTCGTCACATTGTGCGACTATTCATTCTTCTTCTGCTCGGTGCGCTCACTGTCCTGGCCGACTCGGAGCTTACCTCGCAGCTTTATGAGGCCACCTATGCACCATATATGCTCTTGTCCGAAACCCCTCGCTTTTCAAGTTCGGACCGATTCAGTCATATCTGGAATAGTCTTCGGCTACTAGCTCTTGGAAAAAACTGCTCGCATACCATCAGCTGATTCGAATAAACACAACTGCTGTGCTCCTATTCACGGACGACGAGTAAAAGACCCTTTACTGCTCAGACTTTGCCGCGGAGCGAAAAGACGGAAAAAAGATCATGAAGAGCATAAAGGGCCGACAATTACACACGCTGCATATCGTCCTAGGCCTGCGGTAGAGGCCTCTCTACTGAGGCAGCTCCGGGTTGGAGTCGTACTTCGACGGGGAATTTGAACTTCCCCGAGATGCCCGATGAATCTGAACATGATAAAAAAAGAACAAGTAATTTTTGTGGCCGTCCTGGATCCATATTCAGATGAAGGCGAGCACGATTTGTGCTTTAAATTCCACGATGCGCCCGAGCAGATAAACCCGAGCCAAGCGATGGACAGATCAACGTTTAAATGCAAACACGAGTTGTGCTGCGAATTCAACGGTGGGGGGCGGGCAGATGAGCCCGAGCCCGGATTGGGTACCCGCGCGCGCCGCAGACGAGTGCAAGAAAGCACGGAGCGGAAGTACTCGATGCAATATTGCAAGACGGCGTGGCCGAAGAGGAAGGAACGGCAGCACGGATGGGCACACGTGGCCGGATGGTATAGAAAATGAAGTCGAAAGAATAACACTTATCTTGAGGTGCCTGAGGAGATTTTCACTCTGTTTTGGATTGAGATTCAAGCACCAATGTTATTCTTCGTCATGTTCCGGTGTAGTCCATCCAGCCAACGTAGATATCTAAGGGTACCAAAACAAAGCCAAGGGCTGGCAAGTTGAATCAGTAAGTAGTCTGATTCCGCTCGCCCTCGTGAAATGCTGGTGAGCACCGGGCAGGAGACTGCTCGTTTATAAACCCTAGGAAACTAGTCAGTGCGCTGAGTTGCTCCCAACTCTCAATCCAAGTCCAAGGCCACAGAAAAATCTACGGCTCCCGCCAGGAAAGAAGGTCGGTAATCCACCAGTTTTTTGTTTGATTCATCGGCTGATAAAGTTGAAGGCACCGCCGACGCGAAAGAAAGCCGCGGGACCCCCCTCAGACCGCGGCTCCCCATGGATACGGTACTCGCAGCTCTAAACTGATTCTAGTACACTCTGCTATGCTGAGGTTGAAGTTGGAAGTTTCTACATTAATTATTCTTTCCTCGGTTAAAATTGCTACTGCGCCTGCTGAAGTAGTTGAGTGGCCTCGGGAGTGTAAATTGGCTGTGAGTGGGGCTTTTTGAGGAGTTCCAGCGACTGCAACGGCCATTTGTTTGGTGTTGCTATAATCCAATGACTTCCCATCACTCTCCGTTCTCCACCATGCTCTGGCGCGCCCTGCGGCATCTTTGACTTTCTCCCAACCAAAACCTGCCTCATGACATACCCACTACTCTAACGCGTCCTGCGACCCGCTTTAGCAGGCTGTATTTCACCCCTCAAGAGCCAAAAACCCACTCCAATAAGGCCCGCCTTTCGCGTTGTGCTCACGTTCTACGACCTCCCAGGAAGTAAAAGGCACCTCTAAATCATCTATTACTTCCTGCTGAGTGTGTTTAGTGGCTCTCGGAACGTGATTTCCACTCAGATCGAGGAGTTATGTGGCGGTGTGTCTACTCAATCTGTCGACTCTACACACATTTCTGATTCCCATTTTCTTCCTATCTTTGTCTTATATGTCTAAACGATGACTAATGTGCGCAAATGTTGGGTGTCCGGCTCAAATTGGGTCTCGCGCGCGGTCTATTCTGTGATCGGCTCACCTGCCCCATTCTGTCCCTTTCCCCCACACCCCGACCGACCTTGAGGTTCTCGCAACTTGTTACTTTGTCTCTGGGTCGATTCCAAGACGTTAGCATGTTCCATGCAATAACCCATTGCTCCACAGTCGGATTCAACATATGTATGTCTCTTGATCCAAAGCAGTAACTCAACGCCCATCCCCGGCAATCTGCGTGGTCCCCCATCCGCACGTTTCGTACTCCCTGTACGCACCGAAGGTTATCGCAAGCTGCCGATCAAAGTGAGTACCCGCTCATTTCGAAATTCATTCTGCTGCCAGTCTGAACGTCCCAAGATACTGTCATTGAATTCAATACACCCCACATTCACGCCAACAAATTGTCGCTCCCGAGAACTTTCATTCTTTTACTCGGTGAGGAGACTCGTCCTAGGATTGCGGTTTGCAGTGCGACTCACTAACGCTAATTTCTCTCCGATCACGTGTTTGTAAGTCCTGCGGCTTAGTCCCAGATACATTATTTGAACACGTTCGGCTCCCATGCGGCGATGAGACACATAACCTTTCCTCGTCAGTAGGTACAGCACCTATCATTCCTGTCCGCTCTCGCTTACGGGGACAACCTCTGTGTCGCATACCTGGTACTAAAGGTCTGCCCGTTCATAATCCCTCTTCATCGAACTTGATCTGAATCCTCCTCAAGAGTCCTCCGCGCCGCTCTTTCGACGCCAGTGCCAACACAGTGCAACACCACATCTGGTTCAAATTCTGAGTCCCATTCTTACTGTTGTTTCGCCGCTGACTTTCCCTTCTCCTCTTTCTCCAGTTTCCGACTCAATATTAATGGTTTCCTCCCCGAGTGCGCGCATTCGAGTGAAGTCCAGCTACCTCCGATTTAACGATCAAGCACACTGGCATCTTAACCATCTCACGGAGTATAAGCACCCTCTAATTGCCTCGTCGCCGCACTCTCGACTCATTCACGTTGTTTATCCATCAGCGGATAGTCCTCCCACGGTATTGGTCTTTCGGACTGCGATGTAAGTCTTTTATCCTACGATGAGCTGAAGCCTAATTATCTTGTACAATGTCGCGGTGTTTTCGGTGAGGTGCGCGACGTAAAAGGTTTACTTTTGCCCCCATATATGAGTAGCCGCCGCAGTTCCCTTTCTTTCTTGAACGGTGCTTGATTTCCCGTTCTAGGCGCTAAGTACTTCTATCATGGTCAATCAGATACGGCGAGACATTGAGTACGTTCGTCATTCCGTCACGCTGTTCCCAACTGACTGACATATTCGATGTCATCGTGCCTTAGTTTGCATTCTGCGTGTTCAATCAACGCCAAGACCGCGGCGCGTCGAGCGCTTGAATTCATAGTACGTAAGGTCGTGGGATGTTCGTTGCTCCCGCAGCTCACCCTAGCGCGAAAGCTCTTTGGAATTTTTAATCTCTGCCGACCGCGCTTCATTTTGCAACCTTCACTGCGTTTGGACAATTCTTCGAGGATTACCTCGCTTTGAAAAGCCGTGCCTTTTCCTGGAATAAGAGGATCGGCGCGTGGATCGTATAAATAAAAGCGCCGTTTTACCCGCTGACACATTTTCAGCTTGTCAGCGGATAATCTCCTGAAATGTCCAAGAAATGTCAGAATCGCGCAATGTGTCCGGCGAGTGCTTCGTCGACTCACGTTTAAAAGCGCTCGTTTGTTTTCCGCCGCGATCACGGACATTGGCCCATGTCTTCTCAAGTCAGCGCACCGTCTCCGCGCCACTCTTCCTCTGAGCACACCCTCGGCGCAGATGCTCGCAGCATCCGCTCCAGCACTCGAGATGAGAAGGCGCCCCCTTCGGCCCCAGAGCCCAGTACCATTCTCACCGGCGGCAAGTTGGCGATCGTTTTTATCTGCATGTTTGTGTTTTCCGCGTTTCCTCCGCAGCTTCTGCTTGCTAACACGGCCAAAAGGTTGTGCTCAGTTTTCTGCGTCGCATTGGACCAAACCATCCTTGCGACCGCCCTCCCTCGCATAGCATCCGACTTTGACGCCTTCTCTCTCCAGGGTTGGGTATCCACATCATTTATCCTCGCGCAATCGGTCTTCCTCCTGTTTTATGGCCAACTCCTTCGTATCTTTCCCGCGAAATGGGTTCTTATATGTGCAATCGCAATCTTCGAGCTGGGCAGTCTCGTGTGTGCGCTGGCGCAGAACGTCGGTCAGCTTATCGCGGGAAGGACGGTGTCTGGGCTGGGCGCGGCAGGACTTTGTGAGTTCTTGTCAGCCTTCTGCGTGCGCTCACTCTAACATTCCCTGCAGTCGTCGCCATGCTCCAGATCATCTCTCAAGTCACGCGTCTCGAGGACCGTCCCCGTCTTTTCGGTTTCTTTGGCGCATTGTTTGGCCTGAGCAGTGTAGTGGGACCCCTCATTGGCGGTGAGTGTGACCATCCCTTGACATTGATTCGCAAACTTAAGGTACTTTTTAGGCGCCCTGACTGACCACGTTACTTGGCGATGGTGTTTTTGGTCGGTCTTCCCTCCTTTATTCTTTATTCCTGAACTCATCTTCCCCCAGGATTAATTTACCATTGGGTGGCGTTTCCGTCTTGGGAGTTCTGTTCTTGTTGACGGCGTCGCCTCCTCTGGGATCCGACCCAACGAAACGGTCCTTCCGAGACATCATGGAACAAGTTAGGCATCTAGATTTCGTTGGAGCCACTCTCGTGTCTGCTGCGGTAACAACCCTCATCCTTGCTCTCCAATGGGGTGGAAACACAAAGCCCTGGGGTGACAAGGATGTTATCATCGTGCGTCGCACTCCATCTGATCACTGCTGGCACCTGACATTTCCCTCGAGTGCTTCGTCTTCGCAGCCGTACTGACCGTGGCCTTCGTCGCATGGGAGATATATGTCGACGAAACGGCCATGGTACCCACGAGTATATTTAAATCCCGCTCAATGTGAGCCTCACCAATTCCCCTAGTTTCTTTTTAGCTGATTGAGCACGATTCCACAGATACGCCATCCTCGCATTCTCCTTCCTCACGCGGTTCTCGATGCTCATCTTCTCGTACTACATCCCCATCTTCTACCAGGCCGCCCGTGGTTCCACCGCGACGCAATCGGGCATCGACCTCATCCCCTTCATGCTCGGTACCGTCATTACCATCATCGCCTCCGGTCAAATCATCGGGAAATGGGGCTACTAGTGTGTCCACCCCTGCTCCGTTTTTTTCTTTCATTTTCCTCACCTTCCTCTCTCCAGTTGGCCCTTCCTTGTCGGTTCCCCCATCTTCCTCGCCATCGGCTCCGGCCTCCTCTACACCCTCAACGAGACCACCTCCTCCGCCAAGCTCATCGGCTTCCAGATCCTCGCGGGCATGGGCGTCGGTCTGGGCATGCAGAACGCGCTGCTCTCCATGCAGGTCGAGTTCCGCAGCACCCCCAAGCTCCTCGGGCAGGCGACCTCCATGGCGACGTTCAGCCAATTCCTGGGTGGCGCCGTGGGGCTCGGCGTCGCAGAGCCGATCTTCGCGTCCCTGCTCACAAAAAACCTGCTCAAGTACGCGCCCAACGCGCCCGCGTCGATCGTCAAGGACAGCCCCACGACCATACGGTCGGCGTTGCCCGCGGATATGATTGCGGGTGTCGTGCGCAGCTACACCGAGGTGAGAGCATTCTTAATCACTGAACTTGAGAATCTCCGATGTTAACTCGACCTACCTGAAGTCCATGCGAGTCGTCTTCGTGGTGGGTGTCCCGGTGGCGGGGCTGGCGCTCATTGCCACCACCATGATCAAGAACCTGCGGATCACCAAAACGGCGCCGCCTGCGCCAGCAACGACGGCGGCCGATGCGGCTGTGGAGAAAGGCGCCGTGGCGGACGAGGGCGCGTGAAGAGAAATTGAAAATGGCGATGGATGAATGAAATCACGCACGTGCACGCGCACGATTCAATCAATGTAAGACCAGTGACCCCACGGGCATAGCTTGAAGCCCGCACGCCCAACTTAACATCGATGGAGGGATGGATTGGGAGGCATAATAATATTTTACAAGAGTAACGAGGGTATCTCGTATAATGACGAACGAATAAGGAACTAGTGTACGTTAGTATAGGTCGCTCTAGAAATTGACCTGTTCATGACTCTATATGGCCGTAACCGTTAAAAAGTCCCCCACCGGCACCTCCCCGGCAAGCGGGCGGTGCAAGACATGTTAAATTCGCGTTACTTGTGTTGAACGCCGTGATACAAGGAGCCCGGAATACCTTGCACTGCGCTTCGAAACCACCTCTGCATGAGGGAAATGACCTTAGGGACGGACGTGGTTCCTAATTTCTGTCCGCGAGAGTCGCACCGAGTCGCGCATTATATATACGCTCTCACCTGACGCGCAAATCACAAGTTTGGAATTTACAAAAGTACACCATACAAATCAACCAGTCGCGTCTTCAGGAGAAACAAGGTCGATACGGTCCCAACTTTCGAGGATTGCCGTCATGGAAGGATAGATCGTGAAAGCTCCAGAAGGGACATATATCGACATATGTTTCCACTCCGCTCTTTTCGACACAATGCGCTGCAACAGAGGCAGGATTTCGAAAACCTGGGCTCGACAGGGTCAAAAGAGGGTATGAGCCTGCAGAGACGACCGTACTTTGGTAGTCCATCAAAACGCCAAACGGAGAGGCGATTTTTTGAGGGTCCTCCGCAAGGGCGGACCTCTGTCCGCGAATTCCGGCTTGGTTGTAGAAGAGGTCGTGCGTGGCTGAGGATGTAGCTGAAGAATCGACTGTCCTCCATGCCCCCCGGTTCAGAATAAGTTATGATTGCTATGTAGAAAAAATTATGGTCAGCATGGTTCGCCAGTAGAATAACTTGAAGAAACACAAAAGATTGTTGAATCGTGCCGAGGCGGGATTTCCACGGCCATGCTCGGCACGATGAAGCCGGACTTTTCCGCGGGCGTGAGCAGAGACGCCACGGGTGAAATGGCGGTGCCATCAGCGGACCTTAAAAAGCTTCAGACGGACTATAAAGAGAGTGATACCGTTTACACGGCTTTCACGCATTTGCTCACAAGTTGCCTGTGGGTTTTCCAATATTTTTCTTGGCATTCCGTCAAAAAATGACAACACTGCGCAAGGATCTGCAAAGAAAGAATGGGTTTGTTCAAATCAAGTTTGGCGGCCGTGATTCCATCATATCTCGATGATTACATCACGTTCAACTTGAACTTTGGTTGAAAAAAAAAATGCGTTACCTTCTTTAGTCTCTCGCCTGTGCATCCCAAGGAATTAGCTCTGGTTTTGGTTTCTGGTGTCTTCGAATGGCTCGGAAATGAAACCAACAGACGACGCACATGCGGCACAATGTCGTTCAACTTGGAATACAACGCATGGGAAAGGAACACTGCGTATCCGAACTACGCCTCCCAGCAGTAGCGCGCGAAGCACGTAGCGCACACGCCATTTCTCGGCAACCTCTGTCTGGCCCGCGCTCGGTCCACCACCGCACACGCCAAGCACACAGCCCACTCTGGATCCTCCAGCGCACCATCCACCTCCGCACCTTGCGTCGCCACGACAAAGGTCTGCGTCAACATTCCCTGCAACTCTGGCTCCGTATAGATGAACTGGCCCGTGCTCGTGTTCGTCAGCGGCGGCGACCCGTCGCGCGGAGGTGCACCGTTCGCAATGTACACGAGCATCGGGCCCGGGGCTGACTGTTCCTGGGACGGCGTACAGCCAAAGAATGTGGGCTGCGTGGTGAGGTTCGCAAAGCCCTCCAGGGTTGTCGGAACGGCAGGGAAGGCGGCGAGCCCGCCCGGGAAAATCTGCATGCGCTGTTGTCTGAAGAAGGAGCGATATTCAGATCGCGACACCGGCACCGGAGAGGAAATCCTACGTAGCGATGAGCGATGCGCCATGGGCAAATCCGCCGCCGTCGTCAACCTGTCCACAGGGTATAAACATTTCAACGAAAGCCTAAGGAGCGCACGCACGGGCTAGGATATTTCGCCGCGTCCAAAAATTGGCGCCGCGTCAGCGCCGCGTCACCTGGTAGCATCGCCGCGTCACGGTATATGATCGCCGCGTCTGCCATATGACCGCCGCGTCTCGATGACATCTCCGCCGCGTCCTTGGACATGACCGCCGCTTCCAACTAATTCAGCGCCGCGCACCGCCGTTCCGTCTAGTTCAAGTAGCGCCACCAGTAACAGTGGCCCCGTCCCCGGGCCACTACTCGCTCCAGCGGTGTGCACCGCCGCCGCCGGTCCAGTCTCTCCAGCAAACACGTCAAATTGCTATACCAGCGGGCTCCTTGAGTAACTCTGACTAGCTGTTTGCAGATGAGGCTCAACTAGATGATACAAAATAAGGACATTGAGTAATTGTACTCTACTTGAACATATTCAACTCGATTCGATTTCAACCCAACCCTTCCCCGATGCCACGACCTTACCAGCAGGGAGAACTGCGACTTTCTCCTTTTTAGGGTCTTTGGGTTGGCGTGAGCGAAGTGCGCGGGACGTCTCCTGACGCTTAGGTGTGGGAGTATCTTCCTCGTTGTCGCTGTCCTGCCGATGACGCTTGGCCGGTATCTCCCCCGTGCCGCGTATATTATCGATTAAAATGGGGGGCCGTATAGCTTCCCTATTCCTAATGCGCGTGTACGTGGGAGGTCGATAGGTGGGGTCAGGGAAGGTATGGTTGACGGTGAAATCTTTGAGGAATGTCTTGAATGCCGGTTCGTCCCAGTACTGCTTGTGCTGCAACTGCTTTGGCTTCGCGGCAAGCACCATAGCGCGCAAGCCTTGGTCGTACTCGAGGGTCAGCGGGATGATGGCCTTGTCTATGAGATCTTCGAATGTGTCGCCGTTCAGATTCAATGGCTCTTCCAGCTCATGCTGAATGGCCAACAGCTGCAATAGGACTCGGCCCACAGTGAGGATCCGTCGGTACCATTCTAGCTCAGGGACAGAATCGTTGAGCTGGAGGTCGTGGATTTTTCGGCACGTGAGACGCCTCAGGGTCTGGAACTCGCGAGCTTGGCTTTGGTATACAGGGGTCCGGGCTCGGATCTCGTCTTTGCTTTCCGTTGCAGCCTCGGTGAAAACCAAGTTGTACCATTTCACCACGGGATGGTCTTCGGGGAATGAAATTAGAAATTCCGCGAGCGGAACAACTGCCGCATCGTAAATCTCGATGAGTGGTTGATTTTCTGCAGGCTGGGCCTCGTAAAATGCTGGCCTGCGAATTTTCCCGATCTAAGGAGTACTTTTGAATGTCCGGCATCAAAACCTTGAACACTGCTCCTTACCTGGTCTTGTCGGAGTTGAAAATTGAGCATCTCTTCGCATGAAGCCCGGTCGTAGTTGCAGTGTCTCGACGGGCGTATGAGAATGTCTTCTGCCGAGCGCCAATCGATGCAATCGAAGTAGCGAAATTCAAATTCGTCGTTTGGATTTCGCGCATGCGGCCGGCGTTTGAGGAATTTAGCGGGGTACCACAACACATCCTTTCCCCGCCACCCGTCTTTGACGAGAGGATCCGGGAGCATAAGAATATCCCCACGTGAAAATCTGAAAGATTATGTTAAGTAATGTTATAACTGAATGAACTGGGACGCACAACTCAGCTGGTCTTGCTCGGCAGCCCTGGCAGGTAAAGATAACTTCCGGATCATTCCAGTCCACTTGGCCATTTTCCGGCTGACATCGAAAGTGCGACCAGAAGCCGCAGGTCGAGCACTGCACTTGGTCTGGGTCTTCATCACCGTCAGAGATCCGCCCGCAACCATGGCAGTGAATGGGGCACGGTGTTGTCGAGTTGGAGTCACTTGAGTCGCCACTTTCGAGAGGTGGGGGAGATCGTTTAGGCCGCTCGGTGGAGTTCACTTCGATTGTTTGGAGAATGAGCGCGTCCACAGAGTCCTGGGCCGTGTCAACTGGAGGCAGGTGGAGACCTATGTCGAGGGCGTTAAATTCGGGCTGGAATCTACCCGTGTCCGTGACCTTGTCGCCGTGTGGCGTCGCGTGGTTGGTTTCATATTCATATTCCCGTGTCTCTCCTTGGCGCCTTCTACTCGTCCACTTTTTGCGGTCGTCCCCGGCCAGTTCCATCAGATGCGGCCGCTCCAGCTCGGCGAGCCTAGGAAAACGGTTCGCGCGTTCATGTAGCTGCAAACCCCAGGGGGCAGCCTTCCGCCGCTCGGCACTGAAAACCTGTTGGCCGTTTACACCCCCTTCCAGGTGGTAGATAATGGCCGTAAGTCTGAATCCAGTAGGCAGATCGCGTAGTCGGTCTGAACGGCCTGACATCCACCCGGAAGGTTTGGCTCCGTCTCGATGCTTTGCGTGCCCATTATGCCGCATGCCGTCGTAATCAAAGATTCTGGCGCCGTCCGGAGTCACGTAACGAGCGATAAAGTGGGAGCTGGCGCCAAGCTCTGGGGTGTGGTCCGTGTAGATTTCTGCCGCCAGGGTATATTTTACGCCTTGTGGCGAAAATTTGCTCCCCAGAGGCAAGAGGGTTAGCGGCACCTTCCACGGAGAGTCAAGTGTCTCGCCGAGCTCGATAATGAGGACAACCGGGATACTCAGGATATATTCTTTGGCCTGAGCGGCGCCGTTGCAGAAGGGCTTCGAATCCCACTGCCGCCAGCAAGTCGCTTTTTCCCACTCCGCAGGATTGAGGAGCCAGCGAAACCATTTGTCGAGGTCGCCACGGAATATTTGGTGCATTGACAGCGTCAGCTGAAAAGGTGCTCTCCATACAGGATGAGACACTTCCCAGTGTTCCCGGGGGGCCGTTTTGGATCCTACACATTTCTTCACTTGTACCGCGTATGACCGGAAGAATGAAATGCAAGGCTCGCTCGTTTGGTCGGGCCCGCCTTTGCATTTGATCAGTTGAGCCAGTATTTCGTTGAACCATCCCTGGACATTTATCGGTGAGAAGTTCACCCCGTAGAAGGTATGTACTCACAAACATTGCATCTGAAGAGCCCTCAGACCGAATGTATTGCGCAACTGCAAGCTTCTTTCTAAACTCATTCCGCATCTTCGTCAACACTTTACAGCCCCCGCTCTCGATCCCAGGGATCACCGCCTGCTTAATATGTGTTTCAAGGATTACGAGCAGATCGAGGAAGAGATGGTTTGCAGGGAGCAAAACAAAGATCGCCTTCAATTCGGGGAAGTTCCGATTAGCCACGGCATAGAGCACGGTCAGCGATGAGTCCAACCAGCACGAGTTCTTGTGCCAGCGAAAAGAGCGCTGAAACTCGGGAGGAGGTACCGGTGGCTTTGGAGGATGTGCTGGCTTTGATTTGGGATTCTGCTTATCCCGTCTTTTTCGTGCAGCCTTGGCCTTGAGCCGCGCGATTGTGTCTGGCGCACGGCCGTCCAAGGAAAACTTGCGGCGAGGTTCGTGCCGGCTGTGCTTCGTCCACGAATATCGGAACCGAGTGTTCTTCCAGTACTGTGGATCGCGCCCGTAGTAGATTTTATCGCCTTCTGTAGATACATGAGTAAGTGAGGATCGAATAGAGATACAAACATACTGCGCGCCGCATCATAACTGCGTTCAAAGGTCTCTGCAATGCGAATCAGACCTTCCAGTCCATAGAACAGGGTGTTCCGGCGCCCGATCATTTGGTAAATCTTGTTGTGCATGGCTTCAGCCCCATTCGTCGTGGCAGGAAGTGAGTCCCAGAGTTTTCGCTCCATACCGCTCGCCACATGACACAGCATGCTTGCGTGACTTGGACGCATCCACCAGTCAACCCAGCGCTTTGCACCCGGAAATTCCTTGACCAAGCCTGCAGCGCAGCGACGAAGGCCCTCCTTGTCCTTTTGGCGCAGGAGTAACTTCGCAAACTTGCGAAACTTTGACTGTTCCTCCGGGGCTACAATGCGGCTGATCCTGGCAACGCGCGTGATTTGGTTTCCGAAATGTTGCCTGCAGCCCTTCAATAGCGCCGCCGCCGCTGTTCTCAATTCATCTTCCTTTCGGCCGCGAGGTGAATGCTCGAGCCAAAAATCGACAAAGGCCTCGATGAAGCCGCTCCTCTGAGCATCACTGAAATCAACAACCTGGAGAACAACAGTTGGCACACAATATTGGACTGTGTGAACCCAGCAACTTACATTGGCAAAGAGCGAGTCTGTTACCTTCCTCTTCATTGCGCGGCACTGCATCGCTAAACCACGGAAGAGGTACAGAAAATGGATGCGATAATGGACGGCCGTTGAACCATTTGAGTAGGTCATGAGGATGGGCACCCACGATTTGAGGTGGCTAGGTTCAAATGTAGAGCTGAGGAACAGAAGGTGGTTGTGGCCACTAAAATAGTCATGGCATCCATCCGAGACCACACCGTTTACTGCTTCACTCTTGATCTGGTCCTTGAGTCCTATGCGACGCTGCCAGGGTGATTGCAAAACAATGACGTTGACGCGATCCATCCAATGAACACCCACGGTCCACTCGGAGTGCTTCTCTTTGAAGCGCTCGAGCTTGGGGAGGAAGCGCTGGTCGCGGACCTACAACATTGAAGACAGTCAGTCAGAAAGCACAGACATACCCCTGCACACGGACGCACCTTGTTCTCCGGATTGAGAATCCTCTGGCGCTCGTACTGGATGCGATGCGGATTCAGAAGGACAGAGCTGATATTGGCCACCGAGGGACCAGGCCCATCAAGAGCTGGGGGAAGCGGTCGTCTGGAAAGCCATCCCAACTTTCTAGAGAAGAGCTGGCAGGCGTTGGACCAGCCCGTGCGGAAAGGGCAGGGGTTGCGCGACCGCGCGGAGGAGGCGAAGTCGAAGGCTGTCGAGGAGGAGCTAAACGAGGTCCTTGGCTTAGATGAATGGGGACTGCGAGGATTGATTACGCACCAATGACTCTTTTTTTGCGCTCCTCCCTGACCCACCCTTGAAGTTGGCCTGAAGAATTGAGATTTTGTGTAGTCGATGAACCATCAATTTACCGCAACTGGCACGCACCATTCTCGTCGTAATATGGTGCAAGAGTACTGCCACGACGCGCCCGTGGAGACTGGCGAGCAGCTAATCCATGCACAACGAGCAGCAGGTAGATTAGTACGATTCCGTAGATAGAAAGAATTGTTGATGTGGTGAGCCAGCGCGAGGCAAGTGATGATGTCCAGGATAGAGCAACCAGCACACGATCCCAGTTAGACATTGCCAGCAGGAAAACGAGAAACGTGTAGGCGAAGAGGGAGAGGAGCATGGAGGAGAGAAGAAGCCAGAATTATGACATCACTGTTGATGGGTTCATGTTTGATCGGGCGTCGAGGCCCTGGCCAATTTTGGTTGGAGGTTGACCTCGAATACTATCAAAACGATGGCAGACCTTCCAGTTTTCGTGAAGGTGTACAGTAGACGGTATTTCATTCCCTATTTCCCAAAAATTATTCTCTCAGCCACTTTGTGGGATTTGACAACTTCGCCGCGTCGCGCCGCGCTGCCCTTCAACACATTTTCTTCGTTCACGCTGTCGGTGTGCAGGATCCGCTGAGTCGAATACATATTACCACCGCTTTTGGTGGCTCTGCTTGGCGCCAAAAGCGAGAACGGCGAAGTGGACGCGGCGCCGCGTTCACTTCGCCGTTTCGTGCTGCGCGCGTTCAAACATCAATAGTTTTCCTCAAATGCTGGCAAACAGCATTGAATGAGATAACCGCACATTCTGAGAAATTTCTGGGCCTGTGGGATCCACAACGGCGCGGAATTAATGACGCGGCGCCGCGTACACTTCGCCGCGTCACGCCGCGCGGCTTCAGAATCCATTTGTTCCCTGCTAAATGTTGATGAACAGCATTGGATAAGTTCAATACATATTTAAGGAGAGTTACAGGTTTCTGGGTTGAACGAGGAGCAGGAACGGCGCTGAAGTACTGGAACTGACGCGGCTTCCCCCGTGCACTTCGCCGCGTCGCGCCGCACAGCTTCAAAACCCAATATTTCTTTCCAAACGTTCATGGACAGTATTGGGTAAATTCAATACACATTTCAGAAGAGTTTTGTGTCTCTAGGTTCAATAAGGAGCGAGAACGGCATTGAAATTCTGACGCGGCGCTAGCACTGCCACATCGTGCACTTCGCCGCGTCGCGCCGCACGGCTTCAAACCGCAACATTAACATTCAGAATGGCGGCGTGCACAATCAGGTAAGCTAAATACACCCTTTTCCCAGAGTGTGTGTCTTTGGATGGCTTCACGAGGGAGAACGGCGCGGAAGTAATAATGAATGCGGCGCTACCGTACACTTTACCTTGTCGCGCCGCACGACTTCGAAAGCAACATTTTAATTTCCTTATTTGTTGGTTTTCAGAGTCGAGCAGGCTGAATGTAGAATCTAGGAGGCTTTGGCGGCTCTGGGTGGTTTAACACCGGAGAACGGCTCTGAAGTGTTGACGCGGCGCCCACACCGCCACATTGTTCAGATCCAGGTATTTCATCAAGAACAGCCTTGTATATTACACACACCTACATCGTGGATGATAGACCGTGGCAAGGTCGGTGAGGAGCTTGTACGTGGTGCCGCGGTACCGCCGCGTCGAGCATGTTTAGCGCCGCGTCGGTCTTGGTGAGCGCCGCGTCCGAGTTTGGCGAGCGCCGCGTCTGTATGGTGAGCGCCGCGTCGTGGTATAGAGGCGCCGCGTCTCACCAATGTAACCGCCGCATACCGCCGCGTGACGCGGCGGTATCGCCGCGTCAAAACAGGTGGACGCGGCGAAGTCACCGTACACTTCGCCGCGTTCCGCCGCGTCGCGCCGCGTCACCGCCGCACCACCGCCGCGTCCAGACTTTCTTGGTCGGCCTTTATCTCAAGGTCGGTGCCCCCATTCGCGCCGACTCTTCTGCCATCCTATGCCCCGACATCGCGCGTACACAACAACTGTCATTGCGGTGCGAAGATCGATTCTACAGCTGGCGAACGGCGCTGTTCAAATTTCGAACCGCCGCGTCACCGCCGCGTCACCGCCGCTTCACCGCCGCGCCAACCTGACGCGGCGAATTATTTTGGCCCGCGCACGCACTGCATCAATCGCGATGATAATGTCGATCTTGCGGTCTGGCACAAGCATGGGCTGCAGCGGTGTGACCTGGCCATCTTCACCGCCGTCGCACATAGAGAGAATCGTCTCCACTGAGTCCGAGAAGGTGTCTGGTGCGATGCCATGGAAAGGATTCGGGTAGTTGCTGGTGTCGATCCGAAGCCCGGGTGACTGGGGATAGGTTTCGTTCACGAGCAACGAAAAGTTTGCTGTTGACATAGCAAGGCTTGCCTGCATCGGACTAAGATGATTTATAGTCAATGTGTGTAGCTGCTCTTACCGTGTTATTGCGCTCACTGAAGAGATTTGAGGAGGTCCCGGAGATGAACATAGCCTCGTCGAAGCCTGTCACACAGAGGGACTCGTTCGTCGTGCCGAGGTGCTTCGTCGGCGTATGCGCGGCTAGGACGTCATCGTAACATCCCATTTCGACTGCCCGTTAGCATCAGGACAGTCATTGCTACCGAGAGGCGGGACAAGGGAACGTACAAATATTAACCTCGAACATCGGGGAGTTCAGCGGGATTCCGTTCTTGCCAGGGAAAATCGTGCCGTTGATGTGGTTGGAAACAATATCGAGCACGATGATTGGGAAGGGCTGCTCGTGGGATGCCAATGTTGGCCTGCGAATGCCATCAGTCTAAGCTGACAGGGGGAGCATGGGTACAAACAGATTAGTAAAGTCGGAGAAGAGGATTCCAGCGCCATGGGAGGTGTTGGAGAAGAAATTATCAACCGTGGTGCCGTTTGTGAAATGTCTCGCAAGTGCGCGACCCCATGCATCTCCAACGGAGACAGGGAAATGTTTCGCCTTGACCGCCATTTCCTGCAGGATCTCATCTGCAAATATGGCCTGTTCCGCCGGATCCGTTGACACCGTCCATACACTGAAGCTGGTAAGCCAGCCACCGAAGTCTTGTTTCTTTCCGTCGCCGAACATCAAATGTTGGATGGTGGGGAAGTTGGCCTGCACGAGAGAAGTTAATAGCCATGACCCTCCGCTCAGACCTGCGAGATGAGTTGCGGCCTGAAGTGAAACGTGTCAGCCAGGACTATGTAATTGAAGAGCGCCTACTTGTAGCAGACCGCCTGTCCCTTTTTTTACGGACGAAGAGTTCCGTCCGTCCAACGCGTTGAGAACTCCGGCCCCAAATATCGCCGCTCAAGATCCCACCCATCAGTAAACGTATTCCCGCTCAGAAGCGACGCTTACCGCGATCCCCTCCTCCACTCGTTGAGATTCCAACAGTCGGAAATTGCGTGGACTCGAGAATTTCTTCCACATATTTGGGTAGCTCGATTCTAGTCCGCTTGACGTTCTGCGAGTAAGCCTTGAAGGCATCGGGGAGCACCTTCTCGCGCCTGTCCCTTATGTACTGCGACTCCGCCGCACTTATGGTCTGACCGCGTCGCACAAGTTGGAAGTCGGCGGGACAACGCTGGAAGGTGGGACCAAACGCGGTGCTCGCCGCCCCGGAAAGGAGTAGGAGTGTGAAAGCCGTGGAAGAGCCCAACATGGTGGTACTGAGAACAACGTACCGGGCGCTGTTATTTTGAGGGAACTATATTTGCCTTGCGGAAGTAGCGTTTGAGACGTGAGTAGATTTGTGACCACGGGGTGCGCGCATAAACATCGGTCCCACAATATGGCGATGGGCAGGCGGTGAGAACGGCGGGCGGCCGGTAGGAACAAAACTGGCCAAGACAGGCGGCGAAAGAAACTGGTCAACCAGGATCCTGTGAGTTCGGAATGCCAGGAAGACGCAGCTATCTCCGTATGCGCCACGACCTTGTGCTCGCGGAGGGAAATAGAGACAATAAACCCTGAATGCATACGCGTGCGTCGCCGAAGCCAATAATTACACACCAGGAAATGTTGATGACGCCCAATTTCTCCTGTTGAACTAATGAATCCGGAACAAGGGATTGAATTATCTCGCACGGCCAAGGGGATGTCGGGATTAAAATTTCGGATGGGGGGAGGGGGGGGGGGGGGGGGAGTCTGGGGAAGGCCGAAAAAAACTTTGTAGTATAAGTTTTGGGAGGGCTATGGGAGGCCGTAAAAATGTTAGTAGAGGCATATCAGGGTCTCAATGAGTAAGAAACCTCAAATTTTGCTTCCTACTCACCTTAGAAGGTGTTGAAATGATAATTTCAATTGAAAGTGCTTGGTCGGCGGTGTTAGAGCAGGTTGGAAAAAATTCTGCATGTCTAATTGAGGTCTAATCAAAGCCTTTGAAGCACTTTAGATAGGTTCAGGAAGGATAATACATACCTCACGCATCAAAATCAAGTGGCAGTAGTTGTCCGGGGGATGTCCGGTGGGTGGCGGAAAGTCCGGAGGGAGCGGCCCGGCGTCAGGGGTGGGAGACACCTTCCTAATATGGCAGGGGGGGGAGTCCAGCCAAGGCTGAAAAAAACTTTTCGACCCTCCTTCCGATTTTCGAATCCTGACGTCCCCTTGCGCAGGGCTATGACAAGCAGTTGACACAACAGGCAAGGACCCAGGCACATGAAACCATGTGCCTTAAATGCACATTCCTCGCACATGCTTTGTAGATGGAGTACACAAAAAAAACAAATATTTGTACCCCTTTGTTTCCTTTGTTCACTTTATCTCTGGCTCAGTGTCTTGTGGGTGGATATGATATCCACCCACCTCAATGCCCTCAACAAATTATGTGTGTGTGTGTCTCAGACAAAGGTGCATTTAAGTTAAGGCACACGTAAATCGTGTGCCTGGGTCTTTGCCCTCCGTGTGAGTTTCGGGAACCGAGGGTTGTTGCGCCAGCAGCAGGAACGTAGAGTTCCACCTATGTTTCTATCCCTCGCCTCTCAACGCAACAGTTTACATTGGAATTGGAACCGGGGGAGGTCAAGGTCTCCAGTTCCCGGGGACCTATACAGATGACAGTGATTTTGGGCATAGCTCGAGTGCTTCAGAAGCAATTTGACCAAACTAGGCTTCGTAGAGAAATGCGCAATGAACACGATGATAATCTCCTCCGTATATGCGTCATTACGACGGCGTTGGCCGCCGGGATATCGAGCTTTCGCTGCGTGCTCGCTGGCTCAGAGGCTAGCTAGGACCGAGATGAGCTGCTGTAATTGATCGAAAGCTCGCAGGCAGCGTCTCAAGAAAGGCTATCGCGATGTGGCCACGATAAAGGCAAGAGTAAGCAAAAGGACGTCCGCTACTTGGCTGGGTAGCACTCCGTCGGAACTGGGCAAGAACTTGGGGATGCCGATAGCAGAGTTTTTGTGGCGGGCACTTGAGAGTCGCAAGCCTAAAGCGGGTACGCGCGAGCGGCGACACAGGTACTTCTCAAAAGAGAGATCCGGAGAGTTCCAAGACTAGCCAGGACCACAGTGGTTTTGTTTCAATGTTGTCGAAGAGGAAGAGCACACGCGGTCGCAATCACGCCGACTCAATGATTGCCGAAAAGATCTGTTGGCTCTTGATCACTGCCACTCAGCCTCAGATCAGATTTTTTTTCTCCCTCCCTCAACCCTCCCGTGCCTTCTCCTCCTGCTCGTGGTTGGCGAGATTGATTTCTGTGATAGTCCTCAGCACCTATATAGATTTACTAGGGAATCGAAGCAAAAAAAGAAAGGAAATTTGTTGCAGTCAATCCATCGAACCCAGGGCGTTTTGAACCACAATCGTTCTACGCCTCATGCGCTTGACGGCAAGCCTTTTAAAAGCATCAAAAAAGACACCAAGCCGTTTAAAAGATTCTAGGATACGTCCGGACGGCCACAATAATTACTTATTCGTTTTTTTTTGATCATGTTCAGATTCATCGGGCATCTCGGAGAAGTTCAATTCAGCGTCGAAGACTACAATTTTGACCACAGAGCTGCCACAGGTACAAATCCTGGGCAGTAAACGTTCTTGCTCCTCTGTCGACTACTATTCCAGACGTTGCGTTCATTCTAATCTTCTGATGATTTCCGAGTTTCCAAGGGTAGCGAAGAGCAGATATAAATGTACGACTCAGTCCGAGGAGCGGTAGGACAACTACAATCAGTAGTCTGATTCCGCTGGCCATCTTAACTGGTGGCGAACACCGGGCAGGAAACTGCAGGTGGCCGTTCGCTTCAAGTCGAAGCGCCCAAGGACTCGTGGTTGAAACGGGCGAATAGCAAGTCGGTTCGTCCGGTATGGCACTAGGTACGCCGTTCGCAGCGGCAATGTGATCCCTAGTCTGAGCTATAGCCCGGTGTTTGTGATCGCATGTTCATTTTGCCTTGATGGTCTTGCGTCCGAAGAGGCGAGCTGTTCTGCCCCGCTCCCTGCACAGAGTCCGTAAATTTCAACGACGTGAGGGGGCATTAAAAGGGATGAACCCTAGGAAACTCAGCAGCCCCAATGCACTGAATTACGCCTCGAACGTGAACCACTCGTTCTGCACGGACAAACAAAAGTGCAACGGGGGAATAACAAGTTGGTTCATCGCAGCGACGATGCGATCCCGGTCCCGAGCCATAGTCCGCTGAGTAGTATGAAACATTCATTTCGCTTTGATGGTCCCGAATCTGAGGCGAGCTGTTCTGCACCGCTCGTACACAGAGCCCGCGGAACAGTCTGAGGGAGGCCTCAAAGGTATAAAGGCCGAGTCATATGTGAGTCACCTCAGCAGCTCCCAGTAGACTGAATCATCCAACAAGCATGAAGAACTCCATCCCTTTTGCAGCTTTGGTGTCGTTGGCGGTCATCGTCAGCGGACTTCAAGTTGCTCCTCAGGTCGGTCATATATACCACGATCTTCTTGCTCATGTTGATTTCCACGCAGCACAACAGAGTTAGGGCTCCTGCGGTAAGGGCATTTATTCGAACGCTACCACGACTTTCTTCTTGCTCACGTCGAGTTCCACGCAGATCCCTGGGGCCGGCAGTCTTGACCAGACTTAAGTTGGGGCTCCCGATGCGGTAAGGACGGTGTGACCGAACCGACAAGTGGAGATTTACTTCTTGCGCAGCCGGCAGGCGTTCCTGATGTAGGGGACGCTGTGGCTGCCAAAGCTGTCGCGATCGACCAGACTACCGTCGACGACGCCAACAAGAAACTAGCGGTCGACGAGCAAAAGGGATTCCACGCCACCCAGCAGAAGGTTTTAACCATGCTTGCTGACATATTGAAGGCAGTAAGTACTCCAGTTAAGCCGCCGATTTCGCACTGACGTTTTTCTTTTTTTCTCCTTGAAGCAAGCTGCATGCGGCTGTGGAGCCCAGAGTGGAGGTGCTACGGCGCCCGCTACTGCAGTCGATCCCGCTGACGCTGCCGATGCCGCTGACGCTGCCGATGCCGCTGACGCTGACGCTGCCGATGCCGCTGACGCTGCCCAAGCCGTTCCCGCTGACGCTGCCAATGCCGCTGACGCTGCCAATGCCGCTGACGCTGCCAATGCCGCTGACGCTGCCAATGCCGCTGACGCTGCCAATGCCGCTGACGCTGCCAATGCCGCTGACGCTGCTATTCCGGAGTAGATGTACAATTCTCATAGTGGTCCTCGTAGTTCGTGTCAGCCGGCGTTAATTATGCCTTGTTTTGCGCCTAGTATTCGTGGACGCTGTGACGCTCGAGGTATAAGAACCTGCGGTCGAAAGTTCCAGACCCAGCCGTACGAGTGAACGAAATCGGGCAACGTTACCCAGTGTTTGCAGAAGTTCTGTACAAGTAATATGAGTGGGCGTCGCGTATAAAGCTGCGTGCAGAGACAGAAACGGCGGCAAGTCAAAGGAGTCGTGTCTCCCAGCCCTAGGCAGCGGCAAATTAGTCGGAACTTGGCATCGATGGCTCGGAAAGGGACTGGACAAGCGGGGTATTGGAGTTCCTTCTCAGTTAACCCCGTCCAAGTCCGAGGCTGTAACATTCGCAATCGTGCTCCGCTGGCGTACAGCGGCCGCACAGGCAAGGGATCAAGTAACGATTATAGCCAGTAGTGGTGGACAGGTGGTGGAGAGAGTTGAAGCCACGCTAGGCGATAATCGGCCGAACGCCATTCAAATTCGCCCATGGTCCGAAAACACCGGGACAAAAAAATTGGTTCGGCCCTTGGCGCACGACAAATAGGCTTGCTGAGCTTGTTTCTGGCAAATATCCCGCATAAACCCCGCGTCCTTTAAAAGCCCAGCCCTTCAAAGCTCTTAGGTGGTTCGCCTGGCGGTCACGTTCCCGCACCCGCTTTTGGGAATTATATCCATCGATGACGGCTCTGCAACGCTCTTCTTGCTTCCTACCACCACTACGACAACTCTCAAGATCCTCTAGATTACTCGCAAAGACCCAAATGCGCCCTTTGACATTGGATGCCCTCAACCAACAGCTGCAGACGGTACAATACGCTGTCCGTGGCGAGCTAGCTATCAAGGCGGAGGTGTTACGGGACCAGCTCAAAACCGGGGGAACGGATCTTCCGTTCGACAAGGTCATCTCAAGCAATATCGGAAATCCTCAGCAGAAGGGACTGGACCAGCCCCCGATCACCTTTACGCGTCAGGTGTGTAGGCGGAATGTGGCATTATCGGATGATGAAGTTGACGATGCGCGAATATATAGGTGGCAGCGCTGACGGAGTACCCTGCTTTGGCCACCCTCGCGCCCAATGCGTTCCCAGAAGATGTGGTAGCCCGCGCCCAGGAACTGCTCGAGGACATCGGCTCCATCGGCGCGTACTCGCACAGCCAGGGCGTACCACTTATCCGCAAGAGCGTCGCGGCGTATATTGAAGGTGGGTTGCAGCTTTTCTTTGGTGTTGCTGCTGGTGGTTTTCTGTATTTTTGGTGATTTTCGAGTGGCAATGGTGCACACTCGCGGGCGCAGCATTTATTCCCGGAAAGGCTTGCGGGCGCGCACTATCCGCTAACGCCGCCCTTCGCCGCCGGGTACGGGCACGTGCGTAAGGCTCTCTTCGCCTTGCCTCTCGATGCGCGCGAAAAGGCTCTCTTCGCTGGCCTGATGCATCGCCGCGTCTCTTACTGCTTCATTGCGCCGCTATCTATTCCGACGTACGATGATTTGCGACTCGGCCACATCACACGCGTCGTTCTTTTGTTCCTGCACCTCCTGTACCCACCGCGTCTTGGGTGGATGTATGTGCGATTATTTGCGATTCCCACGCGTCGTCGTTTGGTACGACATTGCAGGGATGTAGACGGGGTATCGTACGCGGCGAGGTGCAGTGCGTTCAGACCGATGTCGATTTGGGTGGTGCGACGCTGCGGTATCACTCCTCGTCATAGCGATGGCCGTGCTCACGATGATCTGCGTTCGTCGACGGGTGGATACGGTCGACCCGGCCTGCGTGTTTTTGCGCGGATGTCATCGGCGGGTACCCACCCGCCTCACGCCCGAATCGAATTCATATCTTATTTTGTCGTACTCGCGTACGATGTATATACTCGCGTCGGGCGCTACTTCCCATTCCTCGACCCGGAGAGGAGACGCCCTTGTGTCGACTGCGTTTATCGGCGCCTTCATGTACACGAACGGCCGCAGCTCGGGCGGGCGGGACATGGCGTCCGCCCGGTCATTCGCACTTCCCAGTGCTTGTACGGTGGACGGGCAAGCAGATTCGCGCGACTACCTTCGTCATGTCGCCAGCATGCCGGGAGCCATTTTTTTCGTATTCATATTCCTCTCGCTTCTCGCTTCCTCCTTTCATGCTCGCATCTGTCCGCGACTGGGCAAGGCGGCGTTTGGGGCACATCATTTTATTCCCTGATTTCGTTTGTCCAAGTCGCCTCTCCGTTTTTCATGGGAGTGTGCGCGGGAGAACGAGACGAGACTATGCGTCTACCTGTCGGCATGCGCCGCCGCCTGCTCATCCGACGCCTCGTCTCTGCGTCTCCGCGATCGCCTCCTCCCACATGGGATCAGGGCCGGAGTGCGGGTGAGGGTGGAAGCGTGGAGGTGGGTGGTGATGACGGGATGAGAGGCGCTGCGTTTAGCCTCTTCTTCCGTTTACCGCGAGGCTGCGGTGTGTGGGTGTAGGGTCCTGTGGCCAAGGGCGTGGATGCAGACGGACGTGCGCGGCGGGTCACCCGCCCCTTCCCATACTCGACGGTCGCGTGTGGCGTCCGCGTCGCCGCGTTTATATGCCCATGCTCAACTGCGGCGGTGTTCGCCAGTTGGTGGTGGTATTATTTCGTGGGCGTGCCCCGAGGGTCCGCCGAAGATCGGGTGCCTCGTACGTGTGCCCCTCGTCCGAGGGAGGGGGGGAGCGAGTAGGCGAGTGCGCCGTCCATCGCCGTGGTCCCACCCAATCGCTTCATTTGCTTTTGCTGCGACGGCTTTTCGGCCCTTGCTCCGGGAGTACGCGACGAATGTCGTACCCGTCCGGGTCACTCGCGCGTTTCGCCGGGGCGTTCCAGCTCGTCTACTATTACCTGCCTTCCGCTCATGCTTTCTATTGCTCCTCTTCCCCTCCCCAAATCCAGCGCTGACGTTTCTTTCATCTTTAGCCCGTGACGGCCACCCCTCCTCCCCCGCCGACCTCTTCCTCACCGCTGGTGCTTCCGCTGGCGTCTCACTCCTCATCAACATGCTCATCACCGCCCCCAACTCCGGCATCCTTATCCCCATCCCGCAATACCCGCTCTACACCGCCGCCCTCGCACAACACCATGGCACGCCCGTCCCCTACTACCTCGACGAGGAGGCTGGGTGGGCGACGTCCGTGCCCTCTATCATCGACGCCATCAAGAAAGCGCGCGCAGAGGGTGTGGAGGTCAAAGCGCTTGTTATCATCAACCCGGGCAACCCGACGGGCGGGGTGCTCGACGCGCCGACGATGGAGAAGGTGGTGAAGGTGTGCGAGGAAGAGAGCCTCGTGCTCCTCGCGGACGAGGTGTATCAGGATAACCTGCACGACCGCGCCAACCAGCCCTTCACGTCCTTCAAGAAGGTCGTCCGCGACCTGCAATCGCCCGTCCCCCTCGTCTCCTTCCACTCCATTTCCAAGGGCGTGTCGGGCGAGTGTGGGCGGCGCGGCGGGTACTTTGAGCTGGTGAACGTCAGCGAGGAGGTGCGCGCGCTGGTGTACAAGCTCGTGTCGGTGGGGCTGTGTCCGCCGCTGTCGGGGCAGATTGGGGTGGATTCTATGGTGCGGCCGCCGAAGGAGGGAGAACCGTCGTACGCTTTGTGGAAGAAGGAGACGGAGACGATACACAAGGCACTGGCTTCGCGCACCAACCTCATGGCGCAGCGTCTGTCAGCGCTCCCCGGCGTATCGTGCGTCCAATCCCCCGGCGCGCTATACCTCTTCCCCCGCATCACTATCCCCGCGAAGGCAATAGAGCACGCCAAGTCCCTCGGCAAGGAGCCCGATGCATTTTACGCTATGGGTCTGCTGGAAGAGACAGGGATATGTGTCGTGCCGGGGAGCGGGTTTGGGCAGAGGGACGGGGAGTGGCATTATCGGTTGACGTGTTTGTGTCCGGGGGTGGAGGAGTATGTGGGGAAGTTAGAGGGGTTCCATCAGGCGTTCTTGAAGAAGTGGGCGTAGGGGTGACGACTTCCAAAGGGTCAAGTGTCGGAAGGAAGGAAAGACGTATAGCGCGTAGACGGTAGAAACCATTTGTTCTCATCTAGACTTGGTATCTTTGCTTTGCTTTGTGAATGGAAAGACTCTCATCTCATCTGTCTTTGTCACTTCTTACCTTGAGTGACCGATCGCGTTGCTTGTCACCTTCGCTCAAGTATCGACAGACACGACAAACTGATCCTTCTTTCCCACCAAGCCGTTAACACAAGAATCGGGGTTGTGATCTTCGAGGCCGACTGGGACTATTCAACGCCGTTGATTGTGTTTTGTTGGTTCTTCCAGGTATTACTGAGTCTTCATAGTGTAGAAAAGGCCCTTGAGGGCCATAGTCAATGTTGGTCGAAAAAGAGTGCGGCACAAGTGTGGCCTTTGTTTATTTTTGAGGTTATTGGCTTTGATCATTGCGACTCAGCCTTAACCTTGACCTCTGGAGCTGGCCTTTCGAGTTAACGGGGCTTAGGTGACAACTTGACGCCAATCGACCAGGCGATTAATAGCATCTAGTCCGGCCGACGCAGAAACACCCGGGGACCCCAGATGGATTGCGACGATTCTTCGGCTTCCCTCGGGCCCCCGTTCCTTGTCGTCTATGTCAAGGCTATGTACTCGCGTTGTCATTCCTCGTGCTATCGCTCTGTGTGATCCCGGTCCCACCTGCGCTGGAAACGTTCTCTCTTACTCCTGGCCCTGCACAACTTTGAGGCGGTAGGCCGGGAGTCGGGACCACCGGGCGCAATCCCAGTCCGCGTTAGTCTCTCTTGACAGACTACTCATACCCTCCAAGGCCGCGTCCCTCTTTGTCTGGTATCCCCATGCCTGCAAGAGCTTTGGGGCCCAGAGGTTCTTGAAAGGAATCGCAGCTATTGCTCCAGATCGAATGGCGACTTCTTCAGTTGGTTTTTCAAGCAAAAGTGCTATCGAGCCATCAAATGGATGATGTTACTGAAACTCTAATCCCAGCTGGATGCGGTTCACAACGCATAGGATGTATCCGGAGGAGCTCCATCTCAACTCCATGCCACATCTTACACCTCATTGCATCTCAATTGCCCCCCCACAGGAGACGTTTTTGGGCTCACCGTCAACTGACCGTCAAACAACGTCAAGGCCCGTCAGACTGCCGCCACGCGTCAATTCCGTCTGACGCGTCAAACCCTTGACCCGTCCCTGCCAACACTGGAAACTTCCGACTTCAACCTCAGCGCAACCGTGCTGCGAGTACCGTATACATGGCCATGGGGAGCCGCCGGCTGAGGGGTTCCGCGGCTTTTTCTGGGTGGGCGGTGCCTTCAACTTTTTCAGCCGATGAATAAAATAAAACAACCGGTGGATCACTGACCTTCTTTAAAGCAAACGAACCTACTTGTAGTCGCTCATTTCGACCTGGCACTTCACGCTAGACCGATCAAGCCTCGACTTGAAGCGACCGGTCACCTGTCTGCGTCAAACTAGCGGTCTCCTGCCCGGTATTGGCCAGCATTCACAATGGCGTACTTACTGATTCAACTTGTCCCCCCGCTCTTCAGGTTCGGACCGATTCAGTTGTATATGTAATAGTCTTCGGCTACTAGCTCTTGAAAAAACCTGCTCACAGACCATCAGCTGATTCGAATAAACACAACTTCTGTGCTTCTATTAACGGACGAGGAGTAAATGACGCTTCACTGCTCAGGTTTTGCCGCGGAGCGAAAAGACGAATATTTGAACTTCCCCGAGATGCCCGATGAATCTGAACATGACAAAAAACGAACAAATAATTCTTGTGGCCGTCCTGGATCCATCTTCAGATGAATGCGAGCACGATCTGTGCGGTAAATTCCACGATGCGCCCGATGTAAACCCAAGCCAAGCGATGGACAAGCCAAGCGATGGACAGATCAACGTTTAAATGCAAACACGATTTGTGCTGCGAATTCAACGATGGGGCCGGGGCAGATGAGCCTGAGCGGGGTAATGGGCAGAAAATTGGGTGCCCGCCAGGTACCCGCACGCACCGCAGACGAGTGCGAAAAAACACGGAGCGGAAGTACTCGATCTAGCGGTTATCACCGTATAGAGTCATTAACGGGTCAATTTCTAGAGCGACCTATACTAATGTACACTTGTTGTACCTTATTCGTTCGTCATTATGGTTCTATAGCTACATTAGGGCGTGCATAATCGTCATTTTTAATTTTTCTTCAGGCATCCGCGTCTGCCACGGCGCCCTTCTCCATATCCGCATCGGCCGTCGTTGTTGTCGGGGTAGCTGGCGGAGCGACCTTGGTTTTGGTGATCCGCAGGTTCTTGATCATGGTGGTGGCAATGAGCGCTAGCCCCGCCACCGGGACACCCACCACGAAGACGACTCGCAGGGACTTCAGGTACGCGAGTTAGCATTGGATATCAGTTCAGTGATTAAGAAGAAATGCTCTCACCTCGGTGTAGCTGTGCACGACACCAGCAATCATGTCCGCGGGCAACGCTGACCGTATCGTCGTGGGGCTCTCCTTGACGATGGACGCGGGCGCGTTGGGCGCGTACTTGAGTAAGTTTTTCGCAAGCAGGGACGAGAAGATCGGCTCTGCGACGCCGAGGCCCAAAGTTCCGCCCAGAAATTGGCTGAACGACGCCATGGACATCGCCTGCCCCAGAAACTTGGGGGCGTTGCGGAACTCGACCTGGATGGAGAGCAGCGAGTTCTGCGTGCCCAGACCGATGCCCATGCCCGCGAGGATTTGGAAGCCAACGAGTTTGGCGGAGGAGGTGGTCTCGTTGAGGGTGTAGAGGAGGCCGGAGCCGATAGCGAGGAAGATGGGGGAGCCGACGAGGAAGGGCCAGCTGGAGGGAGGAAGGTGAAGAAAATGAGAAAAGGTGGAGCGAGTTAACACACTAGTAGCCCCATTGGCCGATGAGTTGGCCGGAGGCGATGATGGTAAGGACGGTACCGAGCATGAAGGGGAGGAGGTCGATGCCTGATTTCGTCGCGGTGTGGCCGCGGACGGCTTGGTAGAAGATGGGGATGTAGTACGAGAAGATGAGCAACGAGAACCGCGCCAGGAAGGAGAATACGAGGATGGCGTATCTGGGGGATCGTATTCAATCAGCTAAAAAAAACGAGGGGAATGGGTGAGGCTCACATCGAGCGGGATTTGAATATGCTGGTGGGTACCATGGCCGTTTCGTCGACATATATCTCCCATGCAATGAAGACCCCAGCTAGGACGGCCGCGAAGACGAAGCACTGATGGAGATGTCGGTTGCCAGCATTGATTAGCTGGAGTGCGACTCACGATGATAACATCCTTGTCACCCCAGGGCTTTGTGTTTCCACCCCACTGGAGAGCAAGGACAAGGGTCGTCACGGCCCCAGCCACGAGAGTGGCTCCAACGAAATCGAGATGTCGAACTTGTTCCATGATGTTTCGGAAGGACCGTTTCGTTGGGTCGGATCCCAGAGGAGGCGACGCCGTCAACAAGAACAGAACTCCCAGGATGGAAACGCCACCCAAGGGTAAATTTATCCTACGGGAAGATGAGTCCAGGAATAAAGAATAAAAGGAGGAAACCCGACCAAAAACACCACCGCCAAGTAACGTGGTCAGTCAGGGCGCCTAAAAAGTACCTCTAGTTTGTGAATCGATGTCAAGGGATGGTCACACTCACCGCCAATGAGGGGTCCCACTACACTGCTCACGCCCAACAATGCGCCGAAAAAACCGTAGAGACGGGGACGGTCCTCGAGACGCGTGACTTGAGAGATGATCTGGAGTATGGCGACGACTGAAGGGACTGTGAGACCAAGCATCAGCAGAAGCCGGAGAAGAACTCACAAAGTCCTGCCGCGCCGAGCCCAGACACGGTCCTTCCCGCGATAAGCTGGCCGACGTTCTGCGCCAGCCCACATACGAGACTCCCCAGCTCGAAGATTGCGATTGTAGAGACAAGAACCCACTTCGCGGGAAATATACGAAGGACTTGGCCATAAAAGAGGAGGAATACGGATTGCGCGAGGATAAACGAGGTGGATACCCAACCCTGCAGGGAGAAGGAGTCAAAGTCGGATGCTATGCGAGGCAGCGCGGTGGCCAATATCGTCTGGTCCAGTGAGATGCAGAATATCGAGAGCAACCTTGGCTATGTTAGCAAACAGAGGTTGTCGAGGAAACGCGGAAAACACAAACATGCAGATAAAGACGATCGCCAACTTGCCGCCACTCAGAATGGTACTGGGCTCTGGGGCGGGCGGGGGCGGCGCCTTCTCATCGCGAGTGACGGAGTGGATGCTGCGAGCATCTGCGCCGAGGTGCTCAGAAGACGAGTGGCGCGAGGACGGTGCGTCGACTTGTGAAGACATAATGGGCAATTCCGTGATCTCGGCGAAAAGAGAGCAAGCGCTTTTAAACGCGTCGAACCGTCAGCTACTGAGTCAGCGCTCAGCGCCAGTCAGCACAAAGTCGGAAAACCCATTGCGCGTTTGTTGCAATTGCGCGTTATGATTGTTAATCATGATCATCAAAGGCAGTTGAGATCTGCACGCGGAATGATGGCTCGTGCGTTGCTCTTGCCTTCTCCCACCATCTTCCCTCTTTCCCCTCCCTCTCAAATCCTCGTCCGGCTTTCAATTGTTAAAACATAGGCCTACTAGCGCAACCCTCTCAATTCCTGCAAGTCCTCAAGCGTGTTGCGACCTGCGGCGTAAGCTTTCTTAGACCTTCGATGATCCTCTCTCAAGTCGCCTGCATCTGAGCCCTCAAGTCTTGTATCTTCAAGCCTTCAAGCTCTCGAGCCCCTGAAGCCTCAACCATCTCCCAGCCCTCAAGTCCCTCAACTATCCTCAAGCCATTCCGTCTTCAAGCTTCAAGCCCTTCCTTCCGCAGCCCACTACCGGCCCCAAGACCATCAACACCCAAGCACCTTGGGCCGAAAACGGCGCTCAGCCTCCGTCGCGAGCGCGGGGCACGGATGACATCGTTTTCGTGGGCAATGACAGTGAGTTTTTTGTCGTCGACGTTGTTCAATACTAGGTGTGGTCGTACTGTATGTACCTAGCTTACACCTGAAATATCATTTTTGTGCTTTCGTATGTGCTCAATGGTGTAACGGGGAGGGGCCCCGGAATAGTATGGCTAGGTTGAGTATGTATCTTAAATGGCCCTAGAATCCGTTATAATGCATTACCTGTGAAATGTGCAGATGTTGCGAACGTTGTCAAAGGGCGCATACTTGCCATAACACATTATATTGTATGTCACAATTATTGTGAAGATTTCGAGCGTTGCACACTTTGTGATGGCGTTGAAGCGCGTTGTAACAAATCCCCAGATTTCCTGATGTCCAAACGCAGAGAAGGTTGCAAAATATTTGAGGCGCGGTTACAGTCGGCAAATTCCAAATGGAGCTTTCGCTATGGTAAGCTGCGGGAGCAAACGAACTCCAAGAAAAAAAAAGAAAAAAACCCCGACCTTACGTACTGTAAATTCAAGCCCTCGACTTGGTGTTGACCGAATACGTGGAATACGAACTGAGGGCAGACACAACGATGACAAACGCAATGGTCGTATATTTTTTTCACGCCTGTTATAAATCTACGCCTCATGATCCTATGTCTAGAGTTCGCCAGCCGGCCCCTTCCCCCGAACAAAGTCCGAAATAAGGCAAAAACCTTCCCTGTTTATCGTATTTTGTGTATCTGTTCTGTGCCTTTTGTGGTTTGTTCAATTTATGCTATATTGACCCATGGGTCAAATCTTGGTTGCTTACAGCAAGTATCTTTTACCCAACCTTTACCTTAACTTGAGTACTTGAAATAAAGGTATTCGGGCACAAATTGATGAACCATGTGTATGTGCGCCGCCCAACCAAATTTCGCCCAACTCATCAAAACTTCCCACGGTTGAACTGCGAACCGTCGGTCGGCTTCTGCCGGAAAGTTACATTGGTCAGATATATGATTTTCTACCAGGAAAAAATGGTTCACCTGGCTCATGAATATCTCTTTTTTGCCGTAATTGCAATCCTGTTGCAAGGAGACCTAAGTATTTGATGAACCGCACATTCAAGTTGTTTTGATAAGATCAAACAAAAGTTCCCACGGTTGTGAATTTAAATCTCTTTGTACTAGGACTTGAACTTGAGCTTAGCGATGGAATATGTTCCCTCAAGTCTTAGCATATCATTCAGCTGCAGTCGAATACACAAGTCAAGAACATTGACCTCTTTCGCTCAGTCTCGAATTGAAACTTCTGTCACTTCAGGAGAGGATGAAGGGGTTGTGTACAACGGAAGTGGTTACGCGACAGAATTGTTGGCGGTAGTATAACTTCACACCTGGAAGTTTACTAGATGGGATTACACTGTCGAAAATGAATTAAAAGGTGGTCTCAGTGGACGGAGAGGCACCGGCACACAGTTTCAATACTTATCTATCTCGCACTCAAGGCTGCAAGGAGGCGGCGCATGAGGCCCCCACCAAGAAGGGAAGCGACCCCACCGGCTCCTGCCCCACCGGTAAGCTTGGCGAGGCCATTGAGGTCACCTGTAGCTGCAGCTTCGAGGCCGCCAAGGGTATTGTGAACGGTCCCGGCAGGGATGGCTGCGGGTTTACTAGTGACCGCAGGCAGGCCACCTCCGACCGCGCTGTTTGGGGATTCGTTGTCGCTGGTAAGATCTATGTCATCGGCAGGGAGGTGGCGAAGGATGCCTGCGAGGCCAAGGCCTCCAGTTGTCCCCGTTGTGTCAGCACGACCAGCATCGGTGAGACCCCCAAGGCCAAGATCCTCGAGGATGCCGGTCAGAGGCGCAAGAAGGCTACCGGTAAGGCCACCGAGACCAGCCCCAGAGTCAGCGGGTGCGACACTGCCCCCGATGGTGTCGGAAATACGTCGAATAAATGTGCGGCCCATTATAGTGATCGGCGCGGCAGCTACGATGGATGCACAGCAGGACTGGGATTTGTTAGATGTGGGACAGGTGGACGAGCAGGGTATTAAGCGCACAAGAAGTATGACGGACTTCATGATCAGAAAGAGGATGGACAGGAAAAACAACTTGAAGTCAGGTGGAGGGTTGGATGATAATGCCGCGGTGGGTGTGCCTTCTTATGGACTGAATGACGGCGGGTCTGGAGCAAGTCCAGTTTACCCAAGGGATGACTTGCTAACTAACTGAGAAGGTGCTGCAGGCCTAAAATGAACAGTGGCACCCGGGAAAGTCACTTCGGGGTGCTAAGATGACGGGTGAAGTAAAATTTGAATGACACTTGGTGTACTGTCCTAAACTAGAATGTACAAACGAGCAAGCAGGCCTATTCCGCGCTGGAAGATTACTATAGTAGACCACAGAGATTTTGATCGGGATATTGGGCATCCGACGTTACCAAAACGTTCCGAGTGCTTGGGAAGGAAATTTGCCATCCTACGAAATATACAGAGCCAAGATTTTGGGCGATGTCAAGGAATCCCCGAGCCACTTCGAGTGAGTTAATCTGGTTCTGAGACACTGTGGCGTGATAGTGCTCGACGAGATGATACTTTAGTAGCTTGTGTCATCCCTATTAGTCTTGTCCGGATACCGAATCTGGTAATTTTCTGGCCTGATTTAGCTTGGCAATTCCGACTTTCGGCTCGCTTTGGTTAATCCAAACTTGCCTTGGAGCTGTAATTCCCAATCAGGGACTTCTCTCACCCTTGAAGTAGTCGGGTCGGGTTAAAACCGATTCGGGAGCCGGGGAGAGTAGGCATTCGTCGAGACGGCCAAGTTAAACTAGAGCTTCTAGAATGGTATAGAGGGCTTTTACTTGTACCCTATGTGACTGGCCCAGCCGTCAGCCGTCTTTAATTCCAACAGATAAAGTGACGAACTTCAGTAGAACGGAACCAGGTGAGCGCAAGTTAGGTCCTCAAGTGCCAAAGATCGCAGGTCGAACTATCAGGACGAGATCGAAGGCGCTTCCAAAGGTCAGGCAATCTGTTACGTGTCATCTTCGCTCGTTCCAGCTGGGAGACTGAGTTGATAGCTATACAGCAAAATGCAACGTGATTTTAAAGAAGAATGCACCGCTCTCAACACATGTTCACACCCGCCTGTTTGCCTTTCGATGTTCCAAGCATTCGGGCTTGTGTGTCGGCCAGTGATTGCGCTGGCACGCCGCGCTGCAATAAGCCACCCTCCCACACGCCTTGCACGCCATCGCCTTGCTCCCCCACTCCTCCAACCGCCGCTCTACCGCCGGCTCCCGGACCCCGCGCACCCGGCGTGCGCGCAACTGCTCCAGCACCGCCAGCTCCGGACAGCCCTCCGCCTCGCACCCATAGGAATCCAGAGAGTCCCACCGCCCCGCGATCGTGAGGTTCGCCCACCCGTAGCGCTTGCGCATGCTGAGCGGCATGGCGGTGTAGTCCGCGAGGAGACGCGCAAAATCCGCGCGCTGGGGCGCGGTGTTGGCGGGCGGGGGCAGGCGCTTGAGGTGGTGCGCGAGGTAGTAGAAGACGACGGGGTCCTGTGGGGATTCGCGTCGCCCAGCTTTTTGCAGGGGCGCGAGGCCGTAGTGAGTGTACATGCTGAAACACGCGTCGATGAAGATGGGGGTGTCCTGCGCGTGCTAATCTGGTGAGATTCAGAGAGGACGAAGAAGGAGTGGGGCGGACCGCGATTTCGTCAGTTTCTTGATTCAACTTTGCCTGTAGTTCACGGGTTATGGCTGCGAGGGATGCTGAGGTCTGTTTCTCCCACGCTGTGTCGGGCAGCTCCTTGAGTGCGTCTTCGCAGAGGTCCCTGCAGGAGCTATTGACCTAATGGTAAAGTGTTAACTGGAGGCAGAGTTGTATGAGGAAATGACGAACCCAATCGCCGAACAACGCCGCCAACCCACCGGCTTGGCAGAACCTGGTTAATACGGGAGTCGACCAATATATCGGCCGCATCGTATCCGTCAGGGAATCACCAAGGGATCCGCGCAGAGTTGCGCTCGTAGACCATCGGACGAGGCGTTTCATGGCTTTCTGCGCCCACCGTTTTTCGTCTGGGGTGCTGTCCGCGCCCTCGTTCAGGATGAACGCAACAGACACGTCGCCGTAGAACCAGGCCATGACGTGCGCCGCAAGGTCCTTCCCCGCTGCCTGTTCGATGTTGTTGGCAGCCATGTGCTCTGAGGCCTCCGCCTCGACGTCCGCAGCGACACGCTGCTCGACTAGCATAGCGGCTTTGCGGAAGTCACCGACGTCCATTTCCTCGTCCAGCAGGAACGCCTCCAACTCGCGCCCACCGGCCTCCATCACAGCGCGCAGTCGGGGTGGGTCGAGCTGCAGGCAGAGGCCGACTTGATGCAGGGTCAGTCCGACATCGAACGTCTGTCTCCAGTCGCAGAACGCCATGTCGGGATGGACGCGCTGTCCCACCTTGAAGTTGTAGAACACGCGGAGTAGATGGCGGATACGTTTTAATAAGTAGGGCAACTGGGATATATAAATCAACAATCACGTCCACGTTCAAATTGCACTGAGGGCTGCTGTGTATGCCAACTGATTCCCACTGACCTTGGCTAATTCAGCCCTTTGACCTGGACGTCCAGAGTCTTTGCGCACAATCTTGTTGACCAAGTCGACGCAATGCGTCATGCCGTTTGGAACGGGCACTTGCTGCCTCGGAACACAACCTGGGTCCAAAAGCGCTGAGCCTGTAATGGCAGCCAATTTCATGCCCATGCGCGCGAATTCGCTGCGATCTTCGATACGTTGGTCGAGCGTTCCAGAGTCCCCTCTTTTGTGCGACGCAGCGGTTAGCTCGGGCATTACTTTCTCCGCCTTTTTGGTTATCGCCTCCAGACTACGCCAGAAATTATCGTCCTTGAGGCTGGCGAGAAGCTCTGGGGGGATGGACATCGGTGGCATGGTGGGAGAAAAAGATCCACGGTGGCTGTGACGCGTTGTTTACATATGCCGAAACTTTGCGGCCGACGTCGAGATAGTTCTCACGGTTTAAGGTTGGAATAAGGGACAAACCACGCCCACTCTAAGTTCGCGTAACAGATACAACGACTAAATTCCTCGATGAAACTAAACCACTGAGCGCAGGATAAAAGCCCAGGCTTGAAACTAACGTCCCAATTCGTGAAACTAAACCGCGGGGCTAGCCCAGAAAAGAAATTATGAGGCTTCAAACAGGTGTAATCTCGGGGGCTAGCAGATGCGCCGTTTCTGATTCAACGGTGAGCTGACGGACTGGAGGCTGATGGCACCACTTGGATTGGTGAAGGCGGCGACATCAGTGGTCCTTTGGATCGTCTCCCTCTGCGCCTTGCGTTGGTTGATATGGCGGTATATAAGGCCCAGGAGGGTGGCGCTGAGACATACGGCGCCGACAGCGGCTACGATGTAGCCGCCCTGAAGAGCCATACTATGATTCATTAGCTCAATCACAGCTAGACCCTTTGTGTCAGTGGGCACGAACCTGGTAAGATGTTTGGCGTCCGTGGTAGCGCTGCTGCTAGCCGAAGCGGTCGTGGAGGCGCTAGTAAAACTTGCATTAGCGGAGGGGAGGGCGGCCACCAACGCGTAGTCGATTGCAAGGCTCTTGCCGGAGGACGAAGGTTGGTTTATGACCTCAAGGGTATGGTCCCCTGCACCGAGATCATCCCTGGGGTATAGAGTTTGTTGGGCTACGTAGTTCTCCTTCGAAGCGTTGAATGAGTCGATGGTTTTACCATCAATCTTTACGGTGAAAGACCCTATGTCGGAGCTAACTGCGCCAAAGATTGACACCGTGGTTCCCTATTTGCCGGTTCTGACCTTGAATATGTGGTCTTCGAAATTGAAACGTACGGAGAAAGAGAGGATTGCAGATGCGTTATTATCCTGCGTGAAACTAGCGTAAAAAAATATGAAAGGGCCTCGCACAAAGGAGAAGACGGGACGCACTGGTCACTGCTGCCTTGGAATCCCGTCATGTTACTAAGTAAATATGTACTCCAGCTATCTGGGGGCTGATAATTAAATTGGGAGGTGTTGTCATCCACTTGGGTATTATCTGCAGCCGCAGGCGAATCAGTTAACCAAGTGATCTGGTCCCACGTCAGCCAGAAAAGACGGAGAGGAAGCCCCCGCACAGAATCAATATCTAAGTAACGTTTCTTGGAATCGGAATCGGTCTGAGTGTTGATGATAACCGCAGTGTGTTGGCTCGCCGACAGAGGTCCCGAATCAAAGAGTCCAGCGAAATCATCTGTTGCAGAGAAGCCGTCGTGTTGGGTGGTGTGTCCGTCCACAAAAACCATATAAGGCCCTTTCCGTGCAAGCAAACGATTGATCATGCGGTGAAAACAAGGGTCGCGGAGCTCCCTTTGGTACCACAGCAGGTGTAGGTTCCGTCAGAGTATCTAGCGTGCGAGCAACATTATTATTTTCTTCTTTCGGGGCAAGACAAAGCGTACTTATTCCCCGAAGGATCGGTCGTGACGTTCCCAGGCCACCAAGCCCCCGCAGGGGAACACTAAATCATCATGGGGCTGGCATCGTCAATCGTGTAATTATAGGCGGCCATGCAATGAGTGCGGGGTGCGGAATCTTGGACGGGAGGGAAGGTGATCATGAATTCGTTTTTAAATGAAACTTACTCCAGGCGGCGATCAGACGGGCCTCGGGTTTCGAGGACTGTGCCCCTGGCAAATGTTAGCGCCCGTGCACGATGTATCCAGTCTGAGCAAGCGAGAATTTTCAATCCTTCAATCAACTTCCAACCTAGAGCGGGATAAGTGAGGGAAACTTGCGTCCAATAATACTCTCACGGTTCGAAGTTCGTTCCGATCGCAGACCACAAAAAACTATCAAGCAGTATGAGTTGAGTTGGGTGGGAATCACCGTGGAGGGGTGGAATGATAGTAGTGGAACAAATACAAGGATGAGAATTCCCCTGAGGATTGAGTCGGCGGGTGCATAAACTCAAGCTTAGACTAGACACTGGTCAGGCTGGTTTCGAGCCTAACTCAAGCTGAGGAGGGAAACAAATATTAATGTGCAGCGGCGGGCGCTGCCCAGCTTCGGAGTCCATTCACGTTGATGAGGACGGGGATCAGAGCTACATATATATCACCGCTGAGGAGTGGGCGTCTGTCTGTTGGAGTATGAAGGTGACGAAAGGATGGGCAAATATCGAACACGTATAAACGGCACGGAGCGCAAGGCAAGCTGGAATTGGATGGTCGTTGAAGTTGACGGTCGAGCTTGAATCTTTGCCCAAATTAGTACACGAATGCAACCCCAACCGATGGAATGAGTCCGGTTGCTAGCTGTGCGAGTCAAGACTTGGGTCACTTGACCCGACCGCTGGACTTGAGCGATTTGGATAAGATGTTCCATTTTGTTACATAAATGAAGAACACGAAGCTTGCTGCAAACAGAACACCGAAACCAAACCGTGTATTTGTGTCAGTAGAATCAAGAGAATTACGCGCCGCTTGGTCTTCACTTGCCAATCACATCCTTTAACTGCGTCTTCGGAATCGCCGCGGGGAACGCCAAACGCGCCAAGCGCGTCTGAGTCTTTTGCTCGTACGCAAAGCCGAATCCAACTAGCTCAAAGTCGGAGAACGCCGTGCCCAGGAACGACAGGCCAAAGGGCACGCCAGGGGCGGGGTATACCGTTTCAGGCCCCGCGGAACCAATGCTGCACATAAAAATAAGAGAGTGAACCACGGAAACGAGGAAAGTCCCCTCACGTAACGTTGTCCGGGAAGAACCCGAGTGGGACTTCGGGGGTTTTTCAATAACTTGAACAAAATCGTTTAGCGCAGTTCTCACCCGTGACGATAGGGTACCCCACGACCGCTGGTGATCAGGATGTGAGAAAAGGTCGACGTTAGAGAAAGAGAGAGGGTGGGATTACCTGCAGGGGCGGTCGTGAAGCCAGGGGCCGGCAAAACAAGCGCATCGAGATTGAACTTTTTGAGAACGAAGTCGATACCCTGAGTACTTCCAAGTTCGTGGTCCGCGGCGAGAGCAGCAAAGTACGGGGCGTCAAATCCGTCCGTTGCCTCTGCGGCGATGAGCCTAGAATATCATTTGATCGGGACTCCGAATTGAGGCAAGAAGTGTGGCACGAACTGAGACTGGTCTGTGAAGTTTGCTGGCTCCTCCAACGCTGGGTTGTCGTCGTCAAATTTGATCAAGTCCGCGAGGCTCCGGACTCCAGATGGATTCTTCAGCAACGCCTCGAAATATGCGTTGAGTTGAACCTGGGCAGGAAAATTGAACAACTCTCTGCGAAGAAGAGACCCCCATCGTTCATACCTTGAAATCAACATTGAGCACAATCGTCTCGTTATTCGACGTCACAAACTCCTCAGCAGAGGGCAGATCGGCGGGGTCAACCACCGTGGCACCAAGCGCTTTAATCGTCAGCAGGGCTTTCTCAAACTCCACATTAATGGACGGATCATTCCCCGTGATACTGTCGTTCAAAAAGACGCGTCTTGGGACCCCGATGCGTTTCCCCTGCAAAGCGTTCTTATTCAACGCCTTGGTAAAGTCGGGCACGACGGGCGGCTGCGCAAGTGTGAAATTGTCGTTCGGGTCCTTGCCTGCGATGATCGAAAGAACGATCGCTGCGTCCGTCATGGACCGCGTTATTGGTCCAACGGTGTCCTGGTGCTCCGAAATCGGGACAACTAGATCAGAGGGAGGTCAGCCCCACGCGGTTCATGGCTCAATGAATGAGAATGCGTACCGCCAGCACGCGAAGTCAGGCCCACAGTTGGCTTGATCCCCGCGAGGTTGTTGTTGCTGGTGGGGCAAGTGATGCTCCCGTCGGTTTCTGAACCAAGGGTCACTGCGGCCAGGCCGATGGAAGCTGCAATCCCAGAACCGGAGGAGGACCCGCATGGGTCTGCGTGCGGGAAATACGCGTTGCTGCCTGGAGTTCATCATCAGCGGACAGACACCATCGGAGAGCACTAGCTCTACCTTGGCCACCTCGTCCAGACCATCCCGAAGCGACACTGCCTCGGAAGTGAGCCCATTCCGACAAATTGGCTTTGCCTAGATCCAAATGAGATTCCGAAAATTAAAAGGGGGGCAATACGGTACCCAAGATTATCGCTCCGGCTTTGCGAAGCCGCTTGACAACCCCGGCGTCCTCGGGGACGATGGAACCCAGTAAACTGAAGGACCCGGCCGTGGTGTTCATTCCTTGAAAAAGATATGTTCGCTGCAGACCATTGTTATGAACGAACATACCTTCAGACGCAATCGTCGCAATATTGTCCTACATGCCATGTCAGTCGATCTACGGTGTTACTATGGAGGAACGGTTCACCTTGAGCAAGATCGGGATGCCATGCAGCTCACTGCGCTTCCCAGTAAGCTTGCGCTCGGCATCGAGCAGCGCCGCTTGTTTGAGCGCTGACGGATTTAGCTCTAGGACAGCGCGCAGGCCAGGTCCTTTGATGTTAACTTCCTCGATGCGCGCAAAGTAAGCCTAGATCAAGTGAGCGGGCTGTTCCGCAGAACCTATGGGCTTCCGCACCTTGACCAGATCAACGCTGGTAAAATGCCCCGCATCGAGCCCCGCCTGCAACTCAGGCACCGACGCCTCGTACAAATCCGGCAGCGCAGCCGCGGCACGCGCCACCTTGGAACCGAACGGGTCGGCGAGGGAGAAGCATCGCGCGCAGATGAGGACCAGTGCGAAGGAGAACCACCTGGAGACGACGGCCATTGTCAGGGTGAGTGGGCAGAGCCGCAGAGGAAAGGTGGACGTGAGGGCCAGCCAACCTGTATCTACTTACCACTGATAAGAGGTTGGGAATTCTCCCACCCGGTGTATATGGGGCGACACCAGTGGGAGTTTTTCGTCCTCGGGAGGATTGAATGTCGAAGCCGCCACGGGGTCCATGTGGTCGCGCATCGTGACGTAAGTTTAAACTTGGACGGCGCGGCAACGGTTGTGAAAGTTCTGCTTCAAGGGGATCGGAGACAGTGGAGAAGAACCGAAGTTGGGTTCAAGAAACTTAGAACGTATGAATATTAGAGCACTTCCACTACACACTTAGCTGTGCACCATCGAGAGTTGAATATGTTGCTACAGGCTGAACTCCGCTCAGCAGAATAAATCCAAATAATAACACCGACATACCTGGCTTGAAATCAGCACAATGACACCTTGCTGAGGGGATTGAACGACGTTGAAGGATTGAAATCGAAGTCCTTCGTCCGAAAATTAAACAGTGGCGCCGGCGCGGACTAACCCGGTTCCCGCTCAGTAAAATAAACCTAATCAATAATATACTGACGTAACTCTCTTCGAACAACGCCCTCCTGAAGGATTGAAGGAAGCCTTTTAGTTCAAGTCCTTCAAATAAAGTGTTGGTTTAAAATGAATCTCAAAGTGACAGCGGCGCCGGTGCGGACTAACCGGGAGTTGAACGAGTCCGACTGCGAAATGATATTAGTACTTCGAAGTTCGAGTTGAAGAACTAGCCGACGCACCGTTTTACGCTTGAAACGTGATTTTAAGTCTGTGCAAAGGTGAGTTGGGAGCGTTCAAGTGGAAACCCATAGCACGGCGCACCGCCATAGCAAAACCAAAAACTGGTTCAGATCCACAACGCTGAGCCGAGGACCGTTGAAGAACTTCCAACCAGCACTAGAGGGAAATTCAATTACAACCCGAAAGAAAGTGGAACGAAATCGAACTGGTTCGACCCGAATCATTCAATCGCATTCGATTCAAACCACCAATCGAAATTTTGCCTGGGGGTTTGTGAAGAGCAACGTGAGTTCTGATTTTACTGCAACTCGGCCAAATCTGACGGCGCATTGAATTTAAGGCTGACTCGGATCGCTGCGAGGGTTCTGCTATTTTGGAGCGCCCGTCAGGGACGATCCCTTTAAACCGGTCAGAGCGGTTGTTACTTGCGGACGGTGACGCGGGACCCAGGTATGAATCTGATTTCGCCGGTTTCATCCTCTTGTTGTTTACCATTTCCTGAATCCACGAACCCAAATGAGAGACGATCGAGGCAGGTACACCTGCAGCACGTCGTTTTTGCGTGCCTCACTGTTGTGGTTTGAGACAAGCCCGAGAGACGGCAAAACAAAAGCAAAGCGATCGATCAATATTAGGTAATATACCGCCACCGTCGCTTAGAGTTAGACATCGTTGATTCATGATCCTGCTGCTGTGGCCTGCGTCTTCTCCCTTTAACTTCCACCAGTCGTCTACCTCGAGGTTCCCTGCACCCGGATTCTCCCTAATACCCCGTATCCGATGACTGTCGAGCATATCAAGGCCGAAATTCTCGCATGGCAGACTGCCCTCCAAGCTGCTGACGCCGGAGATTTCAGAGGCGCTATACGGCTGTTTGAGGTGCGGTCGTCTTCCAAGGACCTTGGCCGAGAGCTTACCTACCCCAGCCCATTTCTGACACCTCGAAAATTCTTGTCAATGTTGCGCTCCTGCATGACCGATTGGGCGAGCGCGCGGAAGCCATCGCAAATTTCTCCCAGGCGATAGAAATGGACGGGTATCTGGCAATTGCGTGCGGGCAATAAATAATGCCTTCTGTGTCGAAAGCTGACAACCGTGTAGATACTTTCAACGTGGTGTTGCGTATTTTCACGCTGAAGAGTATGACAAGGCCTTGTTGGATTTTTCGGCGGCTCAGGACAAGATGCGCACCAATCTCGAGATGTATGTCGTCTTTCGGTCTCTTTTTCAGGCAGGTGCGCATTGTTCATCCTAATTCACGTCGTCGACAGAAACTACGAAGTCCTTGGTCTCAACTACAAGCTCAAGCTGCCCGAAATCCATTTTAACAAATGGCTCACACTGAGGAGACTGGGACGAACCACGGAGAGCTCTATCCTGCTCCAAATGATGACTCAAGCGACTCCCTCACCCCAAATGGTCGCTATGATTGAGGCAGCGCAGAAATCCCCTGAGGAAGCCGCTCCGTGCTCGATGGTGCGTCCCCTACCTTTGTACCACCACCTAATTAATTACATGCACATGTACAGCCGTTGGGAGCGCTGTACCGACCGTCGGCGAGCAAGATACAGCTATTGAACGCCGCACAGGCGATGGAAAAGACACCCGCGCCATTACCCTCTGACACGTCGTCGAGCACGTTTTTGCCAAGTGTCAGCAGCCGGAAGGGACATCGAAAGTATAAATCATCGAGCGGCAGTTCATACCGATCATCTTCCATGTCGGAGGACGTCCCCGACGCAACTTTGCGCTCCGGTACGTCTTCAAACTGCGTAAAATGAACCACTCACTCTTGACTGACAACACAACAACACAACCGCAGGGATACCCAAGCGCAGCGAGCTCAACCGCGTCATCGGGGCGGACATGATGAAGCCCACGACGGAGCTCCACGGCATTCCTTGTGCAGGCGTGCGCATCACGCATGGCGCACTCTCGGGGCTCATGGCGTGGCGCTTTTTCGTCCAGCTCGACCACAAAGTCAACAACAAATCTAAATCCGATTCCTCCGTACACATGTACCCGGCCGTGATCACCAACTTCATCCTCGACACGGGCAACCCCAACTCATACGTCCCCGCGGAGGCGCTCGCGGCGCTGGGGTATCGGGGGGACGTCACGCGTGCGTCGTGGTTCCTGTCCATGTATCTCAAATCATGCTTATTGTGTGTTCATTTACAGCGGGCGCAGAGCTGACCCTCCTCATCCAAGGCGTAAAAACGCGCTGCATCGTTGCCGAGTCAGACGACGCCGGCCGCGTCGGGCTCTCGTTCATGACCGCCGGGTCGCTGACGTATTACTTCGACGCCGGGCTCGTTGCGCCCGTGCTCTACGGTCAGTCTGTTTCACTACACTTCGGAATCATTATTGAGTTGACTGGAAATAATCATCGTAGATGGGAGCAAGGAACGCCCCGCACACCGGGACGTCGTGCGGACGATTCGGGCGGAGGATTTACCCGGGCGGTCATGGTTGGGGGCTTTACGGTCGCGGATATGGGCGATTTTGACGTTCTCGAGGGGATAGTCGCCGCTTTCATGGTGCGTTTTCTCTCGAGCTTGCTGCTTCACATTTGTGAGTGGCCTCTTCGAGAGCTTGAGGTGGAGGTTGCGAGGATTTATTTATGCGGACGGCGGCTGGACGTGTATGCTTTAGATAGCCATTTTACTTACTTACTCACTGGATGTATGGGATCATGTAATCTCAAACGGACGAACTAAGAAAATACGAAGGATCAGAACCTATCAGAACGGAGTTGATGGGATCGTCGGCTTCCGCGCTGATCTTCCTCTCCTCTCATGACCCGTGGTGTCGAGTTCGGTTACGCCCCTTTGGCGACGGCTTCTGCTCCCGTGGAAGAGAAAATCCCACCTGCACCACCTCCGGGTCCCCCAGCACTTGGAAAAATACATGTATATCGGTGGTATGTACAGCTAGTATCTTTCACTATACCACGGTCCACATTCGCCACCCTTCGGGCGGTGTTTCACATTCCACTTTATTGAACTCTGCTTCTAGGTGGTTCGCGCTTGCGCTGGCCCTGTTCTCCGCGCATGCATCATTGTCGCTATCGGGACGCGTCTTCATCCCTCTCAGTAACATATTTCGCGCAGGGCGTCCTCCTTCGCCACCGGACCTATATGAGGCGTCGGTGCATGAGTTGCAGGCTGGCCTTGATGGTGGGCAGTTTACCAGCGTCGATCTCGTCAAAGTGCGGCTCCACATGTCTCCTGGAGCAAGCCCAGGCAAAGAGGGAAGGAATCACCCAGCTCATCGTAATTTTCTTATCACAGGCATATTTCGCCCGAATCGAGGAGGTCAACATCGAGGGACCTGGGCTGCGTGCTGTACTGGAGCTGAATCCCTCTGCACTCGAACAAGCGGCGCTCCTGGATGCTGAGCGGAAACTTGCTGGGAAACGCAGTCAGCTGCACGGTATTCCTATTTTGCTCAAGGTCAGACATGCTCGGCCCTTTTGTTCGAAAAGATGGAGACCGATAATGACCACGCAGGACAATATCGCGACCATTGCGAGCGAATGTAATTGCGTTCGGGAAGATCCACCCGGGTTAACGGAGCTTTTAGGTATGAACACCACGGCGGGGTCCTTCAGTTTACTCGGTTCAGTTGTCCCCGAGGACGCTGGGGTGGTCAAGCGCCTTCGCAAAGCTGGCGCCATAATCCTAGGTTCTTTCCCGTTTGGCTCTTGTCGCCGAGAAATCTCATTTGATCCTCTAGGGAAAGCGAATCTTTCGGAGTTTTCTCGTTTCAGGGGCAGGCTGGCCTCTGGATGGTCAGGGCGAGGAGGTCAAGGTCACACGTTTATGCCTGAAAACGGAAGTGGTCGAGCTCATCCTTAAATTTAGCCAGCAACGCCTATTTCCCGCACACAGATCCATGTGGCTCCTCTTCTGGGTCCGGTATCGCTGCGTCGATTGGCCTCGTCGCAGTAACGCTAGGCACAGAAACTTCCGGCAGCATCACCTGCCCTGCCAGCAGGAATAATATTGCTGGTATCAAGCCAACACTTGGTCTGACCTCGCGTGCCGGCGGTAGGACGTTCTCAATTTCACCACCTCGTGGCATTAATCTTCATTTCATGTAGTCATTCCGATCTCGGTGCACCAGGACACCGTCGGGCCAATGGCACGATCTATAACCGATGCGGCGATCGTCCTTTCAATAATTGCTGGCAAGGACCCAAACGACAATTACACATTTGCGCAGCCGCCGGTCGTGCCCGATTATACCAAGGCGTTAAATAGGAACGCCCTGCAAGGTAAACGCATCGGGGTACCGCGACGTGTATTCCTGAACGATAGCATCACGAAAAACCATCCGTCGATTAACGTGGAGTTCGAAAAGGCCTTGCTCACGATCAAGGCACTTGGTGCAACGGTCGTTGATCCTGCCGATTTGCCCTCTGCTGAGGAGTTTGTGACGTCGGAGAACGACACAATGGTGTTCCACGTAGACTTCAAGGTGTGACAAATTGCGTCCCGGGGCGCATCGATATTTGTTGAAATTTTCTGCGCAGATTCAAATCAACGAATATTTAAAAGGGTTGCTGAAGAATCCATCTGGAGTTCGGAGCCTCGCGAACTTGATCACATTTAACAACGACAATCCAGAGTTGGAACAGCCAGCGGGCTTCGAGGACCAGTCTGAGTTCGTATATCTATCCAATCATAACTCTCACCTCTGATTATTCATTCCAGATTCATTACCTCAGAGGCAACAGATGGATACAACGCCGCGTACTTTGCTGCCCTCGCCGCGGACCACGATCTTGGAAGCACGCGAGGTATCGACTTCGTTCTCAAAAAGTTTAATCTCGACGCGCTCGTTTTGCCGGCCTCTGGGTTCACGCCCCGGCCTGCAGGTATTTACCTCTTTCTCCCAAGTCGACCGTTTTCTTAAAATCCCGATTACCAGCCGTCGTGGGGTACCCCATCGTCACCGGTGAGAATCGAATTCCGGAATCTTGTTTGAGGTTACTGAAAACGACCGAAAGTCCCGCTTGGGTTCTTCCCAGACGATGTTACGTGAGGGGACCTTCTTCGTTTCGGTCGTTTCAATTCCTTATAATTTACAGCATCGGCCCCGCAGGGCCTAAAACCGTGTACCCCGCACCGGGCGTACCCTTTGGCCTGTCCTTCTTCGGCACAGCATTCTCAGACTTTGAGCTAGTCGGTTTTGGGTTTGCTTACGAGCAAAAAACGCAGACGCGGCTGGCGCGCAAGGCGTTCCCTGCGGCAATTCCCAAGACGCAGCTGAAGGATGTGATTGGCAAGTGAGAACTGGCTTTGGGCGCGACGCTTGATATTTATACTTAGGAGCGGCGTTCTTTAGTTAAGAAAGTGTTATCCGAATTCCCGATCCTATTTTGCACAGAGCCCTGTCGTTTCAAGGAATGCTACGAGTTTCGAGGTTTGTGATCGAGTACTGGTGTGCGACACGATTTTCGTATGATGTTCGACCTTGGTTCGACCTGCCGTGAGAAATCCGTGGAGGTGATGGTACGGTACAATTCCGTCGAGCTGGGAGGTTCTGGGCTGTCCGACGTTGTGGATGATGCAGATCTAGATGCCTCGACGCTCCTCTTTCCGGTTACTTTCTCATCCTGGTACGCATCTCGCGCAGCCTTTCCTAACTAGTATCCCACGCAACAGCTTCTTGGCTGTGCCGGCAAGTTTTGCTCCCGCAGCTGCGTCCACTTGCTTATCGTCTCTCACATCGAGCTTTGCAAAGGATGTCAGGCAATATTTCAAGTTCAAAAGATCCCAGTGCGGCCGCAAGTGAGTGTCCGCTCACACGGCGGACAATCCTTTGTCCTTTGCAGAATTGGCGCTGTTTGTCCTTTGACACGCCTCGCCGATGTCCTTTTACTAAATCCGGCCGCTTTGGCCTTTCGGGCTTTCCCGCGGCCATGCTGCAACCACGCGTTCTCGGGGTTTGCCGAGGTTCAACTGATCCCAATAATGATTCTTGCCTCTGGTGTTGAGCTCACATTTGAATATTCTTGGAAATGCCTGACATTACACAGATGAGCATAGTGGACAGAGTTGCCCAGAAATTGTGGCTTGTGAAATACAAAATCAGAGCAAAAACATGTCCCGAACACACATAAGTCACTGTTCTGTGCAACACAATTAACCAATTCAAGCAGAACTTGGTTGAAGGCCATTGAACCTGCTATTCTTGATTCCTGAACTTTTTTTTGAAACCAAATGACCGGCAAAATAACTGGGCTCCTACGGAGTCACCATGGTTGTGACAGCGCGGAACTCCCCGGCAGCACCCGGCACGATTTCAACTGTCACACTGGCCCTGATCTGGGTCTACAGCAGGCACTCCGGTCCTCATTTCATGGAGGAAAAAAAACTAAAATAACTGGGTAGTAAGACAGAATATCCTCCACCTTGTCTCCCGCAGATTCACTGATTGAATGAAGGTGAAAATTCCATTTTTAACGCTCGGGGCATGTTCTTAATCACATCTTGCATAGTCTTCCTAATCCCGCTCTCTGGGCCTTGTACTTTAATCTCCTGCATGAATTCCCTGCCAGATCCCAGAATATTTGAGGGTGAAATGGCCCCAAGAGCAGGAAATCATTATTGGGATCAGTTGAACCCTGGCAAACCCCGAGAACGCGTGGCCGCCGCGTGGTCGCGGCGTGGTCGCAGCAAAGCCCGAAAGGCCAAAGCGGCCGGATTTAGTAAAAGGACATCGGTGAGGCGTGTCAAAGGACAAACAGCGCCAATTCTGCAAAGGACATAGGATTGTCCGCCGTGTCATCTTCAATGAGTCTTGGCGTATGCAGATCGGCATCCAGATAACGATGAATCCGCGGGCGCCAAAATATGGACCCTCTACATCTCAGAGGCCGAGAAATACGACAAGGCCCTGGTTGAAAGATGGAAAACTGAGATGGAAGGCATTCTAATCTTTGTGCGGTGCTTCTGGGAATCCTCAAAATGCCGTTCTGACCTCGTCTAGGCGGGATTATTCTCGGCGTGTTTGGCTGCCTTCATCATCGAGAGCTATAGATCGCTCAGCCCTGACCAAGGACAGCTCACAGTCATGCTCCTGGCTCAAATTTCGCATCAAATGGCGGCAAGCTCGGGACAGAATGGCTCAGCCTTCGAACTACCTACCCTCCGACCAATGCAGGCCAGCGCTGGAGGGACGGCATTGGCTTGTAACATAATGTGGTTTACGAGCCTCTTCCTCAGCCTCTCCTGCGCATTCATGGCCACCCTTGTCGAGCAGTGGGCTCGTGACTTCATCCAAGCCACGGAAATGCGACCCTCACCCATCATCCGGGCCCGGATATTCTCCTATTTGTACTACGGCGTCAAAAGATTCAGCATGCACTCGGTGGTCGAGCTCATCCCTCTCCTCCTCCACGCCTCCCTACTGTTATTCTTTGCCAGCCTCGTTGCATTTCTGCATCCAGTCAATGCCATCATCACCCAACTGGCGGTCGCATTTTCCAGCATAATCTTAGCCATTTATGTCACCCTCACAATCCTCCCCACGCTCTACTCTGACTGTCCCTATCGAACTTCCTTATCCACCGTATTTTGGCGCCTGCGACAGGGAATTTGGGTTCTTGTGGCAAAATGTTCATCGCCACATATCATGGCGGACCCCGACGAGGAGTCGAGCGTCCCACGTTGCTCTCAACCGCCAGGAGATAAAAGCACTATGATAGAGGTTATGGCCCACCATGCTACCCAAGAAACTGCGGAACGAGACGATCGCGACCAGCGAGCTCTTGTGTGGACGGTGAAATCATTGGCCGCCAACGACGAGCTTGAACCATTTGTGGAGGGGATATCTGCCGTCCTTTGGGACAGCAACGGAGGGCGGAAACTATACGACGAGCGAATAAAGGCGCTCGTACATCACCCACAAGTTCTCCTCGCGTCTCGCATTGAAGGTCTATTGAAAGACTGCAATGGAGGCTTGCTTCCCGCGGGTGTCGCGGCCCGCAGACAAATCTCTTCCTTGAAAGCATTGTGGGCCATCGCTCGCCTGTCCATCGAGGAGCCGGGAAAAAAGCAACCTACGGAGTCGTTCGACCTCTCCCTCCTCTTTTCCCTGCGGGAATGCTCCACCGCCGCCGTTAAACAACATGTGGTTTCAACCCTCGCGCTCGTGCAATATAGTATTTATTGCTCCATTTCTTCCGCCCTCCGGGAGATCATTGATGCCTTCGCGGAGTCGAGGAATCCCATTGCTGCGGATGGTTCTCCAGGCCTCTACCTTGAATCGACTTTGAAAAAGGTGGAACACCAGCTCGGTCGACTACAACCCTCTCGATCGCTGAGGTCATCAACTCTCGCTATCAGCTATGGGCCTAGTCGCGCGGACGCTTCGTCTAGTCTTTCTTTCGTGGCCGGAATCAAGGATCGATTGCGCTTTTCAGGGGATGCCCCGCACTGCATCTTCCTCCAATTTCTCGAAGACGCAGCTGGGAATGACTCCTTGCCCTATGAATTCTTCCCCACCTGCTCCGGAATCCCATTAACGGCAATTCCATCATCGAGTGTTGAAAGAACACTTGAGCGCATAGTATCGTCCCATTCAGGACGGTTGAAACAACATCCTGGGGTTCACCACATTGATTCCATTGTGGGCATCTTGCTATCTCTGTGGAAACCGGATTTGCCCAGTGTTAATTCCGCCCCGTGGATCATCCAGTATTTGACAAGCAGAGACTCAAACGAATCCCTATCCGAGGCATTGGGGAATTGCGATGTGAATTTATTGCGATTATGCATCAAAGCCCATTTGCAGGCCTTGGATTCCGACGTCTCGATGGACACGATATTGGAGGCAATTTGGCGTCTTTGCAACCTGTATCATGGAAGTCCGGTCAAAATCGCTCTCGGGGCCTTTGATGAAACCGTGCTTGTCGCAGTTCAAGAGGCAGAATTCTCATTGATATCTCCCTCCGTCGTGGCTCTCATCCAGTGCGAAATCCTCGACTGCGTGGTTCAACATCCGACAAGCACTCCTGACGAAAAAATGGCTCTAATGGAAAGGCTCAAAGCGCCGATTATTGCATCCAGAAGGCTACACGTCAATAACTCCATCTTCTCATCCATCAAAGAAGTGGGAGCCGCTCTCAACCTGCGCTATATAGAGGCAAAGTTCATCATTATAACCGACTTTCTCGAGAACTGCCAGTCAGAAATCTTGCTATTGGTGTATGTGCACTCGGGCACATCACCGAGGTCTGGAATGACTCACGGAATTGTAGGACTCACCTAGAATTAGAGGGAGTGAGTAAGAAGGCAGAAGAAGAACCTGGAATACTATGGAACAATTTAGTTATGACTCAACTGGACTCTGGAATTAGTATAAATACAGTAGATACAGAGGGAGAATCCTCACGAGCTTGTAACCCTGGCTTCACCGCCCTCGTGTAAATCTAAGAATTGATTGCACCAAATATCTGAGTGAATTAAGGAAAGAATTCCTTCAAGCATAAACTCCATCACTTGCCTTTCCACATCACAGAGACCTTGGACTATATCACTACCTTTGTTCCACGTGGAAAGCTCCCCGCATTTTATCAGCTTCGGTTTACCTCCCTTCTCCTTGGCGTCGTACGGGCAAACACAACACCTGCCCATCACGAAATAATCAGTAAAATTATACATTCTTCGATATTCGACGTATACAGCCGCCGAGCTCACCGAGACATACAACATCACTCCAACAAATCCAGTACCGCCAAGCACGGCAGCGGGACCCATGTCGAATATTTGGACGATCCGGACGCCCAGAAAGTTCTGACAGAGGCTTTACGAACCTTTGCCGCAACACTGACTCCAAGTCAGTTTCCAACCCTCGTCAGACGAATCACGGCAATCCTATCCAAAATCAACTCGCGATCCAATTCCGAGTCCCCAACGCATGTGCCGTCACGGCGGGATTGGTTCCATACGCTGGGCGGGGAGTACCGTGTGTTGCGGCCCAGTTGATTCCGCGGTCAGCGCGAAGGAATAAATTTATATCATCTATATCCCAATTTCTTAACACAAATGAAACCTAAACCAACATCCAGAAAAGAAATTACAGGAAATACGGTACTGGGTGACTTCCCATAAGGATAGAATATCTTTTCGAGGGTTTTCCGAGCTTACTTGAGGGTGCCAGTGATGGTGGCTAAGTTTAGAATATTCTACCTACGCGCCAAAAGCTAACTCTTCACACGAATAAAATCACAAGATGAGTTCAGCCATTTTAGAAGAAAACCGGCCGGAATGGCCTCCGAGATGCGACGAGAGCCCACTGAATTTTTCATGGGGCAAATCGGCCACTTGGACGTTGAAGACAACGGCGGGAAGCATCGTCGCGCTGCCAAACACTTTATTCATCTTTATTCTAATCTGGAGAGGGGGGGGGTACCCCTCTCCAGATTATAGTAGATTCGAATAGATTCGAATAAATCCTTAGGCCCTGTTCGGGATCCCCAGGTAGATCCTGTGGCTTCCGTATAGGTAGGTAGTCACACACTGTCACGATCATGTGGTTCAGAGCCGATATGCCGATCATCTCCGATCACTCAGTCAATTTGACCTTCGCCGTCGTCAACCGACATCGTCCTCATCGTCGGCGACGATGATGGCCATGGATCCTCCTTGTTGTTTGGATTTTGACATTGGGACTTTTTGCATGTCAAGTCTCCACTCTACTCAAGTCTATTTGCACACTTTTTGGGGTTACAACTATCACCTGGAATGTTGCTGCCAACGTGGCGCGGACGGGCGGGAAGAGGCGGCAGTGGCGGGACAATGGTCGCAGAGTGATGAGCTGGCACTTTCATAAAAGATCCGAGCGACCGGTCCAGGCCTGCGTGACTTCCTTTTACGGCCCTACTGGCCGTACGCTGTAATTATTACCTTATATGGTATCCTGTGGCCTCTACCAGTAGCTAGCTGGGGATCCCGAACAGGGCCTTACCGCTTTTGTGTCCCCCGAAGTGATGGGGTCCTGACAGCTGCCTCGGCATCGCTGCCGGAAATGCCAAAAAATACAAAAGAAAAACATCTACTCTTATGGGAAGTCAACCACTATTCCACTTTATCTAATCGACTTCAACTTTTCGTGACAATCAGATGCGAAAAACGTAGGCCACCGTGGGTCAATCCGACTCAATCGTGTGCCAACGCCTCCTGCTCTTGCGCGGAGTGAAATAAATAATCACAGTCATCAAGTTTTCAGAGCTGCGATGTGCCGTGTCCACAACCGCCTTGCCGCAAACCGACGCTTTCGACATTACATCTGCCGGTGAAGAATCCACAGTAGTCCGACGCACAGACGGCGTCGCTGGTGCATGAGGTGAAGAGGGCCCCGGAGCGTGTCTTTCTAACTTCGAGAGCAGTGTCCTCGCGGATTTAAAGCGTGGAGCGGGGAGAAGGAATAACAGCAGAAGCGACGAGGAGGCGAAACTTCACTCTCGCATCAAGGTATTGCAATAAGTTAAATTCCTCGCTCTACGCATCATGGTATGCTTAACAATGAGCCGCTGGCTCTGCTGAGCCCTGCTTCCCAATGCCTGCTTTTGCATGTCAAGAGTGAATGAGGGCAAGCAGGAAACAACGTACCGCTAGACCAGTCTTATCCCAAGAACTTTTTGAAGCTTCGAGATGTCTTGTGCGGTAGGCACAGCTCTGCTACTTTCATAAGACACGACGACGCTAACCGGCTCGTTAATCGCTGTCGCGAGGTCTTTCTGAGTCAGCCCTTTTGCCTCACGGGCGCTCGCGATTGCCTGTGTGTACGTCGGTGAAGACGCGATTGGGGGAACAGGCGGGGGCGTACGTGTCCAACAGCGGGGTTGATTTTAGTTTTAGGCGCGGCCTAAGAAGTTGGCAAATTAGAGTTGTTCATTGACGTGGATGGAGATGCGGGGAACTAAACTAACCGGTTTCTTTGCAACGGCATTCGCCACCGGCTTCTTGGCGCGTATAGCGACAGCTGGAGCGGCGGCGGCGAGCTCATCGAACCTGGAGTCGTCCTCGGAGTCACGAGCAGAATTCGGGCCGGAAGTTCCAGCCAGGTCGTAACGGGCATAGTGGGCGACACCGTCCTATAATGGAGGATTATTAATACGTAGTACGGGAAGGGAGAAGCGTCCGTTGATCGATGTACCTCAGCCCGGCGCGCCTGGCGAGTTGAGTTCGGGAATATAATTGCAATAGAAGGAAAGACGTACCATCAACTTTCCGTCAACAGGAGCGGCGAGGGCACAGCCAGCGAGCGAGGCGAAGAGTGCAACAGTGAACAGCAACATCGAGTGCGAAAAGGTAGAGTTGAATTTGAAAACGTCGAAAAGATTGGAAAGATGGAGGTGCTCTGCACAAAGTGGGGGAAAGAGTGGACTGGGAGAAGAGAATGAAGGAAGAGCTATACTTCGATGATACTTATAGTAGCGCGGTTGCTCCGGCGGTCTCATCATTGCTCCGGTTTCATCTTTCAACAAGCGACTCGCTTGTTATCTCAGAAAGTACGAGCCGCAGGTTCTACGAGAGATTAGTTTGAAATCGCGGTCTCCCTGCGTTCCGTAGTCGCGTCGGCGTACCTTGGCCGACGTGGGTAGAGGTAGGGTAGGTAGGTAGGTAGGTAGAATTACACGGCCGGTCCCGCTCAGGAACGCCGGGGCCCAGGAAATATCTGAGTGTACAGGCACTATTGTACACTACGGTCCCTGGGCTCCTCCATCACCCCGTAGCCGAGCTCACGGTCACAATCATACGACTTGCCGCGGTAGAGCTAAAGAATAGACAGAGAAGCAATTAGTTGAAACACGAGGACCTCTAAGACAAGCTCAAGGACGTAAAACAGGGACAGCATAGAACAGTTCAAGGACATTGAATGCGAATTTTGCTACAAGCGCGATGGTAGGTCGGGAGTAAATCATGGACTTCAGGAACTCGGTGTTTGAGAGTTGAGCCATGAGATTTGCGAGGTGTGGTGCGTCGTGGAATAATTTAGCCAGAAAAGCGGATCGCAGCTCAGTTAGATCACTTGAAGAAGTGCAAGTAACTAGAGCGTGCTCCGGAGTTTCGACTTCCACTTTGCAGAACCTGCAAAGTCTGTCCGATCGGGCCACGGGTTGATGGGCATGGTTCGCATAGCGCAGTACTTCAAGGGCCAAATGGTGAGTAGAGAGCAACAGAGATGTCAGGGCTTCCCGATGTGTCTGTGTCTTGACCATTGTTAGATAGTGGCGCATTTTTGAAGCAACGTATGCCGGTGGTTTGTCCTTTTGTGGTTCAAGCCGTCCATGTAGTAAGTAGAGCTTTTCGTTCTGGTTGATCGACACCTGAAACCATTCCTGCAACAGGATTTTCACCGTCTTCCCGTAGTCCTCGACGTCTTCAATTGAGGTTGAGTGTGTCAGGACGAAGGCGGGGCAGTGGAATGGTAGTCTTGTAGCAGCATGAATTAGATCCTTGGCCCAGGAAGTTTTATTCCTCGCGCTAAGTTCAATTGAACTGTCCAGCGCGGCACGAGCAAAGTGCTCTTTTGCAAGTCCCAGGAAATATATTAAGTGTGACAAAACGAGGAGGAATCGTCGAACCCGTAGAGGAATATCCCGGTTTCAGTGAACAGCGGGGCGATAGCGGATCGTGAATGGAGATTGAGCATTTGGCGGATGAACTGAAGTTGAACTTTGCTGAGTTGCTTGACGTGGACGTCGTCGCTGTCAGGAGAAATTTCGCACCCATGGGTAAGATGAGGGTCCACTCTCACCATATACAGCTCTTTCAGTTCGTTTGGCGTCATTCGACCCGTCATGCCCTCGATTGCCATGATACGATGTCCGCAGAAGCGCGCTGTTTGTGCCTTGGATTTGTAGTGGGCTGCAAGAATATTCCGCGTGTCCGTTCTAAAGGAGACCCCAACGTATTTCTCTTCCAATTTAATCTCCAGAGTTGTGGCTCCAAGCTTGAAGACGGGGAGAGGTAGTGCAACATTGCCGTAGATCAGAATGATTGTCTTGATCGTGTTGATTAGGATGAAGTTGCGTGCACACCATTTCTCCAGTGTGATAAGCTTAGCTTGAAGGCCGCGGGCAGATATCGAGAAGAAGAGGAGATCGTCAGCCTGGGCAAGCAGGGATATACGGACTGCGGCGAGGAATACGTCGTCTTTGTCGGGCATCATCACAAGGTCGGCCAGGAAGAGGTTCCAAAGAATCGGTGATGCGGGGTCGCCAGTGAGTAATCCAATGAAGGCCTTGAACTCTCGGGACTGCATGTCACCATGCTTCGCATAATAGGCCATACGACGGTACACCATGCGCAGCCAGTCAAAAATTGCGCCCCCCATTCCGAGGCGGAATAATTTCAACCATAAAGTTGGTTGATCCGTGGAGGGGAAGGCATTTGTACGACGCTTGGTCCTCGCCAGGGGTGCTGTCTAAAGAATGGTTGCGAATATGGTTCTTGAGTCTCCCCATATCGTTCTCTGTCCACGCGTGAGTGAAGAAACCTTCTGGAGTCGTATCTTCGGTCTGATCGGGCATTGACGTTGATAAAATCTTGTTAATTTTATGTTGCGCCGAGTCAAATTGAGGAGGTAGAACCTCTGGAGGGTTCAAGCGCTTCTCGAAGACCTCCTTGAGTTCGTCGGCGGTGACGGAAATTGGAGCCGGTTTCGGGTCCGCCAGCCGTTTGATCTCTTTCCAGAAAACTGCTCGACTCGGAGCCTCCAGGACTTTCTTGCGATTTGCGTCCCGCATTGCGACCAGTTTGTCTCGGCCTCTGTGAGGAAGGGGGAACGAGACACGGACCGGTTTCGCTGGAGATTGCTCGGTGGGGCCAACGTTATTTGGAATATTTGCCGTAACTTTTGGAACATCGAGGTCACCGCTTGCAGTCGGTTGCTCAACTTGACACAAGTCGTCAATCGGAGCTTGGGAGGGTGGGAACTTGCACGCTGCATGAGCCCGCTGAATAGCCTCAGTGAGATGCCCGTTGGTTGCTGCTTCGTCTCGCTTGATTCGATAGAAGTGAATGGGTGCTGTATGAATTTTGATCGAAGCGAGAATGCGCTTCAGAATGTCTCCGTTAGCACATCTCCAGCCACAGGCGTCATTGGCGGCAGCGTAGTATGTCACCGAGCGAGTCACATACTCGGATCTAGTAGAAATCTCGAGGGATTTGAACGCTGGTGCCATTTTGATCGCAAGCCAGACTGACAGTAGTTCCGCTCGTGGACTCGTTTGACTTCCCCACACTCTTCGGGATGCAACATCTGCTCCGTCTGCATCGGAAACCTACTCCCTAAAGGGAAAGGAGGTATCGTGAGAGATACGTTGGCTTGTGCGGAAAAATGGCCTGTGCGCGTATGGCGTTCAGAACTTCACGCTTCAAGATTTGATCTGCAGTTGGTCAGCGAAAGGATGGCGTGAAACGAGATAGTAGAACTCACACCATATGCGAGAGGAACATTTTCCGGTTGCCAAGTTAGCGCTGACACACCTCACCGAAGATTGTCGGGAGGTTTAGGCTGGGTTTAGTCTAGACTCTTACTTACGGTACAATGGTCAATTCAAGTCGTTGGCTTGTGCGTTAGCACAGGGCGAAGCGACAGAGGAAGAGTTGTTCAATTCGGTCAACCACTCAGGCCGGATTTTCCGTCCGCAGGGACAATGGCCGGTGCGCATAGGGAATCCAGGAATCCTTGACGCTTCAAGTTTTGTATGCTTAGCGAAAGGACGACGAGGAATTGTTACATATAGTCTAACCACTATTTATTCATCCGCAGGGACGAGGGCCTGTGCGCGTATGGTTTTCATGAACCCTTCGCGCTTCAAAGATTTGTATGCTTAGTGAAAGGATGGTGTGAAACGAGAAAAAAACTCACACCACCCGGCACATGCGAGAGCAGACAATCGGGTTTCTCCTCGAACTCCCTCTCCAGCATCTCGGTTCCTTCAACAGCCAAGTTCTCGCGCGGGTACTCCTTCTCGATCTCCTGCACAGTCTTGCGGTTAAACAAAAAGTCGAACGAACCTGGCCCGACTGCGTCGTACCCGCACATGTCGAAAAGTGCGCTGAGGGATATCAGCGCCTTCGTAGCGGACGACATGCCAGAGGGCCACGCTAAGGTGTGCAGGACGATGCTCTGTACGATGTCGCCGACCTGCTGTGCGGAGAGGTCGGGCGCCGCCGCGTGGAGGTGGTCATACGCCATAATGCCACCGTGGAGCTCAAACGTCATGGCGTGTGCGGGATGAGAGCGGCCCTCGGCGGTCTGGCTCCAGCCGAGGTCGTGGAGGATGCAGGTGTGGTAGATGCGCCGATTGAGTTCCTCGAAGGTAATCTGTGGGACGCCTGGGGTCTCAGAGGGGAAACCGCTGAAACGGCGCCACACCAAGGCACTGCCATCTAGCTAAACTTTGCGCTTTTTAAGCCACTAGTTACACTAGTGTTCCTAGGAAGACAAAGCTGGCTTCTGTACCAACAGAACTCTGTCAGGTGGTACAAAGGAGAACCAGAGCGAGCTCCGACTGCTGGTTGTAGTATGAACAAGACTGAGGCACGCAGTTACAAGCGATACCAGGCTCTGAAGTACATTATCAAGGAGGATATTCCTGCCTAGGAACGGAGTACAACAAGGGATCTATAAATATAGAGCCAATGACTGCACAAAGAGGAACCTAGCATTTGCCTAGGAGGACAGAACTCGGCAATAACCAAGTAGATGCCAAGGACGAGGGTCCTAGGGCCATTGGTTACGCAATTGCTACCAAGGAAGACGGATTGGAAACGATAGCCAGTCTCCTAGGAAAGAACGCACAGTACCTAGGGATGGATTATACCTGACTATTTTAGCAGGACTAGCCTAACGGCCCCCGGGAAAGCCAAATGGAGACGATTGGCAAAGATGGGGAGATGTCACCTTGCTAAGAAGTTCAGACCGCGAACGAACGGACGATGACAAGACATGAATGAGTGTGCTAGGCGACGCGGAACCGCCTCGGAAGAATGACGCATGATCGGCTGCAGTCGGCAGCCAGTCATTGCAAATACCAGACCCACCTAGGCCAAGGAAAGCATCAGCCACGCTGACTGTTTCATCTGGCCGCAATTACGAATCACCTCGGCAGCGTTTTCTTGCTTGCCGAACGACCAAACACCACCACTCCATTACTCATTTCATCTTATCTCATCTCAAAGGACTCAGTAGTATAAAAAGAACCAGAAAAAGCCGCTATAGCTCAGTTCATCCCCGCTCATCGTAGAACGGTGTGGGTGTCCTCGGGCGATCTGCGGAGAGAATAACATAGTTTTCCTCTGTATCTGTATTGTCTGTAGAATCGAATCTTGGTTTTTGATTGACTATTTTCGGAGTGACATTTCAAGTTGAATATCTCTGAGAACCAGTGCAAGTATAAACAACTAAGTTTCGCGTTGGAACAAGAGGCGGTTCGTTGCTCCACGTATAAAATCTACGAGGGCCACACGCGCTAGGAAGGAAGACTTATCCGTTGCATTGGCTGCGCGGTTACTTCGCATTGGCAACGCAGAGGCTGCGCTAGTTTCGACCTAAACACCAAGTTAGGCGCTAGCTAGGTAGAACGCTTTGGTTGAGCGCAGTGGAAGATTGAACCGGTAGATCGCAGTGAACAGAGCTAGTTGTCCCTAGGCCCCAAAAAGCCAAAGCGTACGGAAACGTTCTTGCGTTAGTACAGGAAACGCGAGTCCAGCAAGGCGGTTATCTGGCCTAGTCTTGTTGAGAGGCAGTACTTGTGGAAGCAGCATAGCCCTATTGGGATTTTCAGACGGAAACTTTACAAACTTTGCCTAGGAGCTACTTCGGTAACCCTAGTACCCT